>JAHMML010000006.1:821503-996089 GCA_020341155.1 Eciton burchellii
CCGCCGCCGCCGCCGCCGCCGCCGCCGTCCCTCCCGCCCCTCCCCCCTCCCTCCGCGCTGCTCTCACGTTTCCCTGCCCCCGCGCCGGTTATCGGCGGTAAGGAAAACTCGTCGTCGGGTTTATCGATCGAACATTAGGTGATCGTGGCGTGATATTATTGGCATGACACGGCTCCGATTACTATGCACGCCGGATCCTTTGCCGCCCCCACTTTTCCCTCCTCTCTCTTTTTTTCTCTCTCTCTCTCTCTCTCTCTCTCTCTTCTTCTGCCCAGACATCCTACATATTCATGCGCGTGCTGTGTGTCGATCCGTCCGCCCGCCCGTCCGCCCGTCCGTCCGTCCGTCCGTCCGCGTTCGCGCATATACATCCGTTACTCTCCGTCCATCCGCGCGGCACACGCGCGTGCAAGCAGCGCGTGCGTGCGAGCGTATCGCGCGTCGGCGTGCATGCACGCTCACGAGGACGCGTATGCACATATATGCACGCAGTGTGCAGCTAGCAGCACATATGCCGTACGCGAATCCGCATCAGTTGTGTCGCACTCTGTCATCGGTGTGAGATGGGCAACGTACGCCGATGGGTCCCTGTGGGCACCTTATATCCGGTGACACGCGTGCCCGCGCATCTTTATTAATCGCTCTCCCCAAGCCCGTTAGCCCGTCTTCGGGATCTCGGTATCGGTCAACATTAGGAACGAACGGGTCTGCTCGAATTCATCATCATCATCATCATCATCATCATCATCATCATCATCATCATCATCGTCGTCGTCGTCGTCGTCGTCGTCGTCGTCGTCGTCGTCGTCGTCATTGTGATCATTGATCGCGAATGGCGATCACCGGCTCTTTTCCTTGCCGCCGTTAAAGACGGTTAATTAAAGACGGAATTAACGGCAACAAGTTAATAAGCCGACAAGGCCGGCGATTCGCGCCGAGATATCGCGTTATACGCGAGATCGGCTTTGCCGAGGGAGGATCACGACGACGACGGCGCATATTGTGACTCGCATGGCATCGTTTATACGGTAAGTCGCGCGACGCCACTGCGCCGTGTCGCGAGACCACCTACGACAAATGTGGCAGCCCGCAAATAATACCAGGCGCGTTGTACCACCGGCGACAGCGGAGATACAGGGCTCTAACTGCCAACGTGGTATCGTAGTTTAGTGCCTCTGATTACTTCCCTTCCTCCCGCAAATGCTGACCTCCATGAAACCACATATAGGATGTCCCTCCGATCGCGAATGTTAGAGAAAAATCAGACAAATCCGGAGAGGAGCGAGAGAGCTCGCTATTAAGATATCGAACGTTGCGAGATCAGCTGGCGCAACATTCCGACAGGTTTTCGGCCTTGCGGAGATAACTGACGCGATGTCGGTAGAGGTACACTTGATGGAACTGGATCTCGCTTTGATCGATCATCTTTATCTCGGCAAAGATTTAATTCGCGGATCATGATCATCTCTCTGAGAGAGATTTAAAGTGCGCGAGTCGGAAACTAACTAACCAACGAACGAAATAACATCCTGCGAGGCCTTCCGTTAATCGGATCTGCCGAAAATTTATAGCCGAGAACCCGCCGTAAAGGACGACGCACGGGGACACCCCGTATATTCTTCTCCGGAGAGGAGAGGAGAGGAGAGGAGGGAACGTGCTTCTCTCTCTCGTAAAATATCAAACTGCCTTCCGAACGTGGCCGATTCGCGACCCTTAAACGACGGATCGGCGTGTACAGTATCTCACTGTAATGGTACTCGGTGCAGAAGGGCCGATAACGTCGACCTCATTGGTCGATTTAAGGGATGCTGGACCAATCGAAAGTTATTAGTCGCACAGGTACTAGCCAGCACGTGAGCTAGTTCTCTCTCCGGGGGAATATCACCGGATCGAACGTCGATCTGAAGGAACTGAAAATAATTTCCGATAGATGCACTTCGAATCGAAATTTCTTGATGATAACGCGTAAACAGTCGTAAACATCGCGACATCGATGAGGATAATAAGGATTACGGTAACGAGTAATAAGTAATAAGCCGTTACTAAGCTGCGGTGACCTTTCGGATAGCCGCGGGAGATAGATCGAAAAGATTGGCAACCGATTGAAATTAATACACGCGCGATACAAGTGCGTAAGAACGCGGTTCGAGCTCCGAGGGAAAGGCCCACTTTTCTTCGCGTACACATACATATGCATATACATATCACCTCCTCGATACCATCCTTCTCCTCCTCCTCCCGTTCCGCTTCTTCTCGTCTCCATCGGGCGGCTCTCGAACAATAGCACCTCGACTGCACGGTGGATGAACTTCTGAGACTGGAATCGGCTCTGCCCACTCTGTAAATTGCGTTTTCGTAAAAATATTCATAGGGAAAAGGGGTCGGCCGATCTAAACGGCAACCTACATCCTGCTGCGCAGCTAAATGCAGCGTGAATATATAGGTCCCGATCGCTGATTCGCCGTTATGCGGAAAAATTCGACTATCCGCCGAGATTTCGCTACGCTACGCGTAATTCTGCGAAACGCAACGTTGCGTTTATTTACTTGCTTTAAATGCTGCGCATAAAATTTGCCTTGTCTTCGCGTCTCTCTGCGCCGATAATCGGTGAAACTTGAACGGAACTTGTCTCGTCGTCGCAAGTTGTAACGCAACTTGTAACGCAGATTTGATGATATGAATTCATAGGTAGCGATAATATAATAACGATTTGCTTATATATAGTTTTTACGGCACTATTAACGAGCCGCGGCATTATTAATAATCCGCAGCGGTTTACGCATAAATATAATGAGCAGACATCATCCTTTCATGTTTTTTTAATTTTTATTTCTTCTACTGAATACAGATTACCGCCTCAAATCAAATCGATTTACAGTGTTATTTATTCCTCCATAATCAGAATGAGACAGAAGGACTGTTGGTTCTCTCTTTGATTCAATTTCAACAAGAAAGATTAGTCTTTATATATGTTTAATGAAAACATTCTTTGCCCTTGTTGCACTATATTCTCTCTCTCTCTCTCTCTCTCTCTTTCTTTTTCTACAACTGCGATCTACAAAGGAACTTGTTCGTTTTCTACAAGGTTGCTCGATTAATCCGCGACAAGATCGGCCTCTTGTACGATCACGAAACTCATTTGTTTCTTTATACCATCCGCACACAAGCGGATGGTCCGTGTCCACTGCGCATTCATACACTGGTTTCAATCTAATGCATTTAAACCGCTATCATCATCATCAATCTGGCAATCGTCGACTGGTAAAGTTGTTCGACGATCAACTTAATCGCGCAAATCGGATCGGCGCATCGGGACGGACATCGCCACTCATCGACGTTAGACTGAAAAGTTACAAGTTATTCGGAGCTACGCGTAATCGTAAATTTTTACAAAAGTGCCGGCCAGTCGGCGATTGCACCCGGTTGAATCTCTTTATGCGCCACGTCGGCCAGGTTCGCCTCCGACAAAGTCTCGGCGAGGGCACTACGCGGACGAGCAGACGAGCGGAAAGGAGATTCTCCTTGCCGTACCTGCTAGTAGGCGAAGCAACATAACGAAGCGCGAGACAAGATCGGGACCAATAATTGCACATACATATAAAATGAGCCCCAGCTCGAGGAGATCGTCGGAGGGACGAATAAACGGACGAACGTGTGCTACGGACGAGCGCGTATACCGAGCTCGTACGTGCACACGTGCGGCCAGCGATGCGTGCTGATCTGTTTCTGTATGCGCGCGAGTGTCGTCGATACGTCGAGTGTCGAGTATTAATTAATATTAAATCACCGAGCGAGATGAATGCTCTCATCTCGACAACTTTCACCGGGAACGTCGCCTTGTCGACGAGCTATCGATTTCAGCGACGTTAAATCGTCACGCTTTACACGCGTCACCCTATATCTTACACGCGCGTATGCGCGCGCGGACACGCGTGCATTGTATACATTGTATCTCGGTATATATAGTCGCGCGTATACATATGTATCCATCTGTAAGAAGGACGAAGGAACCGGCGGGTTGGCTAAGCTAAAGCAATAATAAGCCATAAGCGCGGTCTCTGCATAGAATGCCGGGTAATGAGGTGGAGTCGAGAGCGGAGTCTGGGCCGCACCCTTACCTTACCTTCCGACGACGCTTACACGATCGACCCACCTATCCTCGACGACGACGACGACGACGACGACGACGACGACGACGACGACGATGTCGATGAAGACGACGAGAAGACGATGGAGAAGGCAATATCTGTACTCGCTCCGAGAGAGAGAAACAAATTATTATATTTATGAAAATACACACGGGAGATGGTGAGGGGGCGAGACAGCGGGATAGGGAGAGGCAGGAGGAAGCCCTCGAGCATGGACGGGCTCGTCGGCGATTCATCGACGACTTGGACTTTTGTCCCTCTCGTGATCTCCGGCGAGGATCGTCCGCACCACGCCTATACGGATCGGATCAGAAAAACGACAGATGGAGTGATATGATAATTTGTACTGTCGATATCTCGCGATACGTATATCGCGTATACAAACAACGCGCGCATGCGCGCGCATACATTGCATGGTTCTCTCATTTTGTCAGTTTTTTCATTCCATGCATCTGTCTATGCATTTTATGAGAGAGCTAATGAAACTAAATGGGATCCGCTTATTTACGGCCAGCACTTTCTACGCAAAATCGCAAATGCACTCGCCGAGATCTCTCACGCCGATTGTCAGTCATCCTGCAACTTTTGTAAAGTTTGGCTGAAGTTTACGGCGATTACGACGCGGCGTATCCATCCACGGCACGTATTCTCGACGGGAACGTGTCAGTCTTTCTAGCAGCGCGGAAACGTTTCTTTCGCGATTCCGTGACACGTTTGAGGAACAAGGCGCGACTAACGCGCAGCTTTTTCCGCTCGACTCCTCGCCGAAGAATCCGAGACGAACGTTTAATGTCCATCTTCCTCTCTTCTTTTTTCTCTTCTTCTCGCGATGTGAGCTCGACTTACGAGCAAAGAGAACTCTCTTCGTTCAAGCTTACTTCTTTGCGTTGTGCAAGAATATTTTCAGGTCAGGTGGGCCCTTGTGGCCCTTTCGTGCTTCAATCGTTGGGATCTTTCGTCAAAATCGCGCCATCATTCCTAAGATGGATCAGTCTTTCTTCGTGCCGCGAAGCGAAGCGCACTCCTCGAGATTGTCCACGAAATACAAGGAGGCGATGCGTTCGCCACTGGAATCAGTTGTATACATTCAACGTATACGGCGAATCCGAATGACGCGGCTGATGAACATCGTCTAATATCTCCGTCTCGGAAAGCGACCGTCCAAGTGAATCGCGATCGTTCGAATAACATTTTTCATGTTCTCCATATTCCCGACGAAGAGAGGCAACACCCTCGGTGTTCGCGGTTTAGCGAAGAATCGATCGGAAGGAAATCAAACGTTCAATTTTACAGAGGGGACCCGTTCTTCATTAATCGACACCACGATGTCTCCTCTGAACTTGAGGAAACCTTTAAAAATGACGATTCTCAGTCACCGTCGCATGCCCCTCCCAGATCACGCACGCCGGTATGCATTTGTGTGTGGACAGGTGGACGCGTCGGTGTGCGCGGCGCGCACACTACGCCGAGGGAGATGAGATACATCACGGGACGGGAGACGTATTATTAATGGTGACAGTAGGCGACCCAGGTTGGGCGGGGTGCGCCATGCGGTCCCACCGATGCGGGGCCTTGCTCTGGCCCTCTTCTTCCTCTTCCTCTTCTCTTTTTTTCGCCTCTTCGCCTTTTCCGTCCTACCGTTGCCTTGCTGTCCGCTTGTCTCCCCGTTGCATCAATTTGGAACTAGGGAACGAAGCTTCCACAAGTTTGCTGTAAAATTGCCGTCGCCCTTTCCCCGACTGAGCGCGTCAAGCGTCACTATTGTCGGCTGCTGTCTTGTGGACTTAATGGACCGGATAGATTTACGAGCGAGCTTGATACACTTGGCGACGACTACTGGAAAGAACCACCGGCGGGAGATATTTCCTCCTTCCACGGAGGAGGATTTGTCGGGAGGGTCCCTGTAATTAAAGCAAAGAGATACCGATGGATCACGAGCGGTTAACTAATTCCGGCGACGGTTGCATTCCAAATGCAACTCGCCTGCGGCAAGTTTCCCGCTCGATTCTGAAAATGTCACGTGCCGGTTCGCGCGTCTATGCCTGCACCCGCACAGCCATAATCCTGGAGCCAGCGCTGCCTGGATGGCGCACTCGCGAGCCATCAGCGAGAGGCAAGAGGGATGGAAAGGAGCGAGGTTTAATCGCCGATCGCCGGTCAAGTAAATTATCGACGGGCGCGTTCGTAAATCACCGCGGAATCGTTAATTAGGCGCTGGAACGAACGAGCTTTCTGGAAAATGTCAACTCGCTGGAAACGCGAGTTTCTGCATGACTTAGAGCGAGACTCGCTCTCGGTGATCTCTCGATGATCTCAGCGGCGGACGCGATTTGCGCGTTCGGACATTATTTGTCCATGTTTTGCTAATTTCTATTCGCTCGTTATTCCCACGAGCGAATGACGCTGCAACGCAACGTTCTAAAGCATTACGGGAGAGATGTTGGCAGATATTTTCTGGCCATCGTTCCGTTTCCGGAGAGTGGATTAAGAAAGATCGTGTTCCTCGCCCGGGGCATTATGCGAGATCTGTCGCAAAGGCCACGTAGAACAAAGGATCATCGTACAGAATGATCCGAGAGCCTAATCCGAGCCGCTTTTGCTCGAAACATCGAAATTAATGAAGTCGTCCGAGCAAGTCTCGGTCTAAGCGCGGTAAATTAGAGGTACATGCCAACCATTAGAATACTTAACGAGGACATCACGGTGGGACGCAACGGTGCGCGGGTGTGATGATGAATCACCGCCGGATAACTCACTGGGCGCATGCGTGAGCGCGCTCAGGAATATCAAATTAAGTTTACTTATTGTCAGCCGAAAACCATATTCGTGCGTCTCCTTTGCGCGCGGAATCCTCTCGGGTCCTCTTCGTTACTTCCTCTTTTTTCTCTGCAGGGAAGTTGAGGAGCCGGCCGGGAGCTCGGAACACGAGAGAAATAAAAGAAGTTGCTAGAGAGAAGAAGACATTGTTGAACGATGGGATGCGTTTCTTCTTTTCGTTTCTCCTCACTTTCCTTCATTTCGATTGGCCATTGGTGACGAAAGACGAAGCATCTCGCGAATATCTGAATATCCTCGCGATTTTTACTGACCACTCACGGATAATCCGGCCGCAACAGCTACTCGTAATTCGCGAATCGCGATTTATATTTGTCAAATTAAATCCAAACGCGTGTGGAAGGGGACCCGACCTTTCAAGACATTTCAAGATACAATTTCGACGATAATCTCTCCGTAATAATCGATTCGCGCATCGTGTTTCCTGTTACTCCCCGCCCCCTTCGCCTCTTCCGGATTCCCTGACTTAGAGTCTCTTCTCCGGAGAGTTGAAATATACAAAATGAAATATGAAATAATGGTTCGTGCCTCGTGGCTGGCTGAAGGCACGGGCGCACCCATATCTACGCCCCCATGCGCCTATGTACCTATACAGGCCGTACGCATATACATGTATGTATATACATATATATGTATATGTATATATATAAATATATATATATATATATATGTATATATATTATGTACACCAGCGTGGCCCCGCACGTACATATGTACGCCGCGCACGCCATATATACATCCGCCTCGCGCCCAATTTTTTCCTTCTTGTCGCGAACATCTTATGTTCGTATTAACCCTTATGCCTTGCTTAATGATATTCCGGCCTACCATGTTGGCATATTGAACGCAACTGAGGCAGATTCCAGCCTTGGTCGTCAGACCAAGACCCAACGCAGACCAAGCCCACCTGTAATACGTATATCCCTAAGTACGTTGTGTATGCGCAACGAGTAGGAACCATTTCTGTACTTGTTTTGCATGTATCGGGGCATGAGAGATAGGGGCTGCTCTCTCTCTCTCTCTCTCTCTCTCTCTCTCTCTCTCTCTCTCGCTTTCTCGCTCTTTCCCGCTTCCTCTCTGTCTCTCGCGAGCCGAATTAAGCGCATCGTTAGCCAAAGGGATCGGCCGACCGATTTTATCGAGATTCGGGATACCGAGATGTCCACGGTGCTCCTGCCTCATTATTGTCGTGGAACATAATTTATTGGAGTATTTACGAACGCGAGATTTAACGTGAGGATCGTTATATTATGTAATCGCGCTATCGACGGTGTAACTTGGCGCGCCGATGATGTCTCCAAACGATATAGAGGTACTCGATGAATTCATTTCGGAAGGCACATGATGAAATTTCGCTTTTAGCTTATCTCAAAAGCGAATACTCTGATTTAATTTAAAAACTCGAGACTTAATTTCCGAACGGGTACAACTTTTGGAATACTTGAGCAGCAAACGCTGCTCTAATTTAATACCGAAATGTATGTCTTTGATTAGTATAATAGTATCTTTGATTAATATATATATATATATATATATATATATATATATATATATATATTAATTGATCAATTACGAATCTTTGTCCAAGTTAACTAAAATAATCACACAAGATGACCGATAATAATCTTGCCTATAGGAGAAAGTATTATATAATGTAATATAAAAAATATGTTCCTAGAAATATTTAAGCTGTCTCACTTTGCACTTTATCTACGCTAATACATTGTAAACTTGTATATCGTATATATCGCATAACTATATCGCAGTAAAATGTTTCGAAGACATATTTGTGCGCTGATATTTTATACTTTTTCGCATTTTGACTGTTACGCTGCGCAGGAAATAGCAGAACAATGGTAAGAAATATGCCGCATATCGTGTGTTTTATATCGTTTATAATCATTCTGTGTATGCCTTTCGTTGTCCGTTTCTTCCTTCTTTTCTCTTTTTGCTTTATTTTTCTTTCTTTCTTTCTTCTTCTTTTTTTTTTTTCTTTTTTTTGAGGAAGTTTCATTCGATTTTCTAGGTAAAAAATGGCGAGGGTTAACTCCGCAAGACAGAAGACCTTACGTGGAGGAGGCCGAGAGGCTCCGGGTTATACACATGCAGGAACACCCGAATTATAAATACAGACCGCGGCGTAGAAAGCACGCGAAACGGACACCCGGTGCACCATCCTCGCCTCCCTCGGCGACCAACACTGTGGGCAACAGGTCCAACCCCGCGGGCCCGATTCATCATTCCATGTAAGCCGATACTGACTCGTATTTTCCACTAATGAAGTATGTGCAAGATCGCCAGTTTATTGTGAAGTCTTGAAAAGCGACGCACTGACATAATGACATTACGTTCTCGAAGAGATATTGGTATTGTATCTGAGATCTGGTGACATTTAAATCCATCAACAATTGATAAAGCGATACGAGTTGATTGATAAATTTCTTTTAATTTTATGTAACTCGTGCGACATCGTGTCAATTATGTGTACGTGTAATCAAGCGTATGTGTAATCGAAATATGTTTAAGGTCCAAAATGGACAGTTACCAGGGCATACCTCAAATTCCGTGGGGTGGCCATTCCCCGATCTCATCCCTATATCATCAACAGCAGCAGGGTATCCAAGAGTACAAGTCAGAAAATAATTCGCTTTACGGCAGTCCTTACACGCCTATCATTCATACGCCGGACATATCTCCAGTGGCCAGCCCTGAACCTGATGGTAAATTTCCTAAATGAATTTAACAGTAAACTTATTCTTATGCTGTAGCTATATTTTAAAATTTAAAATTAATGTATAAAACATTGTAAATAATTTCCGATATTATAACAAACAATTATAAATAAACATGATGACCGTTAAATAATTATATAATAGCGATATCGATAACAATTCTATAAAGTTGCGATTGAGATGACTTAATCGATTAGGTGACGGTGGTCATTTATCGTCTTCTCAAAATCCGGATCCGGAACGAGATTTGATGGAGGGTACTTCGAAGCAGCATGGAGATATAACCGATCAAACGAAACGATATACTTTTATGAGTAGCGACAATCAAATGCACACGGCTCATGCTAGTAACACTAGCATATCATCATGTCAGAATTCCGGCGGTTACACGGATACTCTGACATATAAAAAATCCGTACGTATTTCGCATAATTCTGGTATTCTTTCATCATGCAATAATATTTGATACGCATACAATTGATACGCTATAATTTTCCGTCTGTAAATTATCGTGTATCGTACAATGATTTGAAAATAACTAATAATATTAGATACTAATAAAAGTATTATTTAACGTTTTTGATTTGATCGCATAAATTTAAATTAATATCCTTCGTAATTTAATATCATAATTTAAAATTCATATTTAATTGTTAACCGCTTCGGTCACACTTTGAATTATTTTATGCTAAATCGAGAGCGATGCTTCGGAGCTGTTTTAAATGTTACGAATTTAATCTTACGCAGATGGGTTATTTGAACTTCGAAAGACAATCTACGAGTATAGCCGCAGTAGGCATAGCAAATGGCATGATGGTATCGTGCAATAAATTACGCTCCGGTTTCGACAACGTCGGATCCGTCACAGGCACGTTTTATCCGCCAGTTGCTTCGCCGCATGATCAAACGTTGCAGCATTACAGCAGCACACAATCGTCTAAAAGCGCGACAAACTATTCGATGCAGTCCACCGTCGAGAGCAATTACAACCCAGTCCAATGCGCTGGAAATAGACAGCAATCCATAGGCATTCGCGGAGCTACTGAAAGCTGTTCCGGTAATTGTTCCATTTTTATCTGTCAAATTTTGAAACGTACGCTTATCTAAAGAAGTGACAAGATCCTAGCCCGATATATCATGTAACAGAAAAAACGAACAAACTGCTTTGCAATGAAGCATGCAATTGCAAATATTTTTCATCAATTTCTAATTTTCCTTACAGGTGCAGTGACGCATCGATACCAAATACCGCATCATCAGGAATACCAAACGGATACGTCTTCTGGTAGCAGCGCTCAGCAACATGCGATTCTCGGGAGTCATATCGATCCAGGCTTGAGCGCCGAGGAAGATCAACAGCAAGCACTGCAACTGGAAAAATATTTCAAGTATTCCCATCCAACAAGTGTGGTTCATTCAAGCCTGTCTTCACAGAACATGTTGGATAGTAATCATAACTACGCCAGCGATCTACGCTATTACGGAACTCCACCACAGTCCCAATTGGATATATCAAACTCTCAGTGTATTGTCGACGATCAGCAGAGCAACAAGAACGCTCGTTGCTCCAACGTTGCCATCGGTCATACCATGGATCAATACCATCAGAACTTGGAAGTATCCAAATATTCGGACCATCCAGCCTCACAGCAACATCAGCCTCAGCAATCGCAGCCTCAGCAAACTCAGAGCATGGAACATGTGCCCAAGGCCGATGATGATTTCAGTGTTATACTCGCGGACGTGCGCAAAACGTGTTACAGTAGCTAGTGTTTCTTTTTCTAGTGCACGGATGATCCGCAGTTCGAATTGAATTGGTTTGTGTAAACTTCAGGAACTCTCTATCACGATTGGAAAGAACGGGATGCTTGTGTACACATTTCACATCGTAGTGGTTGGTGCTACTCCAAAATATATCAAAGCATTTTTTATCTCACAATAGAAGGTATGTTTCCTCTTCGGAAATAATATTTTAACTCTGAATTCTTGAACAAGCATGTTTGCAATCCGATTCTTTAAAATCTGGCAATATTTAATTGCAATTAAAATTTCGGAATGCGATTACAGCGATAATTCTATATTTAAAGATTTCATCTCAAGCACGATCTCTTACGAATCTCAATTGTATCGAAATCACATTCATGCGAGTCAATAACATATGATTGCCGTTAATAAATTGTATTATGGTAAGCAAGATAATATCAAATATAAAGATAACTTTATTATAACACAATTATATAAAATATTACAAAATGCAGAGAGAGGGAGAGAGAGAGAGAGAGAGAGAGAGAGAGAAATTTCGTTTTACAAATTTCATGAGTTTCTGAATTTTTATATATAAATTTTTATATAAAATAATCACATTCTTATGAAGCGTCATGACAGGCGGCTATTGGTGCAGAGCTGGCTTAGTGTAGCGTAAAATTTCCAGAGAGAATTCTATACTCACATAGATATCATTTCTATAGTTTGGTTATCAAAGATAACATAGTAGCAAAGATCATAGCGTGGTAGTAAGAGAGATATTAAATCTATATTATTATATTAGGAGACTTTTACATAACGGGAAATGTTTTGCATCGACTTCTTATATTTATTTTGAGTTAACATTTATTTTTAATACTGGGAACTACTTGGCTGAAAATTTCACAGCCAGAATTTATTTTCAGTTATGAGGAAGAGAAATATGAATGTAATGTTTTAATTAAACTGATAGATATATCTGTAAATAAATGTTTGCTTATCATAATGACGCTTGTACTACTTTGCGTAACTTTTCAGGAATCAGGAATCATGTGTTAAGTGTAATAAAAATGGTGCAAAACGTCTTCGATGTGCATAAAAATGTGTAAAGAATTCTGGGTTAAACTAAATTATTATATTATTATTATATTAGTTTCCTATTATATATTATATATATTATATATAATACTATAATTAATTAACATTATTATTAGTTATTAATGTATCGTACTTAATAGAAACAATTATAAACAAAGGTTTATTTGCATATATTTTTCAAAAAAATATCCTTTCGCAAAATGATAATCCATTATTAAATTTTTCGAACTTTGTTATCAGATATTTTTTTATTTTCTTATATGCGCACAATATACAAATGATAGGAAAAAAAAGTACGCATCATGTGTGCGTGTGTATATATGTTTGTGAAAAAGGATGAGAACGAAAAAGAGAGAAAGAGAGGGAAACAAGAAGAGAAAGATAGAAACAGAAATTATGTATTTAGAATTCTAATTTTCAATTGATCTGAAAGTGGTCATTAAACATTTGATAAAATTATGCTTTCATAAATTTTTCATGAATACTTTTATAAAACATGGATGTTGTTTTCTTTTTAATAATAACATCATGTAAAACAATTTTTAAAGTTATTGTTTCAAGGTCGTACTTTATTAAGACACAGATGTGTGTATATTAATTCTTTTTATTAAATATATATATAAAAATATGTATATAAGATACAATATCATATGTAAAATTGAAATCATACATAATGTGACACCCATAGATGACATCAAAGGGGGTTGATACAAAGTAGTTTAAACATCGACAAATGTTCATTATTTTTCATATTATGCATAATAATTTCTTGAATTGGATTTCATATACAGATCTAATCTTCGATCAAATAAATATAATATATTTATTAATTAAGCAACAGGAGCATAAGGTAAATATTAAATAAATCATAAATATTTAAATATCAGTGCGTTATATATACATTCTTAGAAGTTTTTATTGCACGTATTGCCCTTTCATTTCTTACAACAATTATATATATAAAGTTATTATCATAACTAAAACAGTTGTTAAAATTGATACATCAAAATAAGATTATTCTCCACAAGTCTCTGTTGAATCTATATATATGTTCTGTATATATATAAATAGTGGATTGTTTATCAATTTATTCTGTGACATTCTATGTATTAATCCCCATTGATTTACACGTAAATGTTTACAATTGTGCGATGTTCATGTAGCTTTACTTGGCTACTATTATGGCATACATCCATTTGCATCTATAGCATACATTTAATAATATTGTTCAATGCAATTTATCAATTATCCATAGTAAAGTCGGAATTAGATAAAAAAATGAATTTTTAAAAGATCTTTTCCAATTGAGATTCAATCAGATAATAACTTACATGCGTTAAATTTTATTAAATATTGATTGAAAAAGAAATGAAGAAATTATATCTGATATTATTTGAATTTGATATTATTTGGAACAAAAATTATTAAACATCATTTTGTCCTCTAAAATTTCGAATACTACATTTGCTACATTTGCTAAAAGTCAATTTTTCAATTGAATTCAATTAAATCAATTTTGATTATCAAAATATCGTTCATCGTTATTCTAATCCCGACAATGTTCCATGATATATTGAAAATGCTTCGACATAATCTTTATCATTTCTTCTATGTTCAGTTTCTGTGCTTATAGTGGGTACTAGAAGGACTGCGACAATAGATGACCAGCTCTATTGAGGAATCATTTAGTATATATATTCCCGTCACCGTTAACACATTGCATCGTACATCTTATTTGCAGTTTGGTTGCTGACGATACTAAATACCGCTAAAGATATATGTATAATAAATGTTTCACAAACATTGAATTGTAAGCGTAAGTATATATACGTACTTCCTTGCTTTAAAGAATATTTTCTGTAAATCTGCTGTAAATATAATTTATAATTTATTCTTTCACTGCATGAAAGATATCGGAGAGCAATAGTTTAATCATTGAACATTAAGTGGACAGATTTTGCAGTCTTGTTTTACAATAATCCACCAGATGTAATCCCTTCCAAAATGTGCACTGACGTTCGTTAGGTAGGTATTTAAAATATTAATATGAATTAATAATATTTTTATAAAGCCACATATGATACTCTAAATACAGATTGTATAGTTTCCAACTATTAACACAGAATTTACATATATATGGCTAGATTAATGTCATTTGTCTTTTTTTATATGTGCTTGCGTTATATACAATTAGAACTTATAATGTATACGTACAATGTATAAATGGCAGCTTTACAAGTTATGTATAAAATGTTCTATATACAAATTTCTGCTATTCTGTATGTTCAAGAAATAAAATATTTTGAATGGATTATTTGTAACATGTACTTGATATGAAAAATTCTATAAATGCAATAAAATAAAATTAAACTTGAGTATGTAAACGAACATACTGGAATGATTTTGTTTATCAAATTAAATTTATATTAAATATAAATGAAATAATGTATAATTAGGAATGTTAAATAAATTGTTAAATAGAAATATTCACGGTAATCTTTTCAAATACAACTGTGAACGAAATGATGTTCACATCTGCTTATTTAGAACATAATCTTGCATTAAAAAAAACGTTTCTACAGAAGTGTAAATTCTATAAAAATGACATTAAAAATAATATACTATGATATTTCATTAAAAATGTTGGAATGTACTGTATACTAAAAAAATTCTTGTACGAAAAAGATAGGAAGAAATTATAAAATGTTACAAACATCCACTCAGTAACATCTCTACATCAATAATAATTACGTATATATAATTATATAATCATACAATAAGCAATGTGTTTGATATCTTTATCATAAAAATTTTCAACTTAAAAAATTCTTCCCTTACTAAAGAATACAATATATAAATCTCTTGTTAATCCTTAATATAAATCCTATTAATGTATATAATTCACTTAATTGCTACAAATATCTTTCCATTCCTAATATAAATTTAATAATCTTATAAAATGTTTTTGCATAATTTACTTTGGTTTTATGATTATAATATTATAATCTAAATATAAAATTAAATATAATTTTATATTCAACATATTTCAAAATTATCTTCATGCGTTGGAATTATATCTTTCAGACGATGTATCCTACTTTTAGCTCTTATGAGTCAGAATTATCAAATATGTATCATAGATAAAGAATATTGATATCATTACAAAAAGACTTCAAACACAATCCATATAAATCTCGAGAAAATCAAATTACGATGTATCTTTTAATTTTTTCTAAACATTATTTTAATTGAAAACTGCATGTCTCATGCAGTTCATGCATTTCAATTAAATACTAACACTTATTTATAAAAAAAATTTTAATTAATGAATTTACTTTGTCACAAATTACTACTAATAATGCTGATTGCTCAATATTATATTTCAAATTAATAAGGAAAAATTTCAAAATAATATTCTAATATCTCCATATGATATTCCACATTTTACCTATCTATTGTATTTAGAGTATTTTCTGCAAAAATTTTTAAGATATTTAATTTGTTTCTAATGTGTTATCAAACACGTTCTGTATTCTTTTAAAATTTTCCTTATTATTGCAATGTATATCTTTTTATATTATATTTGAAATTTTAATCTAAAATGTCCTTATATGTCATTCGTCCCATAGACAATTTTGTTTCATTTTAGAATAATATGAAAATATAAAGCATTTCTTACATGTTTTAATACCGCACCTATAAGTACTGGCGATTTTCTTGCCATCGGATTTTCCCTTGCAAAACTTTATTCCACATGGATACCAACCAATACATAATTCCAGAGAACATGTACATGGTGCCCACAGATTTGACGTATCCGCACATTTAGATATTAACAATGACCTTGTATCATTCACACTCGATTGTGGCACAGTTGTAAAATTATATACAGCTGCCATGAGTAATTCTTCAGAAGAGCCTAATAATGTCATGAAAATTCATGACATAATTGATTATTATAATTTATAATGTATTTATATGACATATTTTATCGATCTTGTATATAATTACCTGGTCTCTGAATCCATTGTTTTATATCATCATTTCTGGTATAAGTTGATCCAGATGCTTCCGCGCAAAGTGTAGTTACGTGTTTTGATATTTCTTTCGACTGGGATACATCCAGAAATAAGTCCATCGTATAATTGACATGACCTCTATCTTCTTCTGCTACACGTATAGTGCCCGGATTTTTCTGACGCAATTTGGACATTGCATCAGACGATATAAAATCCACTTTATAAAAATGGTTTACAAAACACATGACTTGATATTGATTTTGACCACGTTCTTCCTCGCCAAGTACCAAAGCTTTTATAACTTGAACTTCCTATAAGTAAAAAGGAAATGGACATGGAAATAAATAAATTCCAAGGATGATAAATTCTCATAAATTTTTGCCCATAAAAGACAATTACATTTTTAAAATCAACGAGTTGGGTGACTAATGTGCCATCAGAACGTTGAAACTCCAATGTAATCAGATCTTCTGTAACATTGGACGAAATTGTCTCTAAAAGAATATCGCCACCCTAGAAACAAAATATTATTAGTAATAACTACAGTAATAACATTTAGTAGTAACATTTCTAAATTCTATGATCGTATCTATGATCATAACGATATATTTATTATCACACGTAATTTCATGCTCGTGTCAAAGTTATCTGAGGTTAATTCGTCTACTTGAAATGTTTATAAAATGTTTATATATAATATAAAAATCATACTTCCTGAAAATAAATTGTAAGCATCATGCAACAAGTCTATATTTTATTACTAAGGCCTTTATACCTGATTTTTCACGTTTATGAGCAATAGCGTAGTGCATATATCGCACAAGTATTGCAATATGATGCAAACTGAGAGAAATTTGTTGAATGTCTTCATTGTCGCATGTTGCAATCACTATTCGTGCTCTTCGTCTGAGCGAAATTAGCTTACAAAAAATTATTTTATATAATTATTTGGGTATAACCTAACGTATCAAGCTGCCGCTCTTGACATTTTCGGGCAGCCTACATTTCTACCATGTCTTCAGCTGTTTTTAGCGATCACCAATGCAGCCAATTCATGAAAGCTACGTTATGATTAAATGACTTATCTGGGGTATCTGATTTCTGGAATATGTTGAAAATGAAGAACTATTGATAAAACAAGATAAAACTTTTATATATATACATATGCAGCTCATGGATTTAATCATATAAAATAATATAACACAATTTATTTTCTTCAATGTCTATGTTCAATGCTTTGGTAATTAATTATTGAAATGAAATTAACACGTTTTCAAGACTGTCATTTATTTTCAGTTTTCATTCAGTTCTTGTTTATATTATTTTTATCATCGTACAAGATAGTTTATTTTTCCCTCATTCCAGTAGAGAATAACTTTTTGGGGATCTATTAACTGCGATATTTCCTAAAATATAAAACAGTATTATAATAGTAAAAAATATAGATGTATAAAAAATACTTACGAAAGCTGTGAATGCAATTTTGATAATATCGAAGGCATTTGTGGCTGCTGCACGGGCTTTAAGTCGTATATTTTTAAATGAGTATAAATAGGAATCTATTGATAAAAAAATTTGATAATAAAAATACCAAATTAGGATTTGAGATTCTTCTTTTTATAAGAATCGTCAATTAATCTTACATGCAAAAAAGATGTATCCAAAGTTATGAATGATGTATGATTTTTTGAAAAATTTGGCAGTTGATAATGATGACGAAATATCGGTGATTGCAGTTTTTTACCATAAATGGAATCTAATTGATTCAATCGTTCATTTAATTTTGCATAACTTTTAGAAATGTCTTCGATCCGCTTCACTTTTTTATTGGAAATATCCATATCTGCGTAATATAAATATCTGTATTATATCATCAGCGGAAAAAGCGTATAATAATAATATATACATGTATAATACATAATTTGAGTTCCCGAAATAAACATTCTATGGAAATTTAGCTTACCAATTGAATAATACAGATTATTATTTCATCAAAAATTGCTTTTTAATTCAATTAATAGGAATCAAACGAATTTATAATGAACTTGCCTACAAGACCTGATGTTTGATCGATAATACTTCATTTCTTAAGTCATGGATATTATGTCATAGATAACAATTGAAAAATTCTCTTATTATACTACGTTACTACGTTTGTACAATTGTGTTTGTATATTGATTATAGATTAAATTATAAAGAGATTGACTAAGATCAGTTAAGTATTGAGAGAGGAAGTCTTAAATATTTTGTCATGTATAATATTTGCGTTTCCTTATGAGTTCGGTAAGTTTACGAGTTCGTTAAATTGACATAATATGTATGTGCAGGTGTATCGCTCTGCCGAAATAAATTGCTTATTTAACGTGTAAAATGATTTCATAATCAAAATCAGCGAAATATGTATTGTGATAATATTACTAAGATATATATATTAATTGATCAATTACGAATCTTTGTCCAAGTTAACTAAAATAATCATACAAGATGACCGATAATAATCTTGCCTATAGGAGAAAGTATTATATAATGTAATATAAATAAATATAATACAGATATAATAAATTTATATGCAATATATTATAGTAAAAGGAACTGTTAAGAGTTATCTTATTAAGCTCTACTCTCTTATATAGCTATTCTTTATCGGATATATTGTATGATTAACTCTTCTCTTCTTTAGTTTCTAGTACTTATGTTATCAATTGAAAAAATTCAACAACTCATAGATCATAGATTTTAATTATAATTAATTTATTAACATTAAGAATACAATTTTTTTATTTTAGATGGAAGTACATTGCGATATCTTATTTTATACGATAACACATTTCTTCCATTGATATGGTTTAAAATAATCAAACGTATTTATGCCAATTTATATCATGCCAAGTCCAAGATATGTTCGCCTAAGATGAGTGAATGAAGTTGAGATGATGGTAAACGCTGGTATAAGCGTCAGGTAGGCCACGGGCACAAGGACGAACCCAGGAAGTAATACCGTATTGTTGTCCGTTGCACACAAGCGGACCACCGCTGTCACCCTGAAAAATAAAAATATGGTTCAGTAATTTCTGTTTCTGTTTTTTAACAAATATATTAATCGAATTATTTTAATGCCTACTGCAATAGGAAAATTATTTTCAAATATTCTATGATAGACTTTCTTAAATATTTACCTGGCAAGCACCGATTCCAACTTTGTTGTATGCGCACAAGTGACTGCCAGTTAGTGTAACGCTGTGGGCCTTTTCACAAACGCTGTTGGAGACGAGGGCTTGATGCATTTTGAGAAGGTGTGGCGAAGGTCGTCCGTTAGCAATAGTCAATCCCCATCCAGACAGAGTACACATCGTACCAGGAACTGGGGGAGAGCTAGCAAGGTGGACAGGGGATTGTAATCTGTCAAAGTGGATTGGTGCTTGAAGCTGAAATGAATAAGATAATTGATGACCAAATACCGAACAATCGATATACATATATAGAGGGAAACATCAAGAAAAAGAAATCATGAGACTATAATTTAATGTTTCTAAAACTGTAGAAATCTACTCATTTATACACATGCAATAGGATATAACTTACGGTGATTACAGCGACGTCATTGACCCAGGATACCATTCCGCTTGGAACATACTGTGGATGTATGCGTGCACTTTTCACAGCATGAGACTTTCCTTGATTGATGTTAATGTTTCCAGTAAGAACGCGGATATTGTTATAGGGCGGCGAAACGATACCATGCAAGCAATGAGCCGCAGTCAGAATCTTGGTGGGACCAATGATAGAACAGCCGCAAATATGACGGCCATTGACACTTAAGGAACATTGCCATGGGAATTCACCCGGTGCAGCGGGCTGTCCGCCAACGATCGCTGAGGATTCTTCAGCAAACGTCTCTATAAACCAATACAAGCATT
Organism: Eciton burchellii; assembly: GCA_020341155.1. Classification (NCBI taxonomy): domain Eukaryota; kingdom Metazoa; phylum Arthropoda; class Insecta; order Hymenoptera; family Formicidae; genus Eciton; species Eciton burchellii. The sequence continues at coordinate 841,997 of JAHMML010000006.1, forward strand.
AAAGCATTAAATTATCTTGATATAAAATATCTAGAAAGGTGGAAGAGAGAGAGAGAGAGAGAGCGAGAAATGGAAGGAAACGGAAGTGAAGGTGACGTAGATTAAGACTAAATAGATTAACGGTTAAAATAAGGTAGAATAAGAATAGCATAAGAGAGCGGTAAGCTAGCAGTAAATAGGATAAGTCAGTATAAATTACTTGTAACTTGGCTATAAGATAATTGTAGTGATAAGCTAGAGAAGTAAGGAGAAAAAAAGAAGTAAAGGGATAGAATAGGGAAAGAAAAGATAGAATGTGTATGGATAAGGAAGAGGATAAAGATTGCGGAGAGAGGAGAGAAGGAATTGTGTAAAAAGGAAATTATAACTTCGTATTAGGGAATAAGGATCATTATATATATATATATAAAATATTTAGAAGAAATAAAACTTGGACTAAATATTCGGAATATCCAAGAGCAAGAATGAAAAAAGACTTGTTAGATCAAAAATTATGTCTTTACTTACGTTGGGCCAGAACGCCGAGCACCAAAACAACAGTTAAGGAGAACATGCTTGATAGTTAATTCAAACCGAGTCAAGATTGGAAGTGAAGACGATAGTTTCCATTTGCTTTTTATATTGGATTCATATCTATATTTGACCTCGGCGAACAGGTGGTGCTTTTTACGATAAATAAATGTCTATATATGCCTCATTTTGATGAAACAGATGTGACAAAAGCAAAGATTACAGACTTGATTATGTAGCAAAGTAAGAAATGAAGAAGAATGACGTAACATATGTAATGATGATTAAACATACAATTAAACATACGATACACATAGACGTGTATCTCTTTATTATTACGAATTAAATTCATTCGAGTAAAATACGATAAAATATTAGGAAGTTATTAATTAGATTTACGAATAAGCGATTTGAAATATTTATTTTAAGAAATAAAGATTATGTAATATATAACTATGCTTTAAAAATATTTAACATAAATTAAAGGCGTGGGTCACATTCTCTATGTATAATATATGTATAATATATAAGAAGATTTTAAGAAGTTAAAAGATATGTTAAACATATATTTGTTCATAGTGTTACAAATGTTCAATTAAGGAAGTACAGATTGAGGTAGCTATCTTTGATATTCTTCCGCATTTATTCCATATTTCTAATTAACCTTGAAAAACAGCTGCCATTATTTACTATATTAACAATTTTAGAAGATATCCGCATTTTACACTTTGATTAACTTCGTCTTAATATTTTCAAACAGAAACTTGTGAAATTTATTCATATTGTTTATATAGTGATAAATAAAATGTAGAAACATTTAAGTATTATATTAATGATATCTTGTTATTTTTATTAATTTATATAATCGCTAAATGAATATATATGTAAATATATTAAAAACAAATATTAAAACGAATATAAAAAAAAAAATAAAATTGAGGAAAACATGACATAAAGGAGAATGTAAAAAACAAATGGCTATGATAAAATATATTAAATTATTCATAACGCAGAAAGAGTTATATTGTGCATCACGAATGAATGAAAATTTATAAGATTTAGTATCTAGTATGTAAAAATAACATTTTACGACAAAAAAAATATAATAAAAAAACAGAAGATTTTTTCATTTGTGTCAAATAAAATAAAACAATAAAATGATTCATTTCTATAATAAATCATATAATTATTAAATCACTAATAAATAATGATATTAACGATAATAATAATAATAATAGGATTAGTATTAAATAATAAATTTTGTAGTAAACAATCATTTATTATGTCTATAATTTTATTTTAAATTATCATTTCTATTTTACATAGATAAAATTTATTGAATAAATATTTTATTAATCATAATAATTATAATTTAATAAATTATATTTTAATATATATAAGGCATAACAATTTTTAAAGATTTTGAGATAATTTAATTTTATTAAATATGAATAATATAGTTATTGATGTATAGTTATATCATTGAAATTAATGAAAGTAATAAATAAATTGACATGATTTATCAAAATAATCCTTTTAAGTCAGGCATGTCGTTATACGAATTGTATTAAGATGGGATATAGGATGGGATATAATTATAAAGGGATACAGTTTAATAAGAAAAAATTAATACTTATAATTAGACTTTGAATCTAAAAGCTTACTTTAGCTTACTTATTAATAAGTTTTTAAAAATGGATAAATAGAATTAAATGAAAAATAAATATATTTATAATAAATAAATAAAATATTGATATAATTAATAATCAAAAAAAATTTAAGATTAAGAATAATTAATTAATTAAAACAATCGGGAGATTTGAGTTAATAATTATAAGCTTTAAAAAAATAATCGTGAGATTTAAAAAAATAATCGTGAGATTTAAAAAAATTGTCGTGAGATTTAAAAAGATGATCGTAAAATATAAAAAATAGTCATGAGATATAAAAAAATAATCGTGAGATATAAAAAATAATCGTAAGATTTAACAAAATGATCGTGATATTTTTAAAAAATCCTGAGATTAAAAAAATAATCGTGAAATTTGAAAAGATTAGGGTAATTTTTTTTAACAAATAGATTATCCTCATTTATATTTTATTAAAAAAGGATAGTTTAGAAATCAATACACGCAGTTATAGTATTTATCATTTATTAAATATTATTCTGTTTCGATAGTAAAACAATACATAATGAAAAATTAAGTAATTTTGAGTATGCAAGACAGATTACAATTATGCATTAAACAAATTTGTAGTCTATTAGAAAAACATAACTTGAAGTTACCGAAATAAGTAAGAAAATTTGAACTCATGATGTGCAACTAAAATGAGAAATTTGCACATTTATTTATATATAAAAGTTAAAGTTTATGAATATTTGTATGTATATTTATAATATTTATCTAAGCTATGTATTCGTATTGTGCAGATTCGTATAACGCAAAAATATTCTTGCATTGTACGAGACTCTCTTGTACTTGAATGTGAAAAGTACATCATTACACCGCAAGTAGCGCTGACTCCGCGTGCTGCATACTGATTTACTGTGCGTGGCTGTCAATTGCTGTCATTTTACGAGGAAAATAATATAAAAAAAATGTTCGGTAAATTTAATAATTTAATAATTTTATTAACAAAATATGTTATGTATATACGGAATGTATCTATAATTTATATTAATTGCGAGAATATACAGTTACATTAGTGTATTTTTATCTTTTTTCATCAGCTTGTTGTTGGTGTTGTTCTGCATTACGTCCCAGGTACAAAAGACTTGTTGACAATATCTTTCCAGTTAATCCACAGGTAAATGCTTCGTAATTTCATTCTTTTAAAATATTTTATTCTCTCATATCTCCACTTTGCATGTGGACAAATATATTTACAAATCAATACCGAAACGTCCTTGATAACAGGAACTAAAATGGTTATTCCATCATATATATTATAGTGTAACCTATGATATCTAAGCAAATGTAAGATCTTAGACTTGTGTACAATTGTCATTGTATGATAATATATCTAAGAGTATATGGTAATATATCTTAAAGTATATATATGTACTTTTTTTATTGTCAGGATGGTTTAATTAAGAACAATATGGAGAAACTGACCTTCTATTCATTGAGCAGTCCTGAAAAATTGGACAGGATTGGAGAATATTTGTTTCAACGTGCTTCCAGAGATATTTATAGGTATATAGCATATAAAAAAATGGACTAATAGCAGTTTTTGTCAGTTGAATTTGAATTTCAATTGAATTTTACAATGATATATCTTTATACCTTGATATCTTGATGAATAATTATATATTGTTACGTAAAAGAGAAATTAATTCTAATGACTACTAATTAAATAGATGACTGGCAGTAATCCAATGCAAGTATATGTAATATACTAATAAATTAAAATTTATAATTGACTCATTATATGAAGCAAGAGACAGAACCTTGCTTTACATAATTATGCTTTACAAAATATATTTTATGTTTTGATAGGAGAAGAAATGGTTTTGTTATAATTGCTATGGAAGCAATGGATCAGTTATTGGTAGCTTGTCACGCACAAACTTTAAATCTATTTGTTGAAAGTTTCTTGAAAATGGTGCAGAAATTATTAGAATCCACAGATCCTCAGTTGCAGATCCTTGCAACTCAATCGGTAAATACATATTTTTAAGAAAAATTAAATGTTCATTTAATTCTTTTATTTCCTTAACATAGTTATATTTTTTAGTTTGTCAGATTCGCTAATATTGAGGAAGACACACCATCGTATCATACACGTTATGATTTTTTTGTGTCAAAGTATTCTGCAATGTGTCATTCTAATAATGATAATCCTATTATACGTAAACAAATTAGACTTGCAGGAATTCAAGGATTACAGGTATATTGATTATTATATATCACATTATTCTATACGTACATTCAAATGTTCTATCCATACATTATATATTATATCCATACATTTAAATATGTTTTTTTAATATAGGGTGTTGTGAGAAAAACTCTCTCAGATGACTTAGTTGAGAATATCTGGGAACCTGTACATATGGACAAGATTGTACCATCATTATTATATAATATGCAAAATTCAAGGTAACTCAGGATAGATATACATTATGAAATAGGTTTGTAACTGATTGTATTTTCAGATATGCAGATAAAGAAGATGCAACACCAGATAGTCCAACTGAAGAACGATCAGATCCTCCGCAATTTGCAGAAACTTGCATGCGAGAACTAATTGGGCGGGCATCATTTGGACATATTAGATGCGTTATTAGACCTGTATTAAGGTATAACACAAATTTTTCCGTTAAGAATTTTTATATATAAAATAATAACAATTATCTATTTACAGACATTTGGATAATCATCAGTTATGGGTTCCTAATTATTTTGCAATACATACTTTCAGGATAATTATGTTCTCTATTCAGGTATATAATATTGTAATTTAAGCAATTTAAATATTAACATTAGACAATCAGCATCTTTTTAATATGTTTTTTAGTCACAATATTCGTATACTGTAGTAGAAGCTTTGATGACGCATCTTGACGATCATTCCAAATCATCTCCAAAAATTCGTACCAGCATAGCAGATACTTTATCGAAAATTATATCAATTGCTGCAGGTGAAAGCGTTGGTAAGTAAATAAAATTAATAATATTTAATATAGTTAATATATAAATTATACAGTTACTATAGGAAGAAAGATTGTTATATATATAAATATAATTGGATTTTGATGTCATCAAATTACAAACTCTTTTAGGACCATCTGTATTGGAAATTATAAATTCCTTACTGTCTCATCTCCGGGTTAGTGTGACCAGAAATCAATCATCAAGTAGTGATGAGCAATTGTACCAAGAAGCCCTTATTAACGCCCTTGGAGAATTTGCAAATCATCTTCCAGATTACCAGAAAATTGAGATTATGATGTTTATCATGAGCAAAGTTCCGTATAGCCAGCCAGACCGCATTGTGTCAGTTGGTAAAGGAGATGTATTACTCCAAAGCATACTCTTAAAGTCATTATTAAAGGTAACTCCCATTTTTATTATACAATATATATTATACAATAATAAATAAAATTACAGACACTAAAATTAATTATTCATTATCCGTTTATACATGCAGGTTGGAACAAAATACCAAACAATCCATTTGAACACAACATTCCCACCCAGTTTTTTGAATCCGTTACTCAGAATGTCATTGGCAGCAGATGCTGAAATGAGGCTTCTTGTACAAAAGATATTTCATACTCTAATCGATAGACATCGTAATATTACAAAACTCGCTAAACCAACGTAAATTTATTTTTTATAATGTTTATATTTTATTTGTATAATTCTTTGCAAACTATACGGTAACTGTTCTTTCTTTTTTTTAGCGTGAACGTAGCAGAACTTGATCTTGCTATTGAAAAAGCTTCTAGACCTGATGTAATTTTTATTCGAAAACATGGTCCCGAAATCTACTTAGCATTGTATGAATCATTGGAGTTGTGTAGTAATTCTGTAGAAAATGTGGAATCTATTTATACTACATTAGCATTACTTGCCATTGAATTGGCTTCTGAAGAAACTGTATTGGAATTGTTAAGATTGGTACTAAGTCTTCAAGATTTAGCGTTGACAAGTGTTCAAATCAGTCTTTCACTTAAATTCAATTTACATGCGACAGTTATCAGTTTATTAATTTTAATATCATATGTCTGTAATATTACTGCCCTTATGGATTATGCGAAAAAAGTAAGTAATTCAAAGAAATCTTTCCATAATAAATTTATTACATTTATTTCCTTTCTATTAAATTTATACTGCACTGTCAGATTAAAATTTATAATTGAATAAACGTGTTTTAAGGTAGTGGAAGCACGCCGAAACGATAGCCCGCATTTGTTACCAGATTTGCAATCTCAATATGATACTGGTTTAACATCCAGATTAGCGCCGACTCTTTTAGTTGATCAAACTGTTGTCAGCGAATGTTTAAAAGGAGCGGGACTTGATAGTGGAAAATTGCAACAAGGATCGGGTTATAATAATAATTCTTTACAACATAGGTAATACAATACATATCCGATTATATAATGACTTATTAGTTACTTATTAGCGATAGATATCAAATCTTAAAAAGAATTGCGATGCACTTTATTATATAAATAACAAATATTCTCTATTAGACATTCCTGGGTTGATGCTGGACGAAATTCTTTGGCTGATATTAATTCTGGTGGTCCAGATTTGGACAGTGCAGGTTCATCACCTAGTGTACAAAAGGTATATCTTAAATAATATCTCAATTTTTTTCAATTTAATAACCACATGGATTCATGAGACTGTTTTTTTATTATCTGTATACCTTTCCTATATTTTAATCATTATGTACATCTTGTTATATCGCTAATCACTCAAATTAATTTTTTATAGAAATTACCTGGTGAAGAATTAACATTTGAAAGTATGAAAAGAATTTTGACAGAAAATAACAATAATCATGTAGCGGAAGAAGAAAAACGAATGCATCTTTTTCAATTCTTTAGAAATGCACCATTCCAAGATCTAGTATCAAAAACACAACCAAAGGTATAAAATTTATTAAAATTGCATACCATATGCACATGATATTTTAAATTATTCATTAGCTGTAATATATTTTTCTATTTTCTTCTTTCTACAGCATGATGTTTTACAAAGCAAGTTATCGGAAATATTTAATACTTTATCTGTTGAGCCACGTATAGTTCCTACGACTGGATCACAGACAGATACTAAATCAAATCAAACTCCAGCTTATGAAATCCATTTCCCAGAACTGTTTGTATATTAAAAATTTAACAGTCTTGTTACGTGTAGTGTATTACGAAATGTAATAATCTTAATTGTATTAGGTCTTGTACATGTTAAAGTAATATGGACTGTAGTATAAATAGTTGAACGGATAGTATAACTAACTATTATGCTTTTGGCTATTACATATAATAAGATTTAAGATATTTTTATGTTTTGTATAGCTAGTTATATTTTGACGTGATATTTCTGAAGTTAATAGTTATCTTTATTTATTTATCTTCAATAAATAAGAATTAAATATTTTATGTACATACGCATATATAACATAATGAAAATAATTAATTAATATGTTTATAAAGTCGACAATGTTTTATAGAATCATGAATTATGAAGAAATATTTACGAATATATCATATTAAACATATTCATTACGTTATGATTCTATATCAAGATTTTATAAAAATATCGATTTAAATGTTTTCTATGTAATATATGTATATAATTGCATAAATTGTTTTAGCGAAAATGATAATTTTTTCGATATTATAATTGTATATATCTAAACAAAAAGGTAATTAATTATATATTATTATTTAATTGTATTCTTAATATAGTCTATTAAAGCTTGTAATTGTAAGGTGGTGCAATATATTTATAGATATAGAAAATTGTTGCAAACATACTTTATAAATAAAATAAGATTCTAACTTCAAAATTATCTCATAATGTTCGTCCCTTTTTTAGAATTATTTAACGATATAACATATATGGGAAAATGTACATGCTTGATGAAGCAAAACAATTTTTTATTATATTTTATTTTGTAAAGACCTGTATTATTACATTATCAATCATTATCTATGTGATTGTTTTTTTAATATCACTGACATTTTTTGTATAAAATATTTTCAAGACGCTTTTTTACCAAATACTGAATGGAATGAACACAGATTGTTTTGCGAATACCTGAAAAATTCCTTCATTCAATCGCTCATCATAGGAACACGATTAATCGGTTTTAAATCAAGTACACAAGTTAAGTAGCATCTCATGTAGAGCAGATAATCAAACTATATATATGATCTTACAGTCTATATCCATGTTTCTCTAGCATGTTATTTGGATGTTGATCTGAGATTTATACATTATACATTGTTCCCACATGCAAAACAATGTTAACATTTTATATATTACTTCGCGAGAATCGCAATAATCTTTAATTGTTTGAGCGATTGAATTAAGGCATTAGCATAGGATGTGCCACTTGTGCGATGACTACTTAACATAATACAATTTGATACATTCTTTAATTTTTTGTTTGTTTGTATTGAAATGCGTTTGGTCGATTTGGTGTACACTCTAAGAGGTATTTCAAGGCTCCACTTTCAGCAGCTCCACATCGAAAATGAGAACAGCATTTGGTGGAATAGTGTGTCTTTGTCAAGGTTAATATAACTATTCACTGGTATACCTGATATCAACTCATGGATTATGAAATATGAAATAGATATAAATAGATAGATGAAATTTATCATAATAAATTTAAATTAATTTATCTTATACTTTTATGCAATTTTTTATATCAAAGGATATATTCCAGGATGGCCTCGGCTACCGTAAGCAAAATCTGGAGAACAGGTTAACTTTGCCCGTTGGCCAACGCACATTTGTGCAACTCCTAGATCCCAGCCCTTAATCACTTCACCTTTTCCAATTTTGAACTTAAATGGCACACCACGGTCCCTGCTAGAATCAAATTTCTTCCCATTGCTGAGGGTACCTATCAAATCATATAGAAAATTAATTTTAGAAAAATATTAATTTCATTATATATTATATATATATATATATATATATATATATATATATATATATATATATATATATATATTACACTATATACATATATATATACATATAACAATAATCTTTAAAAAATTTTTTATCATTATTTTTTTCTAATAGATATATATGAATATGATGCAATATTAAATAATTATGTAACAATATTTACCAGTATAATGAACAACCACCGTTTGCCCGGTTTTTGGATAAGTCTGACCTATAAAATTATTGATGCATAAAATGTTTAACGTATGCTTGAAAAAAATTCTGTGATAGCAAAAATACAGTATTGATCTTTAAAATTTCATTAACAGTTCTGATGAAGAGAGAGTATCTCATCGGTCTTGCAGATTTTATCTAAATAAATCGAGTTGAAATACTACATTACAATTCGCAGTCGATCACGGTCTTAAGGAGACCGCTAACGCATTAGTGGCCACAAAATTTAGCGAATTTATTAAATTATCGAAATATATAAACGCAGAAACGAATTCAACAATGAGTGAGAGTAATGAACAATTTTCGGCATTCTATTAAAAAGTGAAACCTATAATTACCGTCTCCAGGATTCAAGACTTCGACATCCACGCCCATGACTATTTTTTTCCGTAAAACGACAAGATCCTGTTTTTAAGATGACAGATCGCACCAAAGCTGCGATATATCTCGAGTCGATTTATTCGGAGCGATGAGCGAAATTCACGTAAAAGGGCACTATCCCCAGCACCTCAAGAAACGATGCCAATCCAATGCGCCGTTCAATGAATGTAACAAGGCATATGGGATATCAAGAATACTCTTCGATAGGGGATATAAATAACCCGAACAAAGCACCAGATAAAGACGGAAGGTGGCGGTATAAAATCAAGAGTGTTTCCTGTCATCTAGTTATCTTCCTAAATTTGAGTTAGAACCAAAAGATGTCACTGCACTATTAAATTATTGCACCATCAAATAATACTATTTTAAATTAATTTAACTGTTACTTCTAATTCAACGCCAGGCTATGATTATTAGTCTATATTATAAAAAACAAAAATTTTTTAAATTTATTATTTAATCAATATAATTTACAAATAAAAATTTATATGATGCTTTATTAAATTTCAATGCTTAAATATAAAACATTTTTGTCCTATATTATTAAATTGTACAATAGAAAGATAATATTAATTGATATTGAACATTTTTCTATTTTACTTTTCGATAAAAAATAGTAGCGTCTAGTGTCCTAGTAATTAATAAATGTATATCCGCAAACCGCAAGCTGCAAGTGTAGCTAAATACAATATACTTATTATATATTACATATAATAGCGCAATTTATATTTATATTTATATTTATAATTAACAAATCCCAGCCTACAAAAAAATCTATTATATGATTTATTATAATGCCTGCAGAATTACAAATATTCAGTTCAAGATATCTTTAAATAACGGATCATTTAAAATTTTATATTGCATAATATGATTTTTACAATAATCTATCATAATAATTTTAGAAGTAATTAAATTGCTGTAACATTATTCTGCAGGCCTTGAGCTGCATTAATCGGTTTGTAATAAATCAGTTATCTCGCATTTAATTATCTATGCACTTTATCATCACTTTTTGATAGTCCGCTACGAGTCTCCATCTTATACTGCAAAAACTTATTACTCTCTGTTGTTTTCATTCAATGACTGTTCAAATCATAAACATCGGATTTTATAAATGAGAACTATGTTTTATTACTAAAAGCAAAAAGATGAAGAGATTAATATAATTATTCTGTCTTGGATTATTATGTCAATTGATTATATATATTAAGTGTTTTATTTTTGTTGCAATAGATTATTTTATAATTTAATAATGGCAGAGATCCATATGAATAACGAGGTAGGATATAACCTGTGATTTCCATAACCAATGATATAAACTTATAAGCTAATCTATTTTATATTTTTATTATTATTATCAATATTTTAATAAATATTTTATTTAATAAATATTTTATTTATTTGATAATATACATTTCATATTTCTAGATTGTTCTTATGCGACATACAATTCGTCAGGCACGCGTTTGTATAGTGAACAAGTTAACGAAACAAATTAAGCAATTACAAAACAGGCACGGAAATGAGACTCAACAGGAGAAATGTAAAAAGAAAGCTGATAAATTTATCGCTGAGATTCATGCATTGAAAAAAATTAAAAATGACAGTATCTATAAATTTGGTATTCTAAATGAAAGAAATATTACAGAAATATTGCAAGATCGGTCTTTAAGTAATAGTGATCACATAATAGCAAGAATTGCACATTACAAAACTGTGCATGAAAAGATAATGCAATTTAAAGAAAAGTTCCCAGATTATAGAAGATATTTAACAGAAAATAGAAAGCAAAGCAAAAAGTTAAAAGTTGAAACAAAAAATAGAAATTTCTCATATGATCTCTCTAAAGGAGATGAAAACATAGAAAAACAAAAACATCCTGTTGATAAAACAATTAGAAACTTTCAAGATAATTTTGAGGATGTCGAAAGAAATCATGATGTACCTAAAGTAAAGAATATTTCACAAAAGCATAAAAAATCATTGGATACGATTTTAGAAAAAGATAAAATAACAGAAAGAAAAGAGAATAATACATTAGATAATAAAGTCGTAATTAAACAGCCGAATATAACTAAACTGTGCAGTGTTACAAAGGAGGCCATGATAAGAGAATTTACAACAGAATTAGTGCAGCAAGATTCTGATGAAGATATGCAGGCTGCCAAGGAGGATACACAAGTTTCCAATGAAGATATGCAAATTTCCAATGAAGATATCCAGGCATCTGTCGAAAACAGAGATCTCACAGATACTGCAGTCATGCAAGAAGAGATAATAGATGATTTCTTTATTACAAAAGATAATCAGGAAAATTATAAAACAAACTATGTTAGTACTTCGACGTCAAATACAAGATATCGTGAACACAATACTCGTAGTGAAACATTTTCGTCATATAATCGATTTACAAAACAAAATGCAAAATATAATAATACAAAATTCAATAAAAATCAGAGATATAATGAACCAAAATACAAATCAAATGCAAGAAATGATAATCAGAACAAAAAATATTTAACTAAAGGACCTAATAAAACTAATATAGATACAAATAAGAATAATTTAAATAATGTTAATAAGATGGAAGAAAATCTTGATTTGCATCCTTCTTGGTTAGTTAAGAAAAAAGAGAAGGAAATAATGAAACAAGGATTTCAAGGCAAGAAAATTGTGTTTAATTTTGATTAAGTATAAATAACGATAACATCAATAATGTATATTTTATTATGTAAAACAAGATATTGTAAATAAACATTTGTTATAAATATTTATATTTTTTTGTTAAATTAAAAGGTTAAGGTATAAAAAATAAGATATTTATATCTATAAAATATTTATATCTATAAATATATACATCTTTTTTTATTACATCTATTTGAAAAGAAACCATGAACTTTCCATGAAACATTTTGTAACGCAGCAAGGTACAACATGTTTTTCTCATCTCGTATTCTCTCACAAATAGAAGTTTAATGAACATAAAATGTTCATTATAATGAAGAAACCATTATTAGCAAGGGAATAATAAAAATACCAATTTCTAAACAGAATCCGTTTATTTTTTTTAAACAATTTATTTTTTCAGAGTGCGTTGTTTTTCAGCGTGCGTAACTATTTGGTAACTCACAGGAAGACCTTTTCTTCGACGAATAGCATCCATGTAGCATCTAGCTCGATTATTCGTATCTGCCTTTTCACCGAAATGAACATATTCCTCTTCCGTAGATGGAATCCAATAAGGATCCTGTTCAATTACCTATAAATAAATTTAAACAATTAATATTAAGATTAAAGAATTAAAGGAATTAAAATAAATAGAAATAACTAATAAGTAGAAGAGAAGGAAAATTTTATGCTTTTCTGGATTATAAAATTTTTCAACTATAATTTGATTTCTTATTTTTGAACATTTCAATAATAATATTTAAGATTTCATTAAAATGTTCACTTTTATCATTTTCTAATATTTCCTATTATCTCTTTAATCATTCTCAAACAAAACAAAAAAACAGCTGACATATAAATAATAATAAATAATAAATAATATGATGCGAAATATTTATTGCTAGATATGAAAATATGTTTACCTCCCAATGACTAAAAACTAGTTGCGGACTAGCTAATCCGGATGTTTGCGTACGCAATTCTCTCGCAAGGTGGAAGCTCTCCATAACCGGTAAGGTAGCCAATACTTTGAATTGTCCACCGAAGCCATGAGCATTTTCCGCAGATATGACACGGCCTTGTCTTTTGCCAAAAACAGCGTATAATTTTCCTAGAGAAAAAAGAACAATCATCATTAATTATCTGTTTTCGATTCTTTTCGATCTCAGGACGAAGCATGTATTAAGTACATAAACGCTATAATGTTTATGACATTCCTCATATGATACTTTCGCATTCTTGATATCGCTAAAAATTTACATGGTAAAAACTTATTGGCTTATTATGATCGCTCCAAGATCCAAGTTACTTCGTTACGTCCGATTTTCGTTGAGAAAATTGTTGTAAAAATAAAGAGAATTAACATAAAGAGATACTTATGTAATACAAAACTAATATTAATCGCAAATAATTGGATAAAGATTATTAATTCCGTCATGTCACATAATGAAATATGTCTGCTTCAATGTTATAAAATTAGCTCGTTAGCTGGTGGTCTCAGCGCCGAAAAATATCGGACTTATTTGCAGAGGAGAAAGAGAGTCGCGAGAAAAACAGCAATATCGTAATGCGAGAATAAGCTCAATCGAATAAGAGATCATTGATGGAAAACTGGCTCGCTGGTAAAAGCGAGAAAGGAGGGAGAGAGAAGATCGCACTGTTGCAGAAAACTATGCAGAACGTTGTATCGCGGCAAAACAGATCGCCGCGCGAATGCAAACGGGTCGACCTCCGGAGAAAGAGTAAAACACTCGTTAATACGCTCTCGGGGAGAGGAGAACGCGCTTCATGCGGAGATGCCGGAGAAGAGAGGATACGATACAAGGACAACGGCAACGATGTGTCCCGAGAAAACGGCGACGATGAAAATGTTCGAAGGAGAGATAGAGCGTAGTAGTGGGGATGACGTAAGAGCAAGAGAAAGAGCGGGAACAGGAGCAGTCAAGAATGAGAAGAGAAGGTGGGAGGGGGAGGATGAAGGAAAAGAAGTGGGGGCATCCATTCATGCTTTACTTCTGGCTTTTAAGAGTCCAGTCGAGCGAACGGCATACCTTCGTAGAGGCTGATCTCGTCCGATGTTCTGTTTCACTCAGCCTACCGATTTCTCGCTTGCTCAATCTCGAGAGGACACGCAAGAATCGCAAAAAGAAGCCTATCGATTGGCAGATCGATGCGATCTGGGGTAATTTGAGGAACCATTGACGACACGGTGAGAGTGCGCGAGTGTGATATGTTTTATTGACTTTGATCAAAAGATAGGAATCGGAACATCATTTTGCCTCATGCTGCTAGAGATTAAACGGTAGCGAAGCTAAAGTCATACAATAAACAGAACCACGTGACCATACGACGTTTAACATCGTCGAGAGAACCAATCGTCAACCAAAATACACGAGAGCGAATTTTTTAATAAGAATCCAAGAAATTCTACTCAATCGTGTGTGATTCCGCTCTGGTCCCGAAAATCCGTGATTTTCGCGCAAGTGGAACGAAATTTACCGATTACAAACTACCGAAATTATCCAAGTGATTTATCGCCGGAAAAATCGCTCTCTTCTCCCATGATCAATATATGAAACTTTCGTTTGAAAGTTGGGGGGATGGACTTCAAATAGAAGCGAACTATCGGCTGTTGAGTTTCCCCAAATTCTTCTGGTACGAATGTCTTTACTATGAACGTATTCTCAATCCTCTCGCTCATTTTGAACACCTTGTCGCACGAATAAGAAGGTGAATGTATCGAACCCCTTCCATTCTTTTTATCGCATCCCCCCACCGTGAGTAAAGCAGCTTAACGCAGCAAAGGTTCCCTCGAGAACACAAACAGCGATTGCCGATCTTCGCAAGATTCTTTATCGGGAAGAACTTCTCTCCGCCTCTCGTGATACGATGACCAGCAAAAGGATACAGCACCTGCTGTACACGCTTCTAGTGATCACCAGCATCATCCGTCGAAGCAAATGCGAACTTCCCGTCAGTTCGTTCGAGGGGAGCGAACATGACGAGTACCTCAACGAGTATTTATTTTTTGACGACAGCAGGTATCTTACTGAACTTGACGACACGATGCTCGAAATCGATTTGATCAATCGTAACAGAAGACACAAGTTCACGCACGAGCAGCCCAGAATACTGTACCAAATCGGGGTAAGCCAATCGTCAGACTTTCTTCACGTTGTTATTGACAACATTACGATTATCAAGTTTTCAATCAATGATACTCATTAATTCGACAGCTTAATTTTAAGCGTTACGTATAACATACAAATAAATTTTATTATATATAATACATATGCATATAATTAGAGAGCCAAGTGAGGGGTTGCTTAATGTGCAGACCTAATGATCGTATTTCTTTGATATCGCGCATAGAAGACGCGTTTATACGCGTTAATACGCGGAAGTAACACTCTATCTAATCAGGTAAACGAAAGTTATGCACATTACCGCTGCACCTTGTACTTTTCATTGAGCGACACCCATAATGATTTAAATGTGATACATTAAACTCGTATCGCCTCTCGAACGCCACCTCGCCTCTTCTCGTTCGTCAATTTCGTTCGACTTTAAGATTGCTGATGATGAAAAAGCTCTCAAAAGAATGAGAGAATTATCGTCCAAATTACTGCGGAGAGCGGCTAAACGTTTAGCAGTCTGATCTTGGTGAATCTATCTATCTATCTATCTATCTAACGTAGATTTGCATCGCGGAGAATCGCGACGTACCGTGTGCTGCTTGATCAATCATCTACTGTAATTTTCGTAGAAATTTAATCGAGTCGCTCGATGTATTTCGTTTCCATTTTCGTGGCCGAAAACAGCGCGTTCACAATTTGAAATTGCGCAAATGTACGGACGATATTCATATATGCAAGTTCATGCGCTCTCAGGTAGTATTCCGAGGATTTGAAGCTAAATCGTCCGCTTACGGACGCAGGAAATATGGAGAGGGAAACATAGCCGTTAGCAAAGAGCGGCGCCCACTCCGTGCTCGAACCTGTTGCTGTCGTTGCTGTAAACACCTACGTATCGAATGTATGCACGGGAATATATGCATACGTGTACAGGTCCGCCTTACGTACGTGTGCGCGTATGAGATACGTGCGTAGGTCTACACGTGCGGACAATCGCGACACCTAAGTACGATGTATCGTAGATACGTACGTTTGCACGTGGGCCGAGAGTACGTGAGCAAGAATGATACAGTGGGGATGACGACACATCCAGGAGAGAAAACCGCCGCTTGCGATCGGACAAAAGTCCGACGAACACAGCTTCACGAAAACGTACGACTAGTCACGTCGAGGGAACGCACGTGGCTAGCTCTTACTCGGAAAAGCGGACCTTTCGATATTATTGAAACCCGTCCTTCCTTCCTTTTGTCGCCCTTTTCCTCACTCTTCCTCCTGCTACCCTGAATTACGCGATATATTTACAAGGAGGACTCAATGGCAGTAAAAGTTGACGATCTCTCTCGGAAAGGAGCCGAGAGAGATAGCAGCATAGCGTGACAAGAATGGTCCCTCTTGTCATAAATCGTTTCATTCTTGAGTAGCCCAGCATCACGCGGCTGGCTTTAGGAAACGATTAATAGATACGGATCGGGCGCGCTGGCGATTAATTATTCCGTTGATTATGTGGAACGCTCGGTGGCATTATGTTTCGTCGATCGCTCGACGAGATTTCCAGGCTTGGGCACATCCGGTACGGTTATATGGAACGATGTCGAGCGAGGCGATCTTTTTACTAATGCCATCCATCCATCCGACCAGATTCTCTGCGTCGCCGTGCGTCTTGCCTCTCTTTTCTTCTCTTTTTTGTCCCGTAGCTCGTTTCTCGTCTCGCGCACCCTTCTTCTCTTCATCGTCGTCGTCGATGCCTAGCGGCTACCTCCACCTCCTTTGCCTTCGTGTAGTATGTCCATCCCGTGTGCCAGGTGTCATTTTCATTGCGGCCGTGCGAGAAGCGAGAGACGCGTGAGAACTTCCGGATGGTGAACTTCACGGCGCCCTTCCGGTCCTTCTATTATCCCATTTTAGTTTACCGTCACTGTGTGCGTGAATCCTGCTGCCTGCTATGTCGGCTTCAAAAACTTCCTTCGCCTTTCGTCCTGCCCGTCCTTTCTTTCGTTCTTAGAGTTCTTAGAGCCGACGGAAGTATGGATAAAGAGATGCGTACGAAAGGTCGCACGGCGAGGATAATACTTGGCAAACACGATTAACCATTGGCAGCTATTGAAATCGGAGTCACGTCGCGTAGCGAATTAGACACGGTGCAAAGACGCTCCGAAGATTATTATATTTTGCGCTAATTGAAGCATGATAAATATATTAGCTCTGATATCGGCTGTATCGGCTGTATCGGCTGAAATTACGATATCGATTTCGGAATAAACTGAGAACCAATAAATTGAGTTCGAGACCTTGTTGGAGATCAATCATCGCGTAATTCGTTGCTCGCCGAACGACATCCGCGGATGTGGATTTCAAACCGGACCAAGTTTCATTTTTCCCATAAAAACCTATTCGCGCAATCTGTCGTGTCGCGCTCAGCACAGCAGCAATAATAATAATAGTAGTAGTAGTAGCAGTAATAGTATATCGGTAATACTAATAGCAGCTACGGCGGAGGCTACGGTAGAAGCGACAAAAAGACAAACGAGATGAACGGATGGTCATAGCAAAAAGTCGAATGCTCACAGTCGGCGGTAAAACGGCGGAAGACCATTTCCTCGAACGTTTCTTCGTTGAATGGTACGTTGCCTATCGGGACTCGCACACGTACTCGTATACTTGGATAAATATACCACGTTAATAGAAAATGCGCGTGACCGCTCGCGACAAACGCTCTGATAACCGTAATATATCCGCGAACATGTGAGGAATCATCGGCATCAGAGGATCATTCAACGGCACGATGAATGAAGACATCATCACGTGAGAGAGCACGAGTAGACACAATGAAAACGTTCATTCGGCAGGCGTTTCCAGAAGCCGAGACGTTTCCATTACGCGATTCGCGTAAGAAATTTAGATACTCGAGATCCTTGCGGCGATGCTTTGAGAGATGCTTTGCGATTCTGTGATCGCGATTCTTATGGTAGTTACCATCGTCGATGACGATAAGCCGGACAGGACGTACGCGATTGCCTCAATGAATGAACTGGCAACATCTAAATAGTCCAGTTATAGCAGACTTTGTATCGTCGTCGGCAGAAAGAGCGGATATACTTTAGTTACGAGTCTGTGCGCAATCGTCTCGTTTATTTCATTAGCCCCGTGTCCCATAGCGCGACACGTTCAAACGTTTATTGTTACGCAACGATACAATCATCCTGATCTTAATCGCTCTGCTAAATAATTCTGTCGCTCGTTTCTCCGGACGCATCTCGGAATGACGTTCCGATACCGCAACGTACGAGATTAATCGATCAATATCGGACAGTCCACCCTTGCCGATCTGCTATATCGATATCCGTTAACTCCGAAGTGGAATGACAGAATTTTATGCGATCAAACGGAAACGGATGAATTTCCGCAAAGGCGTCACGTTCGTGATCGCACCGTTTCATTAATGATACGGCTACTTATTTTCACAGGACAGCGAGAATGAATTGCCGGAGTGTGCGGACCGGAGCGAGGTATGTAGCAAGGTGGATTTATATGGGGTACCGTGGGTCGAGAGACAATGTCGTTGTCCGAACGGCCGTGCTTGCCCCAGCAGTCTTCACGGCGACGATGGACACACGATCGTCGATAAAACGCGCCACTACAAGCTCTGCGAACCCGTGAAACGACTTCCCATCTGTCGTTACTTCAAGTTAGTTGAACGCGAAATGCAATTCTTCTTGATCGCTCGTCGGAACTCTCAAACTTTCCGAATCCTGATTTCTCTCGGTTCAATCAGTTCCGGTTACGACCGATCAGTGTAACGCGTGGACAAATCTTTCCTTTCTGGACTGTTCTCCATGCTACGTGTGGATTTACGTGTAATTTACGTGTAAATTTCAAATCACTCGAATTCAAGTTCCATTCCAATTGAAAAACGTAATTTTTACCTGGCGATGTTTACTTCGACTCAATCGCACCTTGAAGTAGCTCGACGACCTTATATTCGCAGAGATATTACGTGGACATTGGCACCCGGGGGTGGCCCAAGAAACGCAACGGTACAACGAGTTCATTGCCGATGTCGACCAGGTAGCGTGCCATATCTAGTGCGGAGGCAACCGCACAGATCGCTGGATGGAAATCAAGGTTTTATCTACGCTTTTGCTTGTTCTCCACAAAGCGTAAGTCAACAATAAAACGCAACGGTAAAATGACGCGAACCGCAATTGCCTTGGAGTGCAATTTTTTTTCCAATCTCACGATAGCTTTAATTACATCCCACAGCATGAGTCCCTGAGATCTCTCTCGATTCGCGTGCGTGTCAATCTGAAATTCGCTTGCGCGTGTGCCTTTGAGACTGGGGAGGAAACTTTCTTTCGGGATAAATGGCCCGTGCAATGCTAACCCGAGATCTATGTCTGCTTGCAGAGAATACGATGCCAGCACAAAGAACCCTGTCGTCTGTTCACCGTACGTAAAAGACGTAACTCGCAACTCGAAGAGGTGAACGCCTCACCGCTCTGCCAATGTACGAAAGGACATCGGTGTCCCCGACGACACACGGATCCTGGTTCGTTTCCGGCAAGATCGTACGCCGGTGTATTAGAGATCAAGACTTACAGCGGCTATTGCACACGCTCTCACGAGTTCGACAAAGCGACTTATGATGTTTGAGAGAGATCGTACAATTAATATCACTGACATAAGTGTGGTGGTATCGATAATGATATGATATTTGCCGGCGTTAGGTCTAACGCGTCATTGCATTTATACATACATATATATGTTTTTTGTGTGTGCGTGTCTGTCTACCCGTGTACGTGTGTATTCTCGTAAAAAATGGCACGGTTAATTCACTTTCGACAATTCGAGGGCAAAAATTATACGTTAATAACTATGGCAACCGATACTCGTCGCGTCCGAACGTTACCGAATCATCAACGAGCATATTTTGCTTAAGTCGAATAAGAATTTCTTGTATGATGAACCAAAATATCATAACGCAAGCAAGCGTGTAACCGAGGTAAATCGATCGTGTATCAACTATATACGATGCCGTGCCATGTATAATCTCTAGAGATGTTGATAAATGTTAAATGTAAAAAGTATGTACAAAAACGTAGAGATAAGAGATACATGTCGTATCGCCTATATATAATTTGTACAGTACATTCGAAATGCTCACCTTGTACTCACGCAGTAATCAGCGTGGCAGTAATTGTATCGTAGAGTTTAATAAGCATCTTCTTACTGTTATCGATTTTTATTTCATGCAAAGTCACTCAAAGATGTTGCAGTCACTCGTCATAACTTGTATATATCTATCTCTGATCTTCTGGAAATATTCTCCGAGGAATGTATTGTACATGATAGCGTTGTAAGATGATAAAGAAGAAATTTTTGACGTTATTTGTTAATTTTACTTTAATTTAATAAAATATACGACATTATTTTAATTCTGTTCGTTTTTGCTCTTTCCTACAATGCTTCACGTAAAAGAGATAAAAATCTGCACAAACTTTTACAAACTTTCTTGTGTAATGAGACGATTTATCGATCTTTAAGATCATTGAATACTGGTGGAAGTTAAGGATGAGAATGTAGGTACTTTTAATCTATCACGAGTCGATAAAGACGATTTCATGGAAGCTTTGATGATACTTGCGATGATATTAAAAAGTATAAATATCAAATTAAATATATAATAATATAATAATATATATAATATTTAAATACTAGTGAAACATTTTTCGTTAACAACAATGAAAAGTGCTTTGATTTAAAGCATTAAAAATAATTTAATAATATTAATACAAGACCTATCTCGTCATTTTAATCATTTTCACATAATAAATACAGCAAATCATTGACTAATGTTATCGCATGTATCTCTCATTACTTTAATTTTAATTTAATTTTAATATATAAAAACCAATTGCTGCTATCTTATTGTAACACCAATTAATGCATATCACAATTTTTCTAAACAAATATCAAATTGTTTCATTAAAAACAACATATATATTATTTCAATGAAAATTGTGTGTGTGTGTGTGTGTGTGTGTGTGTGTGTGTGTGTGTGTGTGTGTGTGTGTGTACATACAATTTTCATTGAAATAATACATATGTTGTTTTTAATGAAACAATTTTAATGAAACAATATACATATAATGAAACAATCTCATATTTAGAAAAATGATAGCAATATATGTACATATATATATATATATATATATATATATATATATATGTATGTATATGTGTGTATATATATATGTATATATATGTATATATATATATGTATACATATTGCTGAGTAATACAAAATAGCATACGCGTTTCTCAATGAAGAAAAGCACGAGATTGCACAGCGCACCATTATGAGCGCATAAACGCAGAGACCGTGTCGAGGATATATTCCTTCCCGAGATATAAAAGAATAGCTCGCCTTTGAGTTATCCTCGGATAACTTGACATAACCAGAACGCGAATGGACGTCGGAAGCCGTGAGTTATCTGTGAGAACGTCACGGTCCATCACCCGCGGCTCCGACTCGCGGATGCTCTACTCTCGCACGTTACCATCTGCACGACACCGTTACCGCCGCACTGCGCGCTGCACCGCGCTGCAATGCGCTTCAATGCGCTCCGACTACGAATCGAGTTCTCTCGCACGGCGTACAATCGCATCCACGATGTCTCTGAGATATGTTTGACCAGTCATCATCGATCTGAGTATCTCGGTTGAAACAAGATCCATCGCAACTTTTTCGAGTTACCAGAAAAATTTTCGTTTCATTATGAAATAGATAACAATTGTCGAAAGCATCGTTGAAAGAAAGAGTTCGAGTAATCGGAGTTGCTACGAGTATCATCTAATTAGTAGAATTATAGAATGCAGATCATCTACATAGAATTTTACGATTCCTCTCGATGAGGAGCTGGAGGAGGAATGATTGATCGGATCGAATCATAAATTTCCGCACGTTGTTCCACAAGTTTTTGCAATTACATTGTTTCTAATACGCATCTAGGATATTTCTGTAATTGCCGTAAAAATTGTATCCGCTGATCGCAGCGATCGACACAAGCAGTATCATGAGATTTGTATCGAGCTTAGAAAGCGAATTCTCTCATGTGGATAAAATTTTTCCTCGGTGAAAATTTATTCGGGATACGCAGGTTTCCACGAGTCACGCGTTATGGGCATTAAGATATCTCTCGCTCTCGAATTCCTATGAAAGTCTCTAAAACATGCCGATTCCGCATTACGCGTCCTCGGAGCGGTTTTTCCCCCGATGCGCTTGTTACATTCTCATCTTCACGTTTCTCGTTTCTCATGAATCGGCATTCGCCTCGTTTCAGCGTTGCAAAAACGCAGGCGCAAAGAATGAGTTTTAGTTTTTCCGATTTCTAGAACTTAATTGAACGCAGTTGCCAACGGTGTCGATATCGATGTTTAACCTTCGATCCTCTTCGACGAGGGAATCTACGTACGACACGCGAGCCACAGCCGAGCAATTTCCCCGGCTTGTACCGTGAACAATGATTAGCGGCTGTCGAATTGAACTTGTATCTAATAGATAGCCGCAGACTTTCACCGTGCAGTTTTAAATCGAGAAGAATACGCGTTCGATCTTTAGAGAGAAAGGCCGATAGACGCGTGTCTACAATTAAAAAATCGCAATAAAGCGAGAGCCTATCGACAACGGGAAACAATAATCATGAGACTCGCGCTTTCTCATGCGATTTGAGAATAATTAGCGCGTAAGCGCCCGAACAAGAAACGCGTGTCTCAACATGATAAGGAGATCGCATTATGCTAATTCAACCAGCGCTCGATAGTGTTCTCGATATATCGCGATGTTTCAAAATTAAGAGCAACCTAACGAGGAGTTGATCGCCGTTTAAAAAAGCACTCCTTATCTCGTAACGTATCGTATCGCGGGGAGAGAAAATCGCTGGACGTTATAGCTTGTATCATTAACATCAATGAACAGTTTACAGAACGATCTTCACGGTTGATTACGAACATTTAAAAGACACCGGTCCAGAAATGACCGGTTCCAGTCGCTAAACTCGCTCGCGCCTTTCATCGTGCCTTCCGTGCCGAAAGATGAAAAGCACAAGCGAATCCCGGACGAACGTAGCCTTTCGTACAGTGTAGCCGAGGAGGAGAGCCTGACGACGGCGCGGAGGAAGGAGTAAAGAAGGATTGGCGGAGATGCAGCTTAGAATTCCGAGTATACCCGAGTAGTTTCTGGTTGGTTGGTAAGTGGGACTAGCGGGGACTCATAGGCTCGGAGCGTCCTACGCGAGGCCGCAGTCGGGCGCAAACCCCGAAACAATCTCATCGCGGGTTTCCCTCGTCCTGAGCGCAGCGGCACGGCAGAACAACCCTCGCAAACGGCGCAGCTCAGCTCGCGAGAGGGAGATACGAGAGCTTCGGAACGCGGAGCAGGGTGCGAGACTACGTGCAACACGGAACTATCGTCGCGATCTTGCTCGGCGAGCCGCATCAGCGTGAAACGCTATCAAACGCTGTCCAGGATCTCGCGCGACTCGATCGCGGTGCGCGATCTTGCGGGGTCGCGAGGCTCAACGAGAGATCGACCGAAGGGACCGAAGGGACCGAAGGGACCAACGGGTCGGAGGACCATCAGAATCGACCGGTCTGCCGACTTGTCAGCGGCCCGCTGGTCTGTGTACGAGAGTACAGCCTCTTTCTTTTCTATCGAGGATCGCGGTCGAGGTCGCTCTTGAGGTCGCGGTCGAAGCGGAGTGAGGACGAAAGTCAAGGTCGAGGGTCAGCCCACTTGCACGCGCTGCACGAGGTATGAGCTCGATGTTTTCGCGTTAATCGGGATGTTAAGACGAAGGAATACGTTTGTACTTGATACAAACGCAATTTACTCGCGATTCTGAAGATACATGATCCGAGTTTATCAATCTCTAACGTTCAATTCTCGTCGCTTGTCCGCTCGTGGCTTCTATACGATGAATCAAAAGATGAATGGTACCCTCGTCATATCATCTCTCATACAATCGTATTATACTCATACATACCCGTTGTTAAATGATTTTTTAATATAACTAACATTTATTTCTCCATGATGAAATTACTGCTGCACTTCTCGACGTTAATTAAACTCTCCAATTAATAATTTTCTAATTAATGCTCCTTGCATTTTAATGTAATGAATTCACGTAGCACAGCTCCGCTAGACTGCGTATATAATTAATTTAATTGAGAAAAGGAAAAAGTTATGACAAGAACGTGAAATCGTTCAAATTTATGGATCGATTTAATTTCTATCGATCGAATCAACAATTCCGAGGCAAATGGATACTCCTTTAAAGGAACATCATTCCGATCACAACTGCCGGCTTTGCTCGTACTTCCGTTACGATCTACGGAACGTGTCCAACTACTGGCGCTACCGATGCGAATCGAAGTAGTGGGTGTATTTCTTATTAAATATTGTAGATGCTGAACTCTTTGCGATTCTACCCGCGATTCCTCTTTTCATGAATATATTTGAAAGAATAAGATGACACGTTATTATCGCTGGACGATTAAGTAGATTAAAACGGATCATTTTCCATTCGACAGAGGGATCTCATTCTCATTGAATTATAAGAATGAAGCAGCGCAAGAGTAAGTGCTTGCAGCTCGCAGTTTCCGATATCTTTAGAAATAGAGAAGAAGAGAGAGAGAGAAAAAGAGAGAGAGAGAGAGAGAGAGAGAGAGAGAGAGAGAAATTTGTCCAAGAAAAAATTATATATTAATACCACAAAAAAATCGATGAGTCATTTTTTTTCAATTAATCCAAGGGAAACGAACATATGGCATACGTAGCTTTAAAGTTGCGTTATGCTACAAGCAGCCCAACTATTCGCAATCTCGCTGTGGCGAATGACGTGACGATTGTGAGGTACAATGAACGCGAGGCTACAATAAGGAAAAGGGCTAACAGCATGTTAAGCCAATTTAACAGAAGATCCGTTAGGCGGTACACGTCGGCGGCGTTGACGCGGCTCTCTTTGTCTCTCGGTTGTGCATTTTGAATCGCGTGAAATGCTTTATGTGTCGCGCGGATGCGTAACGTTGAGCGCGAACGTGAACGCGAGCGAATTTTACGCGAGGTCCAACAGCTCTTGGACTTACATCCATCACTAATTGCACGCTTTTGTGCACGGTCGACCGAGGGGTTCGCTTTCCTTTCAGTCTCGTTAGGCCGACAAATTGCCAAAACAAACGCACACGTTGTCCATCAACGGGCCACAAACGGTTTCTTTCTTCTTATTTGCTTATAATAAATCGGCGATCGTTACTCGGTACTCATTAACGGTGAAATTATATGCCGTTCGCACGAGGCTACATATCGAATTACAATGCGCATCGCTAACGCATTCCGAATAGCAAAAGGATGCATTCGCATCTATCGGTCGCGTATTCCTATCTTTCACTGATTCTTAATTGCGATTTGTATCGCAACACGTCTCGTGTGACGATGCAAACGCGTGTGTGGATTCATCAACCCTGTTATTCATCCTCTGAGAATAATTTACTTCAGCGCACTCCGCCTCCGGCTTAAACCGCTTCTTCCGCGTCCTTCATTAGGCAAGTGATATAATTAACGTATTGTTCGCGTAAACATATTTAATATCACGGACTTTCGAAAACCTTGTTGCGTGGCTTAAGCGTGGAAACTTGAGCCGGGGCGATTACAAATTACGGTTTATTGTAACGGAAGAACATTGCAGAGTCCAAGCGCGGCTGTGAGAAATTCCTAAAGAGCGGGTAAACGTACACATTTACTGTAAAATGTGTTTATCGTCTGTAATGTACGTAATGTACGTTCAATGTCGTTCATTGCAGCTCTGCTCCCTGCTAATAATCGCACGCACGTGTCGTGATTTAAAGATTCGTTATTAACGCATTCGAAAGTAGCAAACTGGTCGATTACATCAAAGCAGCGTGCTTTATCGCGACGTTACGAGCGAAAAGCTATAGTAACGATAGGCATCCTTTCCACGGCGCAGATTTCTGGCTTCCGTTATGCCGGGATAAGCGAGATACGCATTTATCGATATAATCAGCGACGTGAGATAGATGCTAATGAGGCATAACGCCTAATACCTAACGCCCGCAGCGGTCCACGAGCGGTCTGATACGGCCTTGCAAATGCAGCGAGAGATAACGGCTCGTACGGTCGATTCGTACCGAATGACCCAATTTCACCAGTGTCGTATGGCATACGTGTGATAACTGTTGCGGCACAAGAGCGCGGACGAGATCGAACACGTGAAAGGAAAATACGTAGGTAGGCACGCAGATAAGCGGTCAGCCTCGCCATGGACCAATGCACGGACATCTGGAGGAAGAACAAATCGACGCCGCCTCACCCACTATCCTCTTGTTGATCATTTCGTTCCTGCTCTCTCCATACGGATATTCGGAGCGACAGGAATGATGACCGAGTTACTTCAATGGAAGAGGAAGTTCCGAAGAACGTAAATGCCTTTTGACGGATTCCTGATGTCCAAGGATCGCCCTCGGGCTCGATCATCACACGGGTGAAAGGATGCTACGATCACGAGGAACATCTCGCACAACGGAAGCTACACGATTCTCTGGTCCGTCACATCAAGATTGCATTAGATTGCAATATTCCAGTTGCGACGAAACTACTTACCGTCTTCGGGTACTACGCGAGCGCTACTGAACTTGACACACGGCCGATTACCTGGATTACGTTTTCACATTTGCTAAGCGCGGGATAGGATAGCCATTTTTCATGTTATTAAATACGCATTAGGAGAGCGCATGCTTCGCTCGTGCAGGTAGCAGCGATGCAAGAAGTGTCACGTGTGTGAGGAAAGCACGGCGGAGCAAAAATTATAGAGAGAGAAATGCTAGACCGAGACAGGGAAGAAAGGGAAGATTAGCAGCCTGTTTTACGTCCGCGGCGAAATAATGAATGCTGCGTGTTCGCAGATCGAGTTGTATCACGCTAGGAAAAATCCAGTTATCATCGCGAAAGCGAGAGTTGTTAAAACCCTTCGGAAATAAATGCCGTTTCGGTGGAGCGATGGGCATGGAAAAGGATACGACGTTTTCCATGTTATCGCACTCGCATCGCGTAATGCGTCTGCAAACCGCAAAGATGTACGATCTACAACTCTTTCTCCCATTTCGTCATCATCGCAGGAAAGCAAAAGTGATAGTTTTTCAAGAGCGAAAGAGAGAGAGAGAGAGAGAGAGAGAGAGAGAGAGAGAGAGAGAGAGAGAGAGAGAGAGACGAGGAACATAAAGAGAAATACCGCGACACATGTTCGCGTAAAAATTACCGCATTACTTTCTTCTCCGAAAGCGCTCTCGTCCTTTACGAGAGACGAGACTTTTATTCGTATTTCGCAAGAATACGCGTAATTGAGCGTCGCTTATTCCGCGCTGATTAATACGACTTTTATTCGCAGGTTCTAAAAGCGACACCGAGGATCTCGTTGGCTACCGCGCGGTAATACCTCTCGAGGGGGAACACCGCGCCGCAAATAGCAGCAGCGAGAACACGTTAGCGGAAGTAGCTTCTTTCTCATCAGCATCGGTGTTAAGAATGCGGGCGATCCAGTGTTGCGTTTGGTTCGTGCTGTTGACGACGGCATCGGCCGTGCCGGCGACATCGAAGGGACGCCCCGACGATTCAGTCAAGGGAAAGAAAACCACGCCGATCACGCCCAGCGGAGGCAAGAATGCCTCGGTAATCACCGCGACCACGGCATCGAGGCCGATCACGAATGGAGCGACGGTGCCCTATACGAAGAACGCCACGTTGCACTTATCGTCGTCTTCCTCGACAACGACGACGACAAAGGCGACGACGGCTACAGCTGTAACAGCTGCGGAAACGGCAGCCGTTACATCCGCCACGACAATGCTCAAGCTACCGACCATCTCGGCGACAAGCGCAACGACAACGACGACGACACCGGCATCGTCACTGGCATCGTCCATGGTGACCCCTATAGCGAACGCGACCTCCGGTAACTCGCAGGGCGGCGCGAGTTCTAGTTTGACCGCGACCTCCCCGAGGATAATCTCGCCTACCCAACACACCTTACTGTCGGCCACGGTATTGTCCTCGAGGAAATCCGCTGCGGCTGCGGCCTCCGCCATCGTCGATGCCGATGTCACGACCACCGCGCCTTTGACATCAGCCAAGGAAACCCGAGAGTCGCCGGGAAAGATTAGACCGCAAATCAAACTGACGACAAATTATACCAGCACCAGCGAGGTAAGCGCATTAATGACCCGACCGAGCAAACCCGGCTGATTGCCGCTGCTTTCCAATCGTGTCTCTCGTATTGTCTGTCGTTTTGCCATAATTGCCGATCGGTCCCGCCGCATGTAATTATTTTACGTGTTGAATGAGCGCGTAACCTCGCCGAGATATCCGAGTCTCTCGATCATAGTCAGTGTCTTCTTGTATCTAGCGCATTCTAATGCAGAATTCAGCAGACGAGCAGTCGATGAAGTCCGCTCGATGCGCGGATCGAGACGCGGAATGATTTTCGGAAAAACCGGCATTCTGCCTACGCGGTTTAACGCGAAGATTGACGCAGCGCGTCAGTCATTCATGACCGTGAATCACACGTGGCAAAAACAGAAATCACGCGGAAGATAAACAGGAAAGTTTTCCGTGAAAATAGGAGAGAAAAGTCAGCGGAGAAACGTCTTTCTCTCTTTCCCAGAGAGAGGCTCCCTGTTGTTGTTTATCCGCTCCTCAAGTCGTTTCATGCTCGTAACATAGATAAGTTGCGATACATTTCATCACGTTTCACATCCGTTGCGATTAGCACGTTGTAATTAGAATCCTTCATTTATGTCAGGAAGAAAACCCGACGAGCTTCTGAGCTCATCGAGGAATCAATCCATTGCCCTAGTAAGAGACTAGTAAGCCTCTGAGGTAAGCTCTCTGAGTTTAATTCTCAATAGAAACAAACGAAGCAACAGGAAGCAAATACCTTTACGATTTAGTACCGCAATAAAACTGTACATTAGCGAATACACCGAACGCTATGCGAGGCAAAACGCCAGACTTAAGAATAACATCAGGAAAGAAAAGACACCCGTACTCCGTTCCTGCTTTACACTCCCCTTCCTCAGTCCCTCTACTTTGCAAGCAAGCATAGCAAAGCGCGCGTACCCGATGATGCGCGATAGAAAGGAACCCAGATTCGAGTTGTACACGACCGACACAGAAGATCGCGTATGGGGTTTAAGAGTAAAAAAAAAAAGTTGCATATAGGTCGAGCGAGAAAGTAGCGTACAGGCCGCCACACGCTCCTTACATAGAAAATACGCGTTCTACGTGCACCGCACCGAGAGGACGCGTGCACGTGCAAAATAGCAAAAACGAGAAAGTAATCAGCATTCAGATACGAGTGGACGTACGGGATGCGTCGTAATTATCGAAGTTAATCGAGTGTGTGCTCGTTCGTCGCTCGCCGCTTCGTGCGCGATAAAGCGAGATGAATCAGGCAACCGGGTCATTTCGGGCGAATCTCTTCTAACCGAAGGGAGAACTTATTTCCCTGGCAGGTGCTTGGCAACATTTGCAGTCGGCTCTAATTTACATAATTTAAGATCGCATCTGATCCTCTCGTCTCTTCTGCTTCCCCTGCCTGCTGAGATAACGGCAGTGCGTCTACGGATACCGATGGCCTGTGAAACCGTTGAGTCATTTATGATGAAATAGGCGAATGTAACGCGTCTTGATTACAAACGATTTCGTTCCGCGGGCTACGGCCTGCGTGCCGCAAGATTGGCAAGCCAAGTCGCGAGATATAACGGGCAGCGCGAGATATTAATAATAATTAAGCGCTCTAACGTATTCGTAATAAACGTACGTGCGTTAATGACGGCGTAAATAGTATGTACGATATCCCGCGTAATTAAATTACTGATTTATCTCTTACGCCGTAAAATGCAAAGCGAGGATCGGCACTATACGCGCATATAAACATCGCACGTAAAAAGAGTTGCTTGCATCGCATAATTATAATTTTCATAGCCGTACGCGATTTTCCAATCATACAGATGCGTTACAACGTGCGTTATTCGCACAAGGTGCGAATCGTTAGCGCGTTACCGCGAGCGTATCGTCAGTCATGGAAACGCATTCGATAAACGCAGGATTGCATTTCGGTCAATTAGATCGACAACGAAAGGAAAAAAAGGACCATCTTTTTCCACGATGACGATAAGAATATGAAAAAATATGCGTGCAATAAATCTAATTAATTCTAATTCTCCGTTCGGCTCGTAATACTATCTGCGATATAATCAGGAGACAGGAAGAATATTTTCAATTAACCACGGTTTAATTATCCGTGATTAATTGCATTCACTTCCTCTATCTACCCTCTTATAGCCCCTGCCGTGATCTGAAGAAAAAACAGAGAAAATTGCTTATAAAGCAAGGCTAAAGTTAAACGATGTTGGTGAAACCGGCCGGGTCGAGACTTCGACAAGGATTAATTGGCCGTAGTGCGCTTACGAACGCCCGGCCGAATGAGTTTCGCAGTGAACTGGTACGAATGAACATACAATGTGTATGTGTGGAAAAAAGGACTCGGCACGTAATTGCAGGTTGCAAACTCGCAAAGTGTAAGATGATACCAGTCGCACCATTCATTCTAATATCGAATGGAAATTGTTGGGAACTGTTCGCGTGTATGTGCTTCAATACCGAATACCGATCTCGCTTCGGATGTGGCGTATGGGAATCGGACATCTTCGTCACTAGGACGGGAAAAGTGAAGTAAGATAGTTATCTTGATATCTTGATATCGGGGGAAAAGCAACGTGCGCGACCGATATGGCTAGACTTGGAACATCGCTTATATTTTTCTTTGCGATGCTATCGTCTCCGCGGCGTTCCTGCGGAAACAATCTCCTTCCTTCCATACGGTATCGCGAAGAGGAAGCACGCTCGGTCAGATCTGATCGTTACATAAGGCATCATTATATTAGTCACGGATGTGACTTAAAATCTTAATATCTATCGTACATTTCGATCGCGTGTCGTTCGTTGCTGAACTTCGACACGCATATCGCAACGTTATTCCTCTGTAGATAGTACGATAGTATAGAATACGCGTTTCACATTTGCCTATTGTAATGAATTAAGAAGCACTTCTCCCTTAATGAACAATTACTGGATTACCGGGATAATATACGCGGTGAGGCCAACTGCCTTGCCTTAATCTGAAACTCTTATCCAGGGCAGACACCTGGTCGATGTTACCCCAGAATAGCGGTACAAGATGAAACGATGAAATATCCTGCATACGCGATAAGTTTCCACGTAAAACCGCGTTGCAAAATAAGATACACTGACTTTCCACATTACCGCCGAACGCTCCTACACAGGAGCGTGCCTTTTTACGTGCAATTAACCGGGAGTGGACTGTTAAAGAGTATTGAGATAAAAATAATTTTGCTTCCCACGGTCGCGCGGAGCTGTTAGCCGGATTGCGCACACGCAGAATCCCAAAAACGCGCAACAAATATCCGGCTTTACCCCACGATCGCGGCATTTCAGACGCCGCATTTCTTCCATCCCACCCCCTCGCCCCAATATCGGCATCGGTAAGTGTATCCCGATTCGCGGCTGGCTTTTCAGCAGCGAGCAACACCGCATTAACATAGTGAACAAGATAGAAACAGAGAACTTTGCTAACGGTCCCGAATAGGAATTTTGCCCTCGCTGTGCGCGCTTCCGACTTACGTGTAACGGAGCGTTGCTATAGCAGAATTTTCCTCGAGAAGAATACGCGATTTGAACACGCGACATAAATAATAGCGAGATTCGTGTCATCGTGATATATACTCATCGAGATATGGACAATTGGATGGCTGATATTTAGCAGCAACGTAAATATCGTTTGTTGACCGAAGAGAAACTAACTAACTAACGCATGCGAGAAGATAGCTCGACTCATGCTGCAAAGTCAACAGATAGTTGATGCCACGTAATACCACGATGTTCAATATTTATTATTTTACTTTCACGCGTTTCACCGAGGGATTTTAAGTAATCGTGTATCGCGAGATCTAACTCGGTGAAAATGTGCACCGTAATTGTAATAAGAGTAAGAGGATGTGCGCCTTATAAATTTTAATATTCGAATATAAGAAAAGGAAAAAAGAAACAGTTCCCTCTTTCTTACGATGCGACGATGCATCTAAGCATCAAACGTTATCTCGTGCGCGACTAATAATAGCGCTGGATGCTCGATGGTGTTTCTACTACACAGCCACTTAATCTAACAAAAACAACCATGAAAAGAGCGCAACGGTAAACGAACCGTTGCTTCGTTTCCTCTAAGGTTAATAATTGTATTGTAAGAATCTCGGAAACGCGACGATTTGTCACGACGGGCATTACTCGAGATTGCGACCGCAACGATTACCGTATCGGCTAATGATTCTCTAATTTGTCAACGAGCGCGGAGTACGCTCGTCAATTATGACCGTTGAACTTCACGGCATGGTTTTCTAGATCCTGCGATACCTGCGCGATAATCTCGACGACAAATCGTTTCTTTTCTCTTTCTTTCCATCGATTGGGAATAATGAAGGAGATCGTACCGTCCTACCAAGAGGAGATCCTTGAAAGCGATTCCTCGAACGATGTAACGAATCTTCAGTCTCGGATCTTTTCTCCCTCGGTCCACAATGTCAAACGAGAGAAGATAGGTATACTCGAAGATCAAGAGGATCACCGAAGCGACCCACACTCCGCGATGTCGAACGTATTAGCTGGTCGAATCTACAAACGGCGAAAGGAGGACGAGCGTTCACGGTCGTGACGCAAACGGATCAGCCGGTGCTAATATCGGTAGTGGAACGTGACGACGACGAGACGAAAAGAAAATGCAGATTCAGAAAATAAAAAGAAAGATAGAGGAGAGGGAAAAAAGGGAGAACGGAAAGAAAGAAGAATAGCGTTGGGGCGAACGAGTCCGGTATCGCCACGGGCAATTTAGCGCGGCCTATTCGTCAGTTTTAATTGATTCACTCTGCGCTATTTCCTACGCTACTTTATCTACGGATAATGATTCGCGCGAATAATAATTAATATGTCGCTTCTATTCGCATTTATGTGGCATAAAGATGACAAATCAATTACTGATTTCTGCCTTTGAGCGAATCTCCATTGCGGCTTGCTCGAAAGAGTGCTTTTCATAAGTGCTTTTCATGTTTTCCATGACGTAACGTAAAACGAGAACATTAGACACACGAGAAAAGAAGAGCGAAGAAAAAAATATATATATATATACACATACACACACAAAATAAGGTATAATAAATAAGGTATAATAACATGTCGGGGATATTTCTCTTCAAGCATCTCTTATATGTTTCTTAATTTTGTTATGCTTAATTAGCATATCATGGATACGTTAACCATTAATAAATTGCATCACACGTTATAGTTAAATTAGAATTAGAATAAATTAGAGCAGACTAAATGTACATATTGTATTCGATAACTGTTTTTCCCATTCAAATCTATCTCTATCACTTTCTTTTCTTTTCCGTGAAGCTAAACCGCTATTCTATCGAACGATAAATGAACAAACTTCTTCATCATAAGTGATGTAAATAAGACGCGCGCGTAGGTACTGAATGGGGGCGTAGAAAGGCTGAGAAAAGAAAAAGAAAAAGTCGCAAGGTCCAAAAGAAGACTCGTGCAAAGTAAATCCGACAAAGTGACCTCAACAAAGAAACTCGAGAGAACGCAATCGCGTTTCGGTCAACGACCGCTTTATAAACGAGCGTTTTATAGCCCGAGTTACGTGGCGGATTACAGGGCACGCGATGACATTATTTTTGAAATCGGGCGGTTTTGCGCCTCCAGGTCGTCGGTTCCACCTGACTCGACCGGGAGATCATCCAGAAAATGCGAAATCGGACAAACGACGCGGATCACGGCCGATTATTGGCGTCGATTTGCACGATATGAATAACAGATCTCGCTCGAGAAATACAAAAAAAAAACCAAAGCAAAGTACGCCGAGTTTCCGACTCAAAATGACCCACAATTAGCGCGTTCGCCCGTGATTGGTACCGAGAGCGATGCTATCGCTCGAAACTTAAAACGGGGCATTTCGGACATGCTTCTACGGGAAATCGTAGAACGCGGTCTTGTCAGCATTCTTCCGCGAACGACCGTCGTTTTTCTTTCATTCATGCTCGACCGGCGACTTACCGCAGGATGTAGCCAAGACAAATTCCCAAGACCAACAGTACCTGATCCATCACTAATTTTACTCAAGCTAACGTCGCGCAGATTAGCGGTCGCGTTCTCCACATTCTTCTTGCGAGATAGCATTGTCTGATTCTTCCTTTTCTTTTTTTCTTTTCTTTTCTTTTCTTTYTTTCTTCTTTTTTTTTTTTTTTTTTTTTAATACACGCCGGAAGACACACCCGCAGACAGACGTAACATGTCCGTCAGACTTGAGGCATTTCAGAGCCTACGATCCAAGTTTCAACGATCCCTGTATTAAATAATCTGAGAAGCATGCGTAACAATCGATTCCCGCAAGTGTCGATAGCTTCCTCGATCTTCTTCCGAAGAATGGAACGCTAAAACCAACGACCGAGATAAGACTATTTATATCGTTGTTCCGGAGCATTTCGAGAGTAGGATCGGACGAGATGATAGCAATATAAACGAGTAGTAAACGAGGTAAACGATATGCTGTAAAGAAAACCGGGATCAGGCGAAGGCAAAGAGAGCTATCGTCGATGGTGCATAGCCTCACGTTCCAGGAAGTTGGCTGGCACTGGATATCCGTACGGATCATCTTGTATCCCATCGATACAGCGTTTACCTTCGCCTGCCCGTGGCCTTTCTTTCATCTTTTCTCCCATTCCGAGCATACCGCTTCTTTTGCCCATCTTATTTCTCTCCATAGTTAGTTTCCTTTCCCTACTAACAATCTCTATCACGCGATTGGCGCGTACAACTTCCCCACGGAAGATAGATGTCAGACTTATTTCGGATAGAAGCAACTCATCGTTTCTTGAAACGATCGTTTTAAATTTAGAAATGTTTGATAAAATTTCTCATAAAAGATTTTTTATATCACATATTGGGTATCGATGCTTGTTTTTTTTTTTCTTCCGCCTTTTTGACAGCGAAAGCATTCTTTCTCTAATATTTTAATATCTCGTGACATTAGATTGATACTGGAACGAGAGTTCCAATTTATCTCCGGATCGTTTCTAATTTATTCGATATTCGATATCTCAATTATGAGTAAACACAATGTGATGATAAAGCGAAAGTGCAAATCAACGAAGTGAAAAGTCGCACAATCGCGTCGTGACACAGAAACATTGTTGATGAGATACTACATATATAGCTCCGTTTACGATGCAATTATGCTGCAATAGCAATGCAGGATTCAATCTAAATACGCATCTATGGTTAAAGCAATATTATTTTCATTAGCGACCTAAATTACGAAGCTTTTATTTTCTTTGGAAAATATCTCGTGAAGAGAAGAACCAAGAGGAATCAAGAAAAACTCTCTTTCTCTTCATAAAGAATAAGTACTGATTAAAAACTATTGGAGAAACTACAATTACATTTATTTCATCAATCAAATCAGCCAAGTTTCCTCAACCGATGAAGAGGCACGAGAAGTCTAGAAGAATTTCTGTTTTCAGTCTCAGTAGTACCGAAATCGTATTTCTGATCGTGTATTCGTTATCCGGAGAATGATTGCGCGCTAGGATGCATACACTTACGTTCTTTCCTTAAACCACACCCATAGCTCGTTGCCCTAAAGTACAAAGTACTTAATCAGCTACTTAATCAACTTGCAGACCGGGGTACGACTGCCGGAAGGAGCAAGTGCAGCGCTCGCGAAACCAACCAAGTATCATTATTATCCACACAACCAGCACATTTACTTGCTACCGGAATGCGCCGTTCAACAAGTGTGTAACGCCGTTTATGTCCGATTAAACTTCACGCAACCCCTATGCGCTTGTCCCGGAAGATATCGGGATCCTTGCAGCGCGTCCTTGGACAGCGACGATCTGCATACAACCGAGCTAGTGACTGATCCACGAACCAAGGTTGGTGAGAAGAAAGTCTTTACTTGATATTAGTAATTTTTTTACTGTAAAATACAAGGGAAAGATGAAGTCTGAAGATCAAATGGTCTTAAGCGAATGATCTGAATCGTAAGTTTTCAATTGGGCCGGCATTGGAACGGCAGATCGGGAATCATTCTGAAACTATCACATATTTGCCAATCGCGAATGTGAGTATGTGTGTATATGTGTGTATATCAAGAATGTGTGTATATAATCGAGCAAGAGGGCTCTCTCCGGGCTTTGGTTTCTGTAAAACCAAAAGTTACCGTTCCATGCATTTTATTTCGATGTTTAACGCGTTCGTCTGTTACGCGAACGGTACCGAGCCATGGCGCCATTCTCGGCATGACCGGCTAAGAGAATCTCAAGCGCTCTTTAACACGAGTTTCCTGCCGTGAGAAAAACTCGTTCACTTTCGTTCGGTGTACTAACCGTGACTTATATGCTGACGAATCAGTTTTGGAAAGATTCGATACGCGGAAGTACATACGGACACTGAATATTCTGAATATAAATATCGCCCGCTCCCGAACTTACTTGCATTACTTGCACATGTAAATAATCTCTTTTTTTTATTTATCTCGATCATTTTACGATTTTGTAACCATAGTATGACCAGCATATCAAGTCGAATTATATTATTATTATTATTATTATTATTATTATTATTATTATGTTAATTATATCGTGTATACGCTTACGTTTTTATTAGATAGCGCATTCTTTCGCAATTTTCGTTCGCAGTTTAATCAGAAAAATCTGTAAAGGTATCTTGTGTCATACTTATTTCAGGCCTTGACCTTAGTGAAAACATGCGAACCGGTTGCCGAGATGCGAGAATGCAGAGCATCGAGAGATTGGTCTTTGTTGGCATTGCAGAACGTGCGTACGGGAAAATCCCATTATCTCGTGATATGTCGATGTCCCGATACAAACATACTCGGTAAGCAAAGTCCGAATCTCGATCTCATTAACATTTCAATTCTAAAACTTCAGCAAAAAATTAATAGTCTCGATAACGAAAGTGTTCTTCTTCAGAACTGATATTTAAGATAATATATTCAAAATAACGGAGATTCCTGAAATCTTTCATAAATTTTATTCTATTGATCTAGGAGATCGAATTTAAATAAAACTTAGTGATTCATTCATTCATATGAATCTCATTATATCATATTTGATTCATTCACGAAGAAGCAAATTCTCCTATTTTATCAATTATTATTAGCTTTAACATCGTATATCTCTTCACAGAGGGGCCTATGAGTCACGATCAGCCAACGTATGCCAGTGTCCCGGGCATTCGAGTGTACGGAATGATGTGTGTGCAAGGAAATAGAAGAGGTCGACCATTGCGATACGCGCGCAGTATTTCAGGTATGTTAATTCTAAATTTAGTATGACTTAGAAGCTTTTTTGTCCCGAATTTCTTATACGCGAATTTTGTAACTAACATTTGTTATGTCATTAGGATACTATTCAGAGAAGGAAGAGAAACCACGCTTCCCTTGGCACAAGGTGCGACAATTAATAGCGTCGTCTTTTTGGGAATAGCTTTCTGTCACGATATCTCACTCCATATCTGCCATCGACGAAAATTTAAACATTAATTTATAATATTATCATATTTATAATTTTTTGAAATATTCTCAGAAACCTCTCGCTCGGACTCTTCATTTTTTATGTTTTCATTTTATCACTTCTATGCTTTTTTAATTCTCGAATAATATAGAAATGTGAAACAATTCGAAAATTGAATATCAATCCCATTTTCCTTTTTATAATCTCGTTATAATTCCGTTATAATATAATATCAACAAATTTTGTTGATTTATTTTTACGCTCTACTTTGATGTAATGATATTTATAAAAAGGAAAAAGTAAGAAAAATTTCAATTTTTCGAAATCTTATAAATATGTATACGCTTATGCATATTCATATGAGAGTTGATAGTTAATATCATTTATGCGACTTGTATTATGATACTCATATTTACTTAATATCGTATTTACTTAAATATTTACAGTAAGTATATTTATTATTCATGGTTTCTATATTCGTAATTTGAATTATCGATTAATTACACACGATATATTAATAAATAATTGTTAATGCGAAAAGGACGAACGGCTTTGCCGTTCCATAATTGAATAAAGAATTGAATGCGCATCGTATAAAAAAAAAAAAAGAAAAAGGATAAGGAATATATAGTACCTGAATTTTCGCAATTCTTAAATCGATTACTTTTTTCTCATCTTTTTTCTCATTATCCATTTCTCCAATTCAACTTATTAATTTTTAATGCACAAATGAAAAATATCAATTAATTAAAATATCAATGAATTCTACACGCTTATAGCTGCGTGATGTAAAAAAAATTAATGCGCTCGCGAAGACATTCATAAAAATTCAAGAATATATGTGTATACAATATAAAAGTGATTGATCAATCGTTATATTACTTACCGAGAACATCCGAATTGCATAAAACGTTACAACTGTACATCGCACTCATCAGTCGGGGATGTCGTAAACTAAAAATCCGTCGACAAGCTTCTTTACATGTCGATATTAATTGACCACTCAAATATCCTTGGCTGCTGTTCGACGAATCGCTACAAATACATTTTGTTAGACATTTTATGAGTATAATTATACGAATTATGCATATAAATATATATTCGTAATATATACTAAATATATATTTACATTTTACATGTGTAAAAGTTTTAGTCTTCTTTCAACACTCTAACAAAAATATTTAAATTTCAAACAAATTTTCGTTTTTTTTGTATTTTTTAAGAGTTAGCACCCAAGCATGTGAAACATTATATGTCATTTAATGATAAATATAACTTCGTAAAATAATAGTGAACACGATGAATGATAAAAAGCTAAAAATGTTTTCCATACACGGTAAATAGTTTTTAATTTAGGCTAAGAAAACGTACATGCAACGTATTCATCGATTTGGTGCTCTATCACTTACTTTGATCAATATAGCCGGATTGATATAACTTTCTTTTTATCCGGACAATTTCAAGATATGATTAAGATACGAAACATTTTTTTTCGCGAAGAAATCTGAAGTTTATCTAGAAGATGATAGAAAATCATAGAAAATAAATAGTAGAAAATAATTAAAAATAAAATGCATAAACATAAATAAAGTGCAAGTAATGCTCAATTAAAATATTTAAATTTTTAAATGGCGATAAATTTTTAAATGGCGTGATCTATTCCTAATAATTCTGCTTATCATTTAAAATTCAGTGTCTACAGTTACAATTATAAATGCTTCCTCAAGGAGATAGACATCTACTATTTATAGTAGTATTTCTTAGTCAAAGATGATACGTTATTTATATTTTACGTAATAATTACTAATGCGGATTTTTTTTAATTTTTAATAATATGTGCTTACCTTTGTGGAGCATCAAAAATTTCCCATTTTTTCAAAATAAAACAGACGCCCATCATGGGTTCTTGACATAAAGGACCAGCCAAAGTAGCAAGTTGGAATCCATTGATTATATTGCTGTCATATCTGAAACAATTTTATATGAGTACTAACATGTATTACTTTGAAATACTGAAATACTCAAATTTGCAATATGTTTTATTCTTCATCTATATTTTACTTACTTAGAGCGGAAGTCGATGTTTGTACTTTGCTGCTCCCAAAATTTCTTTTGTTTATAATCTGTCTCATTCAGCAAGATATTGGGTCCACACTTTCGAGGACCAAATGACCATATTTTATCTAATATGTTATCTCTCCATCTTGCTTCATGGAATGCTGCCTCCAATTCACTTTTAAATATTTTTATCTTTTTCTGTTCTTTATCGTACTGATTGCATTTTTCATTGTTGTGTTGACTTTCATCAAATAGATTTTCGTGTTCTTTATTCTCTTCTATAGATTCATCATAGTAACAATCTAACAATTTTATTAATTTTTCGTTCTTTTCTAATAATTTCGTTATATTTTCCGGAAGAGGTTTCGCCTCTATCTCGAAGCGACATTGACGATTGGACGTCCAAAATTCAAGGCTAACTTCCTCCGTTTTCTTTTTCTCGATCGCTTCGTTCATCATATCGAGTTTTGGAGGTGGCACTATAGTTTCGCGGAATGGCACGATTGGTTCTGACACTTTAATATCCACTTTAGCATATTTCAATTTAAGATCCTCTAAGCATTTCTCCAAATGAACTTCGCCAATTGTGCTCAAGATAATTTCACCATCTTCTTGTATGTGTACCACAGCACAAGCGTCAGCCTGATTCAATAGTTTCAACCCATTTATAAGCTTTGGTAAGTCGTTAGGATGCGTCGGCTCCAGAGCAACTCTTAAAATGGGAACCGCGAGGGAAGTCAATTCCGTGAAGGAAGGACAAGCAATTGTCGTAGAAAGAGTTGCTGTTTTCAGCACATGCTCTTCTAAGTTGCCAATACCAAAGACATTACCCGCTGGAACTTCGTTTACTGCTAACAGTTCTTTTCCCATGAGAGTGTATAATTTTTTTATTGTCACCTTCGTGATATGTCTTCCAGGTTTCAGATTCTTAAGCACAAGTGATGGATCTATACTTTCACCTGCTCTCTCACGTTCTAGAGCGATGTTAGGATCATGTTTCGGTCCTAGAACATATAATTCATCTCCAATTTTTATAGTTCCCGAATATATCCTGGCAAAGGCAATTAATATACTATCAGGCTCAGAGACTTCTTCATGTCTTACATTCTCCTCGTTATTACAGATAGTATCACATGTATTCTTTTCCTTATTTTCTATAGCTTTCTCCTTTAATTCTAGATACTTTTGTCGAACGATCTCCCTCTTTCGTGATAGTTCCTCTGCTGTTAAAACTTTGTTATAAACTGTTGGTTTATTATCAGGCAACGTATCTCTATCTACCGGAAACATTTTCGATATAAATACTATAACCGGTACTTCTTGCCGAGAATCACATGATAAGAATGTTGGCTTAAGTTGTTGCGTTTCGATAGGTAAAGCAGAGAAATCACTGTTCCCGCTTAACAATCGTTCAACTTTTTCACTAGTTAAACTATGTGGTGTTGGAATCTTCTCACATACCATATCGAGACAAGTTTGTGCCAAAGGAAGCCATTGCGAATAAACAGCTTGCAATTGTATTTTTGGATCTGTATATTTTAAGTCTCGTGTTGTCAATTTAATATTCAATTTTTCAGCCATAATCGGCAATTTATCTTTTTCTTTACGTATCACTATGGTCTCATACAATACCCAAATATTTTCAAAAATAAGTTGTACAAAAAGAGGTTTTTTGGCTTTTTCTTGAGCACCTTTCATAATTCTTTTGGTTTTGTTGTTTATATAAAAATCTCCCCATAATGTTTTACATAGAACTTTTTCACTAAATCCTAATTTCTTTGAATAAATCTTAGCAAATTCTTTCACAGTAAAACCCCAACCATCAATTGCACTAGTAAACAGAACATTTCCTTGTTCTGGAGAAAAATATAAATTTGAATCGTCTGCATTTTCTAACATTGATTGCCAATCGGCCAAATCTTTTTTATTGACTTTGTCTGATTTGATTGTATCTATTTCTTCTCTGTCCTCACGTTCCATTATATCACTTGCAAAGAGCTCCCCCATAATAGCATTTACTTGCTCTAAAATTTGCGTCAAACGAATGTAAGCATCCAATGGGGTCAATTTAATTTCTGTGATCAATCTATCTATCTTATTAAATACTAAAATAGGCTTCAAATCCTCAATATAAGCTATAGATAGGGCACTAC
This sequence comes from Eciton burchellii, assembly GCA_020341155.1. NCBI lineage: Eukaryota > Metazoa > Arthropoda > Insecta > Hymenoptera > Formicidae > Eciton > Eciton burchellii. Next base: position 884,522 of record JAHMML010000006.1, read on the forward strand.
GTGTCTGAGAACATACACCTTCTACTACATCGATTATAATAAGAGCTCCATCACAAAGCCTGACAGCTGTTGAAACTTCTGAGGAAAAATCTACATGTCCTGGGGAATCAATTAAATTTATCACATGATCCATTTCATTATATACATGATGGAGAGTTATGGAACTGGATTTCATAGTGATTCCACGGATCTGTTCGTCTGGTCTACTATCCAAATATCGAAGTTTACCGGCCAATTTTTTAGAAATAATACCATTACTGGCAACAAGAGAATCTGCCAATGTAGTTTTTCCATGATCCACATGTGCCAATATACATATATTTCTGATATATTTAGTATCAGCTTGAATACTGTGAAACTTTTCTACACTGATACTGCTCATTGTTATCTGAAAAAAAATAACAATAGGAAATATTGAATAATATATATAAAAATATATGCATTTATATTAATATTTTATATATATAATATATATAATACATACGTACAAAATGAGAATATGCTATCTATAAAAAATAACTCAATCTAATTGATCTAAAATCGATCAAATTCGTATGCAGTTGCAGCAAACGCTATTTCACTTTATTCTGTTTCCAAAGCATATAAGGTTCATTAAACAGAAGAATATATCGTAGGTTGAACTGCCTCACTGTCGTTGTACGGAACATGCCAGTAGACATTGGTTATCGGCTCACACAAAAAATGTACGTATGAATAAAATCTCTGTTCTTATGTATAAGATATTTGATCACGCCGAGAAATCAGTGATCAGAACTTGCGAATTTTATAAGATTAAACACATTAATGTGACTTCAAATTTGTCGTCTTCTTTTATTTGCTTTGTTTCTATTCAATCAACTTTCCACAAGACTTCTGTTTAGAATATAGCAATAAAGTGTCTTTAATTAGTGATTTTATGTTCGCAATAAGTAAATCCAAACGTAGTTACGCATAGATTGCAAAGATGGAAATAGCCATGTTCTTCTAGCATACATAAACGCATAAATTCATATTCATACTCATACAGAGAGCGTGATTTGTCAATTTTACTCGTTGTTTTATATCTGCAATGACATAAAAAATATAAATCAAGATTGAGAAAGAGAGAGAGAGAGAGAGAGAGAGAGAGAGAGAGAGAGAGAGAGAGAGAGGGAGAGAGAGAGAGAGAGACGAAAGATGAAAAAATAAATGTGATAAATGCAGAAAAAGATCATGTTTTTTCCAAGAATATAACAATCTCTTTTTCCCAAACACGATTTTTTACTTTGAGATATTAAAAAGATATTAATTATCGAATAGACTATATAAGAAATTTTATTTCATAAATAAAAAATATAAATCAAAAGAGACAGAGAAGAAAAATATAAAAAATCTTTTTTTCATGAACGTGACATAACCTTACTTTTTTCTAAACAGAACTTTACGTTGTGATATTAGAGATATAATAGACATTAATTAGATTAGGATATATATCTTACTCAAAGTTTTATTCCATATAATACACGTATACAAAAGATATATTATTTCAACTTCTAGCTGAATTTACTTTAAGACGCACAAGAAGAACAGTGAACATTGAATGACAACCTCGAAAATGAGGAGATTCGCTTTATTCTGGTGCATGTGCTATTCTATTCGTCAAGATATACAAAGTATACAAGTATATAGTTCCTATATAATTCAAAAATTTTATTTTTTTGTTGATGATGATAGCAACAGTTTATATTCATAAAAATTATAGACTAAAAATTCAGATAAAACTGAATGTCGATCTCGAAATGAAAGGATATGCCTCACTTTCATCTTTAATGGCTAGTCAGATCTTTACCTATCTTTACCTTCTTTACCGACGGCCATCTGTAGTTTCTATAATATAACTATACAGTTGGTATGATACTTTGTTTCTTATTGCTGATAACAAAAACTTTATCATATTCGTAAAGATCATCCATCATGATTGTATTTAGAATAATAATCGGTCATCGATTACTATTCTAAATTATAGATACCTATTTATTTAATACATTGTGAAAATGTAAATAATTAATATTAATAAATAGTATATAATCAATTATTATTTATTATATATATTTCCATAAGATATATATATATATATTTATTTATTTATAAGGTTATTATCGGCTTACATTTTTTTTAAAGAAGCAATTTTAGTTGGATATATTATATTTCAATCATGCATCAAAATTATATCAAAATTATATCAAAGATTTGGTACCCATTCTCTTAATTTTTGCAAAAATAAAGCAATTAAGTAAACAATTATATAACATAGAAAATAGGCAGATACAATGTTAAGTTAGTAAATAGAAATATAGTTATAATCTTTTTTTAATTTTTGATTTTAATTTATTTAATTTAATCTTTTAATTTTTATGAATAATCTTTATGAATGTGATTAAACTCTTGTTATCATTGATATTAAGTTTATCAAGAAATAAAGTTTTCATAGAAATTATATATAATTATTGCAACTTTTTGGAAATAAATAAAAAATAATTTTCCTGCTGAAATTTTAGATCAAATATATTTCAATATTAAACAAAAATAATTGATACAACAAAATTTCAAGAAAATAACTGAAAAAATAACATTGCATAGTATACAATAATAAAAATATAACATAAACTTATAATCCATCCATAAATCAGCTCATAACAGGAATATCTGCTTGTAACGCGTTTCGTGTATCATTTCGAATTTTTTTCTTACGAAGAGCACGTCCTCTTATATTCAGCATTGTTTTTGCCACTAACCATATTGCGCCTGTTTCACATATATAACGCAATGTATCTACAACATTAATAATCAAACAATGTGGTATATAGCCTGTCGTACGTGATTCAATGCCGACTGTCTTCAGCGCCGATTCAACAAACTTTTCTGGGCTGGGTGCCATCCAAGTTGATTTCCTGAATAAATTAAAAATAAATCGAATAAATTATCAGATTCAAATCAGTTGGAATATGCAATTTTACTTTTTAAATCTTTCAATCTCGAAATTATAAATCATCAAAAATTTATAAGAAAACATAATGACACTTACTTAATTTTAGACATCTTTGTCGCAACTGGTCCAGGAAGAACACATTGAACGGTGACACCTCTTGACATTGCTTCCGTAGCTAAATCGGCACTAAGTTTATCAATATACGCTTTACTGGCGGCATAAACAGATAAGTAGGGACTTGGTATAGCCGCAGCTGTTGAACTAATGTTTATAAGCACTCCTTTTTTGCGTTCCATCATACCAGGTAACACCGCTCTTGCTACTCCAGTCACAGCTGCGACATTCAATTGCAATATTCTTGCAAGGACTTCCTCTGATACATTGGTAAATAACTCGGGATAATCATAGCTCACTCCCGCATTATTAACAAGGACACCAACCTATTATGAAAGATGTCTGGATTACTTTTTTCATATTAATTTATGAAAGATAAAATACTTTCCACATAAAATTATCTTTGTATTAATAAATCATGCTACAGTCACGCAAAAAACGACTGCTTTTATCTTTGTTTACTTTGCTTCCTTAAATATTTTTAAATATTTTAATTCAATTCATATATTTTAAGTATAAGTATAATTTAAGTATAAGTATTGATATCTTATTATATTATTGGCTTATTATATTATTATATTATTTTTCATTATTATACAGATCACGAAATTTATCTAAAAAATGTTTTTCTTTTCAATAGTCTTCAATTCTTTTAAAGATTTTTATAAAGATGCAGATATTTTAAAAGCTTTATAAAATAGATTCTTTTCAAACACTATAGACTTCATAGACTCTATGAATATTTATGAATATTGGCATTTATGAATAATATTCACTTTATGGTTGCGATACGTTATTCAAATAAACGGAAATGCATATACAAATTTATTTATGAATTCATCGAAAAATTGTTAGAAAATGAGAAGGAAATATATGCTGTTTGATTTTTATTATAAAACTGCTTGATTATTTTTTTTATAAATAATGTTGTGAATAATATTTTTATTGTTCATTATAAAATCTAAGATTTCTGATCATTAATAAATCTAAAAAGTGATAGTTACCTCTAAATCTTGGATTGTTTTAGCGATTTCCGCGTAGACTACTTGGCCTTCAGTTAAATCAGCTTGCACAATACGAGTCTCCACTCGATATTCTTGTTCAATCTCAGCAGCTACATCCTTTAGTTTGGACATTGATCGCGAAACTAAGACAATGTCCAAGCCTTTTTGAGCGAGCGCTTTCACAAACGCTTTTCCGAGTCCATCTGTTGCGCCGGTTATCACGGCCCATTTTCCTTGAGTTCGTAAATCGATTCCGAATCCGAAATTCGGAGCGATCAATTTTTTCCATATTAAAATTCCAATTCTTATAAGAATTCTCAGGGTGATGAGTGCAAATATTACTAACAACGTTTTCTCCCAACAGATGAGCATTCTATAATTTCAATGCATAAGGGAATTAATTTTATTTACCTATTTAATTAGAGGCAATAATTTATTGAATAAGTAAAGATGATGTGTATATTATCTAATAACTTCTTTTTTTTCTTTATATTCAAAACAATTCTTAAATTCAAATAAAAATCAAATAAAAATTAATGTACTTTAAAAGTTAAATATGTTTCTAAAAATAGCACTTAATGAATGCGCATTGAATGAATGCGCTTAATGAATGCATTATCACATATATTTTCGTTAGCAAAGATTTTCGATTTGCCAGTCATCATCACTTCATTATTATGACTTGTGACTATGATTATTAATCGCTGTCAATTCCTTATTATGTTATAAATATCGCGCGTCATTTTCTTATATGTGATATAAGTATATATAACATTAATTATTGAATTAATTAATGTTATACTGAGTTCATGATTTTTCAATTCTTTATATTATATAAATGGCTTTTACGAATATTTGTTGTAAATATGCATCTGTTAATTTGTATTTATATCTATATATCACGCCACATTATATAAATGTTTTATACTTCGCTATATTAAATTTCTTTACGAATATATAATATCTATACCATTTATTACATAATTTACTTTACGGATATTATTTATGGATATAATAGATATAATATATATAAATATGTACAATATATATATATATATATATAATATTATATATACAAATATATACATAATATATGAATATAACATATAGATATAGTAGATATATAAATGTAGTAATAATAGATTTGTAATAATAATCTGTAGTAATAATTAGATTTCTGTATAATTTTGTAACTTTGCATATTTTTATAAATTTTTGTAATCTTAATGCGAAATATGATGATGATATAAAATCGTACTTTGCAGAATTTGTTGTGCGCAGCTTAAAAATTTGCTTTGCATGCTTTTTTATTAAAACATGCAAAACATGCAAAAGCTAAAAGTTAAAATTTTTATACACATATTTAATACATGAATATTTAAAAAATTAAAAGATATATGAATATTTTTATATACATAGATGTACTCATTTCGATATTACACGGATTCATATAATACGAAATACATACTTCGACATTATACGGATTATATTGTACATTCATATAATTAATATTCTATTTACGAATTATATATGCGTCGATATATAAGAAATTGATGCATTTTAGATTTAGTTATGATATAAATTAAATTAATATATATAATATTTGAGAAATTTGTTTTGAGAAAAAAAAGTATATATATAATACATTTATTTATTTATTTATAGATGATACAGATATGATATGGCATGAAATTAAATTATCAATTGTATGATACAATTGCTATTGCAAAATGCCACTGATAAGATATGAATATATATAAAAATCTATAAATTTACAAAGAATTAATCTTATCAATTATTATTTTTTTGCAACTTGTTAATTTTTAATTTAATTGATCAAAATTTTTATATTTTTTAAACACAAGGTAAAAGTAATTAATTCAATAGACAATCAACTGCTCAACTATAGCAAAATTATATTTCATCGTAACTTTCTCCAACGGTATTATACATGTATGAGACGATCACAATACAATACTTTCTCACTTTCTCACCTGTATTGAATCTTACTGGCAAGCGATTTTTCCGTTTCGAGCGTTCAATGAAATTCCAAAATAGTTTGAATTTTGCAAAAATAACACTTCAATGATAGATGCAAAAATTACGCATAAAATTTATTTCTTAATAGTATGGAGAATCAAATAATAAAAAAAAACCACAATATCGAAGATAATGTAATGATGAAACAAATATTTGATATCACAAAATAATGAAGTCGATAATGACTCAAAAGACCGACCGACTATTGTATTCTAACTGTCGGCGCAAGACTGCGCCGACGAAAGCGGTCGCGATCGATATAAAGCGCGAGATATCAGTGCGCACGCAATGTCAGGGCCAGAATATTCCGTCAGATGCGGTATACATGATCCAAGAAAGGATACGGATATAATGGTACCCACATTCACGTAGCAAAGCTGACGTAGCTGAGTAAAACGTTTGCAACACGACGAAGGAATGATGGAAAGGCGGGAGAGAAAGATTCTTTCTTTGACATACTTTGGTTGACTGCTGTGTAACTCGGCCTCCTTTATAAATTTATACATCTTTGATCATGTCTATATATATATTCTATATATATCTATATATATCTATATATTCATATATGTATATATATTCAAATTGATGCATATTTATAAATGCACATATCCGTAAATATAATGACAAAAACAATTTAATAACTAGTTTCTTAGTTTAATACAAGGTAATACTTTGATGTAAAATGAAGTAACATAGAATAGAAGGTGGTTGTTTATTTATTCAGTTTAATGTATAAAAATGTTTAACTTTATATATATATATATATGTATATATATATTTGCGCACTTGTATAATTTTATATATAAACAATTCTAAATAAGTAACAATATTATGAATATATAAATATAGTCAATTTTATACATCAAAATTTTTATGTAAAATAAACATACTTCATTGTTCCATATTTTATACATAACAATATGTGAGAAAAAAATTGAAAATTTTTAATAATAACATCGTATATGCTTCATTTTATGCTTATTCTTCTTTTACACTATCCCATTTATTTTTTAAAATTCCATATAGTAGAATTATATGGCATATATGTAATGTTGCACTACTATATATTGTACTTGGATATGTATTCCAACATAATTCTATCATACCTAAAATAGTTAACTTAAAAACAGTCTTATAATTGGTACACCATGCGATATATGGTAGTGTATGGTAATACCATATGTAAAATTGATAATGCAATGATCTGCTGAACATAATACCAATAAAATTTGCAACAAAAAGGGGATAAATAAATAATTGACTTATGATGCGCATATCTATTTTCTCCTTTTTACGAAGCTGAGGTTTTAAATCTTTCTCTATGCGTTTTAATTTTACGTATGACTTCATATAGGTAATCCAATTAGGTACACAATAGAGTAATGTTGATATATGTAAAAACAACAGTAAAATATGAAAATATGGATGGATAAATATTTCTTCAGATAAAAATCTCCAATTTACGGTCCATCTAAATTCAAAGACCCTACCCAAGTTGAAGGCATTCTTTACATATGCAAATGGATTATTCAATAAAAATGGAAGACCAAGCATTAATTGTACAAATGCGCAGAGAGATAAATGTAACAATGTTTTGAATATTCCTAATGCATATATATAAGCAATAAGGAGCGCCGGAGCAGATAAGAGTATATTCATTTTCACTGATACTGCAAGACTATATAATATACTGCCTAGATACCAACGACTATCTAGGAATGCATTGATACTTGCATATAATAACAACATTGCTACTGGATCATTGAAAAGTCTCAAGACAAATATTGAATGTATCCTATAGGAAGTACAGCACATCAGGATTAGAACGTAAGGCGGTACTTTCTTGCTCTTCGCATAAATTCGAAAAACTAGCATCAATGTGATCACATATAGGGCTGCGAAAAAATATTGCGCTATTTTCACATTTGTGCCGCGTGAGGTTATGTGATACAGGCCACTGAAGATGTAGACAAATCCAGCAGGATAAACCAATGGGCCGGTGTCACCTCTCAATTTCGAGTAATCCAAAGTACCGTTCAAAAATCCTTCGACTTCCTGCATGTATGCTCTCCAGTCGATTTCGGTATATGGCACTTTCTCGATAATCAACACATTTAGAACTATTTCCAAAATGATGAATAACTTTGCCGTCAATGATAATTTTTTGGGATCGATCAATAGGGAGGTGATCTGTTGCCATTCCAAATAATTTCCTATCCAACTCTTATTACTTTTCTTTGAAGATTTTCCAGGATAAAGGTTAGATTTTGCCTCTCTGCGTGGTGCCATATTGTCTGTAATTTCATACATTGATCTTCTTATATTTTATTCTATGGATGACTAATGCGATATATATGCAATATGTTGTCATATCAAGTCCTGTTATTTTTTTTATTATTTTACATAGGTCTATATTTATATATTTTTTAATTTACAAAATTAAACTATATCTTATATAGCAAGAAGAAGTTCTTCTTCTTTATGCAGCATACAGGAAGATACTAATTTTGTCTTTCGACAGTTAATGAACTGTCGAATAAATATAGAGAAAATGATGTGATTACTCATTATTATATACAGTTCGTATATTTTGTATACAAAATATTTTTTATATTTTAATATACATGACATACGACATATACATTTTGACTCTATATGTTCCTCCGTTCAAAAACGACCAATCATAAAAAGCTCAATCATCTAAATCGTCAGAAGGTCATGACCAATCAGCGTGCGCCAGCTGGGATCCGGGCTTTTGACAGAATCCAACGTGTACGAGAAGTGAAGCGCGGAATAAGTTATAGCGAGTGTGTTATAAGACATTCGTTGGAGACTTTAAATAAATGAATTAAAGTTATCGTGCGTAGCCGATTTACTAGTTAGTAACAAGTTTGTATCAGAGATACGTGTATTATTAAATCGATCATAACGGTATGTAGCTTATATTTTTTGCATGTTCCGAATAACCTACGGTGTAATCAAAATTTGAGAATTTGTGTCTTTTTAATCTCGTAATTTTTTTTCTCGTATTTTTTCTTTTGCATTTGAGAATTATTCACGTTCCATGTAAAAGTCTATGATAGATAGGTGAAATGGGTTTTTAATTTTTCTTGTATTATCTACTAAAATATATGGAGCATAAATGTCGAGTTTTATTAGGAAAATTTCAATATTGTAAAAAAGCATGAATTAATTTTCCTCTTATTCTCTTCTGCAAGAAGAGTTATTGATGCATATTTGATTCATTGTTAAATTATTTATTTATACAATTAGATATCAATTGTCTTGTATTTATTATTTAATAATACAATAATATTATTTTCAACAGAAAACAAAAAGAAAGAATGAATTCTTCTGCATCTTTAATATTTTCTATACTTCTTGGAGTTGTATGTGCTGTTACAGCATTAAAGCAAGGCGAATGCGAAGGTAAGGATCTTTCTTTCTATGACATATATATTAGATATATAAATCTATATGAACTATTTCTTATATTTATATAATTTTATAGTATGTGTTGCTGTTGTGGACAAATTTAGTCAGACACTGTCATCAGATATTAAAAGTGACACCAAGAAGATCGAAGCAAAGTTTCGGGAATTCTGTAAAGGCACCAAATCAAAAGAAAATAGATTTGTAAGTTTAAATTTATGAATAAAATAATAAAAAGAAATGCAAATAAGATACGAATCAATAAAGTTAACTGAAATTAATAATCATGATTATTTGCAGTGTTATTATTTAGGTGGATTAGAAGAATCTGCCACTGGTATTTTGGGTGAACTTAGCAAACCATTGTCATGGTCCATGCCAGCGGACAAGATATGTGAAAAATTAAAGAAAAAAGACGCACAAATATGTGATTTGAGATTTGGTATGTAAGGTTTATAGATTTCAATAAATATTATTATATAATATCGATTCCATATAATATTAAAATTCTCTTTAGAAAAACAAATTGATCTCAATACGGTAAATCTGAAGAAACTGAAGGTACGTGATTTGAAGAAGATTCTGAATGACTGGGAAGAAACGTGTGAAGGTTGCATAGAAAAGACAGACTTTATTAAACGAATTGAGGAGCTTAAACCTAAGTATTCCAGTAATAGCCCAAAGACGGAACTCTGAAGGATTGTCTTCGATTTAGACTAGCAATTATGTTAGTATGGCTAAAATTTTTATCTCTTCAATTCACAGACGAATTGTTTACGATGTTTAAGACATGTATTTATTCATGTCTACAACTTGTATAGCTGTGTTCTGTAAATTCGTTTTTAGTGACAGTCTCTTGAACTAAGATATTTAATTTCCATTAAAAATGGAGTACATAGAATACATTACTGTAAAACAAATGCTAGGATAAAGCAAGCAATAATGGGCAATTTTTTTGTTAAAGAATACTTTAAATTATTTTTTAATTATTTTTTAAATTATTATCTTAATTATTTTAAGAAATGTATGTATGTTTAAGTAATTTGATTCTCTCCCCGATGTAGCCATGCTAATCTACTTTATTGAAGGTGCTCCATTTTTATGACATCAATTAGATGTAAATTAATATATATAATGTTCATACAAGAAATTATTTTCTCATATATTTATCTTCATTGCTCTTCCTCAGATAGCATAATGATATGTTTGTATAATATGTCTAAACGATATTTATACCAAAACGCAATGTATCGTGTCAAATGATATGTATAAGAAGAATTATCGAACTGTTATGTATATTATGACATTTGTTTCTTTCATTTTGTTCTTTTATGTGCAAAATGAACAAAGTGTACAATTGAACTGAAACATTTCACGGCCAGTATTGATCAACTACTTTACTATGTGAGTCCAATAATGCCAATTTTTGAGATAAGAATTATTTGTACCGATATATATCAATTTTTCCAATTAAATGATACAAATATGTACTTGAAGTACAATATCCTAAAATTAAAGATTACACTAAATTGTGCATAAACGATTATAGGTAAGATATTGCTGCATATCTGAATGTATACACTATTTTGAAAATTTCAAATTGAATTATTTATTTCATGATAAGACTGCATAATTACATTTTTCTATATTCGCGAGTCTTGATATGAGAGATCAGAAAGAAATAAAAGCATGTATATGTTGTTATGAAAGTATAAATGTCATTTTACTGAACCTTCATTAAACATTGCATCAAAATTCTTTTTTCTGATTGGTGTAACGTGAATCACAATATACTTTAGTTACATTTTGGCAACTCGTTCCACTTTCCATCGACTTGACATATGATTATTCCCTGCTTTTTGCCATTAGGACATACGTAAGTTAATTGATCTTGAAACAAATAGGAACGTCCATGAAGTACTATTCCACGCTGAATTTGTGGTTTACCGCATGATATTTCTGCAATAAATAAAATAATTTAGTAGAATTGAAATTTATAAATAAATTTTCTCTCAATTGACAATAAGACTGACATTGATTAATAATTCTAAATATACATTATATATGTACGTACTTGAACATCTACCAGTCATTCTGGACCACTTCCCACTTCCTAAACATCTTATATTCGCTTGTCCAAATATATGATATCCTGGGATGCATTGATAAGAGATCATATTACCAAAAGTGAAATTCTTAGTTCCGCTGATATTCTTCTTCAGTATTGCATTAGCGAAAATCGGTGGTTCTCCACATGATACGGCTGAAAATATTCAAATTCTATATTTAAATATAGTTCTAATAAAAATATATAATATTTTTTCATTCATGATATGAAAGAATAAAATCGTACATACGCCTACAAAAAGGTATAGCAGACCATGTGGTGTTCGTTAAACATGTAGATTTTTCGTTACCCTCGAGCACATATCCGTGACGACACTTGAAAGTGACGGTAGTGTTGATTGTCTTGCGATTATTAACAATATCGCTGTTCTTATTGCTATCAATGTATCCGTATTCAGGTATCTAAACGAAATAAACTAACTAAGACGTACATTCTTAATATTTCAAAGAAATATAATATTCTAAAGAAATTGAATATGTTTTTTTCTATTATTATTAAATTTAAAGCTTCTTCAATTTCTAAAAAATCATGTTCAACTTACATCCGGAGGTGCACAGGATTTATCACAGATATATATCGAATCATTGAACAGCTGCTCGAATTCAAATTCTTGCAAATTCAATATTTCCCATTCTGCAGCTTTATTACATATCCATGTTATATTTAAAATTGTTTCATTAATTAACTTATTTAAATTCATTTGCATATTATTTTGACACATAAGAATTATTCGTTGTCCATAAGCATTTCCTTCGACGAATATTTTGAAATTCTTATACACACTCGTGATATTTTCTATATCGTGCCATTTCTCAGTGGATTCAATTGGCACCATATTTGTATCGTTTTTTAAAGAAAAAATAGTCTTGTTTTCTAAGACTCTGAAAAACTTAAGGATTGCATGAGCCTCAAAGGAGCAATTATAAGGCTCGCAAAACGTAGATGTCAAAGACCAATCCTCTTGCTCGGTGCACGTTTTAATGTTGTCCCCGATTAATCGGTATCCTGTATCACAGACAATGATGATTTCTGCACCGGGAATGAACACATCTGGAAAGATTTCCGTCGTTATACGATCGGATTCTGATATTTTACTTTCCTTTATAGGAACTTCGATTGTAGCATTGTCTCTTCTTTTAAGATAGATTCTTGCATTTTCCACGTTATTTGGCCAAGGACACACACGTGGAATGCAATCAGGAATGGTACCCGTCCAAGTACCGTTAGCGGAACACTGCAATTTGAATTCCGTTAACAAATTGTAATTTTCACGGAATTTGTAGCCGCGATGGCAGGAGACTGCAACAGTATCGTCATAATGATACGTTTTTCTTTCAAACAAGTCATTAATCGCATTTCCCTCGGAATCATAAACGAAAATCTGGTTAGATTTGTTGGTCGTAAAGATAATGTAGCCATGCTCTATTCTATAAATACAAATGTGGAATATGTTAAACAAAATATGATGTGATAATAATGATAATAACGAAGCTAAGACTAACTCTTTCGGTGGTGGACATCCGTAAGGCGTGCAAGAGGGTCTTTCGTGATCCCAAATACCGGTATCCAAACAGGTCAAATATCTTTCTCCCGTTAAACGATATCCAGGATTACATTTAAATTCCAATTGCTGGCCAGCCTGAAATGATTAAACGATCTGCTTGAGAATGTAGCCTCAATGTTTCTTTCACAAAAGAAAAGATTATTACACCTGTAGTATCGTGATATCATCCCTTTCGTTCTCCTCCAATATGTATTCTATATCTCCATTTTCTGGAGCAAGTAAGTTTTTGCATGTCATTCCTATCAGAAAATAAATAAATAAATATAGCAATTAGCTTAAATATTAATCTACGTAATGTTAAATCTTTATCTTTATATACAATAGCATTTCTATATGTTTAACAAAGTTTCTTGTTCACCTATGCAAATCGGGGGCTGTCCGAACCACTTGCCATCGGAATTACAGATTCGATGTGGATTCCCTCGAAGTTCATAGCCATCGGCGCAGGAATAACGTATTTCATCCCCATATAAGTATGACCTGCCATGAATGCGACCGCGCGGAAAATAACCGGGAAAGCCGCAATTTATTTCTTGAATACAAAAATTTTATTTAACGATGGAAAGCGATTTAACGGCAAAACGATGATGTTTTTTGCCGTTTCTCAGGTTACATCAAAATAAATTAAGCCTCACTTATACAAGTCGGTGTATCGTATCCTTTCCAATGACCATGCTTGAGACATTTTCTTCTGAGAAATTGTCGTTCCTCACCATTAAATCGGATCACATACCCGTTATCACAATAATATGTTACCTCAGATAAATCTTCGCTCACATTAATGTTGCCTTTGAACGGTACTACAGGTAAAGGGCAGCCGTGACAAAACGGACTAGTCAAAATCTGATGAAATTATCATTTATATCTTATTATAATTTTAGCGATAAATTATATGGTATATAATTAATATCTAAAATCGAATAATATATTTTATAGTCTAGTATAATTACCACGATATCACCGTGAATATATTGCTGCAATTGTGCCCAAGCGACAAGATTTCCATAATATTTCTCACAACTATTCCACAATGCTGTTACATTGTCCCTGTTAAGAACGATATCCCACATATCCAATAAGCTGAGCTTCCCCAAGAAAGCCTCCGATTCGGAGAAACCACCTCCTAAGCGATCTTGCTCTTGTCCGATAACGAGAGATCCATTGGCTGGACAAAGTAGTCGTAATTCTCTAATTCGTATTTTACGATTTCATATAATCATCATTTTTTATTATGATTATACACGCTGTACCTTGTACAATAGCATCTCGAGCTAAACGAACACCGCTATCTTTAAGTATTCCATCGACGAATACATTCCAGAAACCATGCTTATTCTCCCATGTAACGCATAGGAAATGCCAATAGCCATCGTTGACTTTAATGTCGGTCACAACTTTTTCTCCGTTGACATATAGGACGAATCTATACATTAACAAAATGCATTAGCTCAAAGAAATCAATTAAGTCATGCCTCAGCGTTACATTCTGTGTTATAAAAAAGATGAATTAAATATCAAATATAGAATTACATTTGCGACTCCGATAAAATACCATAAGTTGCCGAATAATTATTTACCCATTATAATCCGTTATTGTAAAAGCATTGTCATAAAGCGTTGTCGCGTATGATAACACTGTACCATAATTGAAAGTATCCATCGATTGCAGCCACAGACAAACAGATAACTGCAATTAATAGATTTAGTAATATATCTATTATAATTCTTCGTTTTGAGGTCTACCTGAGAGAGATCTCTGGCAGGTCCTTTCATAATAACATAGTCCGTTGTACCGGACTTTGTGAAATGCATCATATAATCGGACGATAACTCTACAATTAAGATAAATTTCAATTAACATAAAAGAATTTTAGGTCTTTATTGAACTGCTATTTGAAAAATGATAGTATTAAATTTCAATTTACCGACTTCGCAGTTGCGTCCCGTGAAGGGAATGTAGCAGTCGCAGGTATAATTATGAATATTGTTGATGCAATTTCCGTTGTTTAAACAAGGTGAACTTTCGCAATAATCAATCTTGGTTGCACAATCTTCTCCCGTGTATCCTTTGGGACATTTGCATCTGGATCAATTACACACAATCGTGATTACTACAGTAGCATCTACTTATATAACATTTTCCTACGAAACTTCAAATTACCTATAACTCTTCCGCGTTGCATTATCCTCTTTGATATTGATGCAAATCGCGTTTGCATGACACGGTAGCCAGTCGCAGGCTAATAGATTACAATGACGTCCCAGAAATCCAGGTTTGCAAAAACATCGCCAAGTTCCATTCATAGTACGACACGTGGACTCTTCCTCGCAGGGCATAAGCTCGCAATGATCCATTGGAATTTCGCAAAATTGGCCTAAACAATACACATAGTAAGGTAGAAGAGGAAATTCATCATGATATGTCTCACTAAGGAGAATGTACCTTCAAATCCGTCCTTGCAATTGCAACTGAACTCACTCTCGGTACTTACGCATTGCCCATTATTTTGACAAGGATTGCTGAAGCATTCATCCACGTAAATCTGAAATTGAATGAATTGATCAATGAACGAATTGATTTATCGAGTTTTTCAAAGATGATAAGATTTATGACCTTACTTCGTCTAATTTATGGAATACTCTTACTTACTTCACAATTGACACCCATATAACTGCTTTTGCATGTACACTCATATGTGATGGAATTATTTGGATGTTGTCGTACCTTGCATATCCCTTCGTTTAGACACGGCGAGGAACCGCATGGATCCTTGAATTTATCGCATTTCGATCCTAAAATTTCCAGTAGCAAAATATATTTATTCTATTTATCTATGATGGTAAAACGAAAAATAAAATTAAAAAAAGTAACTGAATAATTTTAAATAAATGATCAGTGCTTACCTACATAATATTTATCACATTCGCAAACAAAATCATTTTTGTCTTGCACGCATCGACCTCCATTTAAGCACACGTCCGTTCGACAATCATCGATGTCCTTATCACGTAACAACAGGCAATCACTGATGTCTACAGAAGCGCGGTTCTTTGTCGTCGTATTAAATGGACAAGGCAAGCATAAAATTTGTCCATAATTTGGCTGATAAAAGCCAATATCGCATGTAGAACAGGGCTCCATAGCTAAATGTGATCCCTGGTAGCGTTTACGCCGGGAATAATATCCTGGACGGCATAAAGCTGTAAAAAAAGGATGTATGTATTAAGGATATATCACGTAAGATTCTAAATGGCATATATTTGATCAAGTTCTTACGAATACAATCCTTCACGTATTTCACATGCATTCTCTTCGTGAACGTGCGATCCGGGCAAGATTGGCATTTTAGCGAAGCAGTTACATTCTGATACTGCCCAAACGGGCATGGATGACAATTCCACGTGGTAGAATTATAAAAAGTGCCAGCGGGACATTTTACTGAAAATAAGATTATTTTGGTTTGATATATTTCTATAACGTTATATATATCTATCTATTATATATATATCTATAATATATATAACACATTTATAATATATAATAAAAAATATGCATTTGTACCAACCGCAACCATGCTTTTTCAATACACTTCCAGGATTACACAGATCCCGAGGCTCTTTGAATACAAAGTGTAGATTCAAAGCAAGTTTCGCAATTTCCTGATTAGTTCTGTTATCAAGCAAGTCTAATTTTCCTAAATGGGTCATCATCTCGATCTTTTCTCTTAATTTTTGTACACCGCGTTTAGGATTTTCGAAGTTCTCGTCAATTATCTTGCCTATAAAATTTTCTTGAAGATTATACAAATTTAAAATTTTCTGGGTTGAACATTACATAAGATTTCATTTTTACCAATAAATTTGAATTTAATCTCTATCTTCTCTCTTTTTCGTTGAGATCTAGTTTTATTCTCATTGAAATCATTGGAATTCAATTTATCTGTACGTTTCAATCTTTTGAACATTATAACGTCATTATTTCTGAAAATATTCGTAGTTTGCGTGTGATTATAAATATGATTAAATCTTCGTCTTCTTATTAAATTGTCCTCAAAATTCGACGACGAAACATCGTCTTGACATTCAGGATCGAAATTGATTAAACTGCACTCGATATCATTGCCGCAAATATCCAGCAGTTTTAATTTCAAGTCATTGCTAATATGATCACCTAACTAAGAGATATAAATATTATATAAAAATCTTTTATGTATATTCGCAGAAATTAATTCAATTATTATTAAATCGATTTAATAAATAGTACTAAAAAAATATTTACTTCACGAAGAGCAGTTTGATTATCACATAATGCACTCTCATTATTTTTCAATATTATGTTTCCCTCCTGAGATATTGCTTTCGGTATTTGTATTTCTATTTACAAATGAAATCATAATTAGTATCGATAAAAAATTAAATAATTCATGATGAATTTATACAGATAAAAGTACCTGAACATTCCGGCAAATTATTGTCTTCCCACACATGATCGCTAGAATTACATTTTAACAATAATTGATCGTTGACAATATTGAAATTCGTTGGCTCAACTGCAAAATCATAACCATCCTCGCAAGTTGCAACGCACTGTGTTTTTCGATCATTTGTCGAAGAACATTTCAACCGACCATTAACCAATGTTGTCAAGTTTTTACATACATCTATGGAAATAATTATGTAGAATTATCAATGATTCTATTATTAAATACATTCCTATTCATTGATTAAAAGCGCATACCTTCTACTGTAATATTCAATACACAAGTTGCTCGATTGCCATGCTTGTCGGTAGCATTGTAGAAAACTCTCGTTTGACCGATTGAAAAAATATTCTTGCCAGATTCGTGACTCTGATTAACGCGTACTGCAATTCTCGAATTATCATAGAAAACGGGCTCGTCCCATGTTACGTTATCAAGACCACTATCGAGATCGGTATAGAACGTTGGTGGATCAACGCAATTCTCCATTATCGGCGGTTCTCTGTCTACGATCATTTACAAATATTTATTATGCATTTATTTCATCGACAATTTCATCATTTAATTGTTTGTTACTTATTTCCACGATATTTTGAAATTATTGATCTCTTATTAAATATATTATTAAATGTATCTTACCAAGGACTTTAACTTTAAACTTGCATCGGGCTCTATTGCCACTCGCATCTTGTGCCACGTACACGACAATGCGCGTGCCGATTTTTACCTTCCACGGAAAAATGATGTGAGGTTTTGTCCACAGAATGGGCGATGTATCTGTATTATCGGTCACTCTAGGTATCGTCCAGTTTACATATGCATAATTCTGACCCTTCACGGTCTCCACGATGATATCAGTTGGGCAATTTATAAGAGGCGGTGTTTTATCTGTACATGACAACCGACATTTCAGTCGAAAAGTATAATTATATACAAATCTTACATTTTATTTATTTGGAATTTAAGCCGAAATTTTTATTATATTAAAAGATACCGGTATTTTCAGTACTAACCTACGCATTGATTAATATCATGACGCTGCGACCAAGTCCCTGTACGACCATTGCATGATCTATTAGAAGGCCCTTCCAAGACGAAGCCTTCGTTGCAGGTGATCGTGCAATTAATGGCGAAGGGTACCTTGGCTGGGCCAATGCAGATCTCGGGAAGAACATTGCCGTTCACGATTTGTGGTAGAGGTTCGCACTTGACAGCTGTCGCCGTATAATACTTTCATTAATCGCTGAATTACTAAGACTTAATATCAAAAGCAACGACGCTTTACCATTGCAAGTGACTTTCAAGCCGTCCCATCGGGCCAAAGGCAGACAATTGCGTACTTTACTGCCGCGAAGCTGATAGCCGACATCGCACTCGAATTGGCAACGAGTGTCAATCGGATAAACAGTGGAATTCTCCTTGAACTGATGCTGATAATCCTCACCATGCTCGCATTTTACGTGGCCGTGCACGGGTGCGAGAATAGCCGGGCACGTTTTTACTGCAAGAGCCTCATCATTTAAAATCTAATTCTGTTCTGTTCTGGAGAATTTGTCTACTCACGCAAACATTGTGGTTCATTGCCAGACCAAATGCCGTCTTTGCCGCAAAGTCGAATGCTGTCACCCGTCAAATGAAAGCCAATTTTGCATCTTATGCCGCATGCTGCGTGTACCACGTTGCTGCAGGCGCTCGCCTTCACCAAGTAGCCGTTGTCCGGAACTTTCAACTTTGGGCATGTTATAGCTGGGAAATGCGTATCTATTCTATTACATACTGTACATGAATTTCAATCTTCATGTGTTTCGTTAAACTTTTTTTTCTTGTAACGTGCTCTTGTAATGTTTGTAATCAATTTCATGTTATATTTGCAGCGTCATTCGTAAAGAGCTATAAAATTTTCTTGATCGGACCTACTCGTGTTTAATCTTCGATATCATGGATCCGCGAAGTCAGAAACCACGAGATTTCGTAGCACTGTTTCAAAATTTGACGGAGGACGTGAAGAAATCGAGATTAGCGCAAATGAAATGGATGCAGAAATACGAGCCGTTATTCGAGGAATACGAGTAAGTACTCTGTGCGTGTAGAATATCTCATGCATTTTTAATATCTAAATTGAGCGCGTTAAAGAAAACTTCAGAAGGAATTGAATGAATTGAAGGAGGAAAAGTTAAAAATTAAGGTTGACGTGATTATAGAAGATAAGAGAACGTGTTTACCAATGCCGGTTACAAGCAACAGCGAGGTACATTTAATATTTACAACATATAAATATGTTGTAAATATTAAAATAAAATTATATAATTATGTTATAATATTTGAATATATCATAATACTTTTTTGCTTGGATATTATATCAAATTTTTATATGTAAACTAATATTGTATAGTACGGATGGCTCGCAACGAAACCGGAGTTTTGCCTGGAGAAATATGGCCCATATTTCGTGAAATATCCAGATCCCTTCAGAGACATAATGTTTCTTCAAGGAGACATACCGAATCTCGGAATAGGCAAAGGTTTCTGGTGATTCACGAAATCTTCCCATTGAAATTTGGAAAGTTGCAGTTTAATCATTATAAAAATGAATACTTGGGAAAAGTACGTTGCTGATTTATTCTTATTTCAAGAAATCTTTATCATATAAATATTGCTTATTAATTAAAAGTAATTAATAGTAATTTTATATACAGATATAAAAACCGAAAAAACACACACATATATTACCTTCGCATCTGGAACCATCCGTGATAAAACCGGAAGCACATGCGCAATCAGTCACCGAAGTCGCAGGAATTTTTATGGTAACGTGATTCACATCTGGGCAAGATATGCACGCGGCAGTGGAATCACCGGAAGTGTCTCCAGAGGTGTAGGTACCGTTTGGACAAACTGAAAAAGAAGATTTTGCATATTAAATACATAGCTGTACGATTAGATATTTGAGAGAATCTACTTTACTATTGAAACATCGGACATGCTCGATGTTAAACGAGCTCAATAAATAATATCCAGCATATATTCTCGAGTATTGCGTGATAATTTACGTTGACAAAAGCCTTTAAGACCAGAACCAAAGTAACCGGCTGGACAAATGCAGGCGTAATGACCCGTCGCGGTTCCACAAGTGCAAGTCGCCAAATCATCACAACAAGTCTGGTTCGCTGTGCTTTCCTGACATAGACTGTTGCAATCGGTTGGTAGAGTCACGGGTACGTACTGTCCGGTTTTCAGATCTGAAATGTTCGCAAATATTTACATATCGTTTCCTTTGTTAAGTCCAATCCCTTTTTCTCAATTCATTTTGATACGAATATGGAACACAGAAATTGGAACACAGATAGATACAATATTATAATGTATCACAATGAAATTGTTATCTTGTTTTTTTTTTTGAATAAAGATTACGTAAAATGCTTTAAATATAATTCTTTGGAATGATTTTACACATTGAAATGCGCACCGCGATGCAAAGCGCGTCGCGCCAAAGCCTCGAACTCCGCAAAACTATCGAGGAGGTAACTGTGCGTATATCCGGGAGTGCTAGCAATGTCATGCAGTTCTTCTACATTTCCTGTCCGGATGCCGAAGGTAAATACCGTCGCGCCTGTATTCTTCACGAGATTGGCTATCGGCCGTGGATCACCGCCGTTGCTGAAGCCATCGGTTATCAGAAACACTACTTTGTTCGCA
This sequence comes from Eciton burchellii, assembly GCA_020341155.1. Lineage (NCBI taxonomy): Eukaryota > Metazoa > Arthropoda > Insecta > Hymenoptera > Formicidae > Eciton > Eciton burchellii. The sequence continues at coordinate 905,949 of JAHMML010000006.1, forward strand.
GTGCCGCGGCCTTTCTCGAGAATCGCCTCGAAAATAGCAGATAGTTAATTAAATATAATTTCAAAGAAGAATGACCAAAGAATAATCTTATGATATGCAAAGAGAATGATAGCTATTACTGTCTTCATTTTTGTTTTCATTCGCTTATCGTGAAACATTTTAACGACGGCGTTTTCACAGTATATGATCAATAATCAACATGCTCTATCATTATCTTTAGATAAACATGGGCTAAATCTGCGTGGATGAAATGCAGTACTTACTAGCGCTTCAAGAAGCGCGCCTCGTGTGTAGGTACCTCCGCCACTGTAACTGATATTATTAAATTGTTTATTCAGCAAATAACACTTGTGATCGTTCGGTCCGTGTTGGGAAATCTGATCGACGTTACGATAGACGTTGCCTCTGCCGCCGAAAGTCACCACTGCGACCCGAGCGGACATTGCATCCACCGTGAAATCCGATAGAAGCTTCGTCACGAAGTTCAGCTCGCTGCGGAAATTCTCCGCACCGACCGAACCGGACGCGTCCACCAGAAACACCAATTCCACCTAGCACGATCCAGGCAAATTATTCGTTCACCGGATCAAAGTCAAGAAACGAAATTAAATCGATTCCCATTCTAGAAACCCTAATATTCTACGTTACACGTGCTTCTCATCAGATAACTCCTTTTTTCTTTCTTTCTCTTCGTCGAAAAAGAACGCAAGTATTAACTATACTCTATCTCTACTTACGTGATCGGTTTGATTTCGCAATTGATCTATATGCATCTTCAATAGGCGGGACAGAAGGTCGGTCTTGCTCTTCAGCGTTTTGTCGATGTCATCCAGATGTTTGTACCAATAACGTTGATCTTCGTTCGTTTTCTGATCGCGATTCGAGAACGTCGACGTTGCGTTCTCACTTGTGTCGAACTCCAAGCTCGCGTTCGATTTAATATCGACATTATTGACAAAATTCAAAAATAGAGAAAGTACTCCGATTGTCAATGGCAAAATTTTGAGGAACCCCATTGTTACGCTTCGCAAATCGTCCGCAGCACTCGGTCACATACTTGAACGATACACATCAAGCGGGATATTCTTGGAATTATTTTATCAGCGGTTCTGACTTGGAAACATCTAAACCACATCGAACAAACGCATCCTTTTTCCCCCCTGTTTTCCAACCGAAAATCGGCGAAAGAGCATGTGTGCCTAATAAAAGGTTTCGCCGCTCGTTTTGAGGGTCGAACGTGGCACTTTCACGTTCATCGTTGCAGCCGCAAACAGGAAAGATTGCAGACGTCACGAAGATGTGCAATTACTTCGACGTGAATTACTGTTCGTGCGCCCGGTTGTGAAAGCACAACGAATAAACGAAACGGCCAGGTCGCTTATGCACGGAGACGAGACACTACTGGATAGCGGAATTGTGTAAAAGAGCACATAACGCGAAGGCGGGAGAACAAGGGAGCCTCTGTTCGATCGCGTTTCTTAACATGTGCACGTGTTTGTGAATAGACAACGATTCGTCTCCGTGATCTCTCACTCCTCATGTAATTGTATTTATCTAGGAATGATAAATTCAGCATTCATTTATTCAAGATCAGATCAGCGCTCGCTTCCTTGAGATTGCATCAACGGGTTGTTTCTTTCTCCCCTTTCTTTCTTTCCTTTTCCTTTTTTTCCTTTTTTTTTTTTAAATCTCATTATGTCGCTTCGAGACACGTAGCGTTGATTATTCATTTGTGTGCGCAATCGTGCTGAGATAAGATCCTTTACTTGTTGTTTTTCTTCTAACTGTCGTATATGTGTATAAATATGTATAAATATAGAGTTGTGCGCGAAGCCGCGCGCCAAAGTTATCGTTGCGATAATTAAGTCGGCGGTTGGATCTTTCATCTGTTACGCGGCATCTTCTATCATCGACCACAAATGAGAGTGTCACGTCGATGATATGCTGGGTGGGAGAGATGTTCCATGGTAGAATAGCACATGATACCCAGAAAAACATCACAGTTTCCGCGTGACTTACACACGTATCGCGTCGATGCGACACGTGGGTCAATTGTTGAACTGCAATATCGCTCAGCGTCGCTTGCGTGTTAATTTGCGTATAATTTACTATTGAAATATTGAATATCGCCTTCTTATATTGTGCATAATAAATTGTATATACATGAAATGTTTTTCGATTACTTTTAAACGAACTGTTTGATCATTTATGATATCGTTAATGCCGCGAATTTGATAAAACTGTGATTTCTAGTGGCGCGATGTCAGAGTCTCCATAAAAAAATAAGCAGATAATGAGAGATTTATTAAGCTTATTATTGTATACAAACAGAAGTCCGTATCAATCATGTTAATCGCAAAGATCTTACTAATTGCTGCACTCTTTTTCGTGAGTTTTGCATCAGAAAAAACGAATTACTCGCGTCTTTCGCGCATACTAGGATTAAACGGCGAACGATCGCTTCGCGTGAAGAAACGTCAAGAGGAACCGGAATATTTCGAACAATGTCGCTTCGTGAATACATGGAAAGAACATCTCGGTCACGTGAGCGTCTTGGCTTTCCTGGATCCTTCCTGGCAATACAGCTTCAGACAAGCCGTCATGTAAGTTAAAACATAAAATTGCGAACGACGATACGAAGGATATACGAAGCACAACCACGAGTAAGTGGTCTCGTTACGTTAATTAATTGATTAGGCTGAATGTACTGAGCTCACGTTTGAGGAAGTCTGGTTTCCCGGATATCCGGTTTTTCGTGATATCACCGTCGCCCGATCTGAGGCAAGACAAGAGTGAAGATGACGACGAGATCGAGGTGTGGCGGCAGATAGCAACGATATTTCCTGATACAGAGAATTTTGTAAATACCAGTATTCATATTTTCAAAGAGGGCGAGTCGGAAATAATCTTTCTTCAGGATGGTCCGCAATTTGAGATGTGGAAGAGATTCCGAGCGTTGAGAGACCAAGTGATCGTCATCGACCGGTGAGAGTGACTCAAAAGTTGATAATTCTCTTATTGTTTATCATTAATGTCGCATCTTTCCCATGTATGCATAGGGACTTCATTGTTTCATTTAATTTGCGCGCTATAGATTTCCTGCATTCATTTCAGCAGAAAAACATGATTCCCTCAAATTCAAATATTTAAATTTACATAAATATAGATTAGATATATAAATAAAGTACTATTATTTACTAGTTTGAGATAGACAGTTCAGTTTCACGATTAACAACGAAAATTTATGATCGCTGAGATATTTTCAGTTGCGGCAGATTAACGTATCAAGTAATAGTGCCATGGAGCATCTTGCACTTCCCTTATGTGAAAGCGGCTATTCTGTCCACACATCAGGAGAACCCGTGTGGTGAATGTAACGTGAGCGAAATTTTTTAACGCATCTGTCATTCTCTCGTGACACGCCATGCCAATACAGGATATATCGCGGTTTTAATTTGTAACATGAATGCTCTTATTGCTTTGGAATAATTTCAGCCCTCTTTATACAAAATACCAGAATATAAAGAATATCTTTCTGGTTTAACGAATAGTACCGAAGAGGAGATAGATCTGCGCGAAGCCGACAATGTAAATGTCGATCCAATTCGGATCACGGAGAATTTGGAGAACGCTACTTTGCGTTTTAATGAACCATTAAAGCAAGAATATAGACCGAACATCGTATCTCCTGTTCCCCCCGATGAGATAATAAATAGTAGTATTGATAATACTGATCATCTTGATCTCGCGAATATGACGGAATTATCCGTCAAGTCTGCTTATCAATACGATAATAACACGACCGAGTTTTCTATCGGGAACAATCATCCGGATACGGCGGAAAGTCAAGGAAAATTGACAAATTCGAGTCACGACAACGAGACGATCGCGACGATCTTTGAAGAATTGCAAGAGGATGTTTCCGCGCAGCAAGAGACATTTACATCAAGGAAAAATAATTCCGCTGATTATGAGGAGATGAGGGATCGCCTTTTGATGCTAGACGAACCGATGGCTCGCAATAATGTTACGAGTGATGGAATTTCCGCGATAGAAATGACAATTTTCGATGCCCCGAATGACGATGAAGTCTCGAGTGATGACAGATATGTCAACTCTGATAATTTGACTGAATGCGGACAACACGATTCAGTCGGTAGTTATGAGAATCAGTATCCTGTGTCGCGGATAATCATTCACTTTAATGAATATTTATTTTGCAGATAAAAATGAAGTCAAAGATAATATACATATCGAGAAAGTGCGCTCTTTTTCTCTCTCTCTACGTATAATTATGTATGCACCGCATGAACATAGAAATGGGAAAAAGACAAAAAAGTACACGCACTTGATCCTGAAAACCGATAATCCTGATTATCACGGACACATCGATTCCGGGATCAATGTTACTCCATCAACAGATTTATTACAGGTAAAACATCTTATCTTTTGTTCTTTATATAACAAACATAATATATTTATCTGTTGTATTAATTAATATTTATCTATCTGTTAAAGATTGGGGGAAACGATAGAAGTTTACTATATGTTCTTTTCTTCTCATACAATATTCAGATTCTCAAAGATCACGTAAATTTTCAGGACAGTAATCTTCAAATTGTGAATTCCAAGGAATACGATCAAACGGGAATCGAAATAACTGAAAAATATATTTTTGATCAAGATGAGAGTCCGGGTTTGTATGGAGAAATAGCAGACTATTGGAGAAGTTACGAAGATAGTGATATAACCGATAGGAATGAAACATCTAATGATAATTATAACAATTCAACGGTAAGTATTCTCAAATTCACATATTACATATTCGTGTTTTGCTTATTACAAATAATTTTGATAAATAGTTAGTGAATGAAATTTGTTTTTTTTATAATAATTAATTAAATATTAAGACATCATATTTAACATTAATTGATTTAATTTTTAGATTAGCTATAATGAACAATATCACAACAATGTCAGCGACCATTCAACGAATTTTTCATCAGAAGTAGATAAAAGTTATTCAATTGTAAATATTGCAATGGATACAAATACGGAGGATTCTGTTAGTCCACAAAATATGATTAAATTAAATGAGATAAATTCTTTGGGATCAATTAATCAGAATGAACAAATCGATAGGCAGGACGAAACACGAAACAAATTAATCGAACATTACAGTAAACTTCTGGCTTGGATTGATTACAAATTAAATAAATAAAGTGCATTTTATTTAAAAATGGCATTTTATTAACAAAATATATCTTTTTATCGTAGGTGATACATTATATATTACTTCTTATATAAATAAAAATTCAACAAAATTGACATGATTTTATTACAATATATTACAATATATTCACTATAAAAGCTATGACAGATTCTCACTGATACAAGTATAAGTACTGCAAGATACAAACATGACAAACATATGAATGTGACAAACAAATAAATGTGATAGATTTACGATACATAATAAAAAATAAAATTCGTATCTGTATATACGTATATATATTTATAAATATATATACTTATATATTTACATGTATATATATTTGTATATTTATACATAATTTCTGCTCAGTAATATAGTAGTTAATTACAAAAAGATTAATTTTTGATTCATAAAATTATAATAGAATTATAAAACGAATAATATATCAAAGATGTCAGAATTTTAGTTCCCTTTATTTATTCAGGGTCGCTGAGGTCATCAGAGTCAAGACTGCTGCTACTAGTGCTTGAACTGCTTTCAGAATCTGTGTCAGAATCTGTATCGCTGCTTTCTGTTGAACTTGAACTACTGGATGACCTGTATTTATATTTAAAGTTTTATATATATATATACATATATATATAATATATATATTATATATAGAGTATTTCATAGTGCTCAATCTTATGTTAGGATCTTATATTAGTGTCAAGCATAATCTTAAGATATTAATAAAGTTTTTTCATTGGTTAATAATATAATACATGCAAAGCGCATGTAAAGAACATTGAAACAATTTTGACTATCGGGCTATGAATATCATTAATAAAAAAAAGAAACTAGAATGTTATAAAGTTTCGTGCTTTAATCATATGATATATAATATATGATCTTTAAAATTCTTTTTATCGTTTAGATATTTAGATATTCCAATATTCACACATCTGAAGCAGTTAATCTATTGATTGTTATATGATATTTAATTAAAGGATCAAGAAAGAAAATTATTGAAAGAATTTGAAAATCATAAATATAAAGCTAGGATAAGTTAAATGTTGAGAAAGTTATACATGAAGACATCACAAATATTATAAATACTTGTTAAGTAATCGTTGATAATTAAACAAAAAACATGAAAATACTTACAAACATTTAAATTCTTTTTTATTAATATGATATATACTTTTTGACCTTTAAGAGAGAATTATATAGAATATGTAGAATTTTTTATAATAAAATAAAACAATTTTAAAACATAGAAATACTTACTTTTCATTATTCAGAGATATTTTATCAACGCCTTCGATCATTTCATGAAAATTTTCTATAACAAGTGCCTCTTCTTGAATAGAATAAGCTGCTACTTCCAATTCTATTAAATTGAATCCCATGCTTGCTTTGTTTGGTTGAATCTTTACATAATGGTAAAAATATAAATTGCATAAATATTTTAAAAAATATATTTATATATATTTAAAAATATATTATAATATATAATTTACATAATTTTTTATATAAATATAGAATTTTTTATGAAACATACCTCATTTAACATAGAATGAACTGATTCAATTAAAGATTCAGGACATGTTTGTAACCAAATTAAAAAATCCTTTATATATAATTGATTTAATATATATCGTGGTTCATGCGAATTATTAAAAAGACTGTGTATTTCGCAATAACGTTTAATGACATATTTTTTCCCTGCATATGTAAAACATATTTAAATTATTAAGCATTTCAATTAGATTTATAATTAATATTTGCAATAATTTATACTCACCTAATGTTAAAACTTTCTTAACATCTTCAAAAATTTTCATAGAAAATTGCCAATTTCTAAAAAATGGATAACAAAGTGATCTTCGAACGCATGCTATTATAACTTCATCCATTGAGGTAAAATTCTGAAAATGTTTAATAAATTAAATAATATTATATATAGATAAATATATAAATAGATAGATAAATAGTAATAAACCTGAAACCAGCATAAGGTAGAACTTAATTTATTAATGTTCCAACCACTTTCTATGGTATTTTCTCCCAGTATATAACGATGATTGTAACAACTAGCATATAAAATATCTACAAGATTAAAACATAAGTTTTTGATATCTATAGCATCTAATAAAAATTCTTTATTCGGTAGTTCTTTCAACAAATCAACTTCAGTTTCGGTAAATGTAACATCTTCTTTCTGTAATTTATCCCACTCTGCTATATATGTTATATGTGTTTCAATATCTTCAATATATTCTGGCTCCATAAGATCTGCCAAATAATGTTCTTCATTAAAATCTTCCAATTCTCGTTTTTCTCGTAAATTTTTTCTTTCTGCTTCAGGAGTCATGTCAGGAATGGGAAGATCTATTATTTCTCTAATCCATGCTGGCTAAATTTAGAGAAATACAAAATATATATTATTAACATTATAATCAATTGAACTCAAATATATAGTATATTATATCAATATATAATAAAAATCTGAGAAAAAGATTTATCTTGCATATTTATAACAAATATTTAACATTAAGTTTTGTTATAAAAAATTATAAATATATACTTCAAAAGCAGTTAAAGCCCCTGATATTTTGTTTGCAAAACCATATTTTGGAGAATCTGTGATAAGCATTATATTTTCTGTATTTTGTGGATCACTTTGTGGAAAATACCAGTCTTCTGAATCATCATTACTCTCAATGTCATCGTCATTTTTATTTTTATCTACATTTGCTGAATCTGCAGATGGATTACCTTGAAAATTGAAATATGTATCATATATTTAATTATAAATGCTGCTGTAATATTAAATTGCTATATTAGTTATACGACTCACCAATTACTTCAATGCTAGGAATGATAGCACTTTTGCTTTTAGGTGGTGCTAGAAGAGTAGTTATCATATCCAAGTTTTCAAAATGCTCTCCTTTATTTACTTTGGAGAATTTTAGAGAAAAAACACCCTTTTCACAATCATAAGAACCAGAAGAGGAATCATTTTCTATTATTTCACCCAGCAATCTTAATCTATAAAAATTATATATTCGGCATATCTAATTCTATGTTCATAAAAAAACTAAGCTTGATAAATAAAATTTTAATCTATAATTTACCTTAGATAATATGGTGTGGAATAAAATATAAAATCTGTTCCGTCAACGCTTATTTCTACATCTTTTATATTAGCATACGGTGCATATATAATTATCGTAAGTTCTGTGTCAGTTTGGCTAAGCTTAAAGCGTGGAGTCAACATTTTTGTGAATTTTATGTGAAACTTATATATTTATATACTGATCATTAACCTATAATCAATTGATAAACAGTAAACACAATCAATACAATCGATAGTTTTTTTATATATTTTATATACTTTTATTTATTTTATATACTTTATTCAAATGTGATATAATCAGATTTATAAATTTAATTTTAAACATACAGATATAATATAATGATATGTTTATTATCAATTCAATAAACATACATCCAGACATGCTACTAATAACAAGGATAACAATAGATCACAAATGCAGAGAAAATAAGACACAAGAGTCACCATACCGCGATAGTGCTACGCTCTATTTACATTTCCAGAAATTACATTGCCCATCTCCAGATAGCTATCTTCAGGAAAATCTGAAAAATTACTATTCCCGCTTACGCTTTGTAGAGGTGATGTTGATGCACGATTGATCAGTATAAACGTTTTTCCTTTAAAATGTCGACTATATCACGACTTCAAAAATGGGCTGTAGGACTAGGAGCGATGGGTAGTGCAATATTATATTATTATAACATACACAACGATAACGATGCTCTGCGAGTTTATAATTCGTGGACAACAAATTATACACCCTCGGTGAAGTGGGATCACAATTGGGACAGGTCTTATTTCCGTTGAATTTATTTTAAAATTTGAAAATATGTGTTGTTTCAATCTTTAATTCCTTGGGAATAATTATTCAGAAATAGTGTTATATTTGTAGAAGAGATCCAAAGAGCTTAGTAAAACCAGTAAAAATAGATGATAAGGATGATGAGGATAATCAGAATAAATATAATGAAAAATTTGAAGCAAAAAGAGCAAAGGCTGTGCGACATTTACTTTTAATTCGTCATGGGCAGTATCATACAGAGAGAAAGACAGATGCTGAAAAAGTGCTAACAGAACTTGGTATAGTATAGCAAGTTTTTATAATTAATAATAACATTAAAACAGCATATAAGTGTTGTAATCATTGTCTCTTTAGTAATCATTTTTGTCTTCAATATACTATATACTAAAATGTTTCTGCATAATCTGAAGCATGCGTAATCTATTGTAGTATTCTTATTTTTGACATGGCTTGTTTGATAGATTATATTTATTTTACTGATGGAGTTTTGTATTTATGTAGGTCTCAGCTTAAAGCTACTGGAGGTTCACAATAATTTGTCACCATAACCAGCAAACTACATAACTTCTGCAGAATATGTCTTGTACAAATTCTGCTATTGTATTATTCCCTATATATTATTATTCTGGGATATTATGCTTTCTATCTACTTCTATCTTCCATGACATCATATTGGAAGATAATTAAGATATTTTATAAGAAGTATGTAATGATTCGTAATACAGCATGTTATACCATTGCATACTAATAATTTTCAATGCTTGTTAATATTTTTTCTAGAAAAGCTTGCAACTTATGAGTATAATGCAAATTATTGTGTAACTCGGCCTTTTATCAAAATTTTCACATATTTCTACTTAGCTTATTATATTTTCATTATATTTATGATCATGTGAATTATATTACATTTATGATTATATATAAATGTATTAAATATATTTATGTATTTGTTTATTCATAAAAATATATTTCTGTTATGAAGGTAAAAAACAAGCTGAAGCAACAGGAAAAAGACTGGCACAATTACATCTACCTTATTCATTAATAGTAAGATCTACAATGACTCGTGCTCTGGAAACTTCAAAAATTATAGAAAAGAATTTGATAAATGTACCAGTTGAAGATGATCCTTTATTGATTGAAGGTGCACCTATACCTCCAGAACCGCCTATCGGTCATTGGCGGTCTGAAAAATATGTGAGAGAATAGAATTAATCATTATATTTGAATATTATCTAATATATTTAATAAGTAAAATATGAATTTTATTATTTATATATATACATATATAATATAACTGTATTCTAGTTTTTCCAGGATGGACCTAGAATAGAGGCAGCATTTAGAAAATATTTTCATCGTGCAGATCCTAAACAGGAACAAGATTCATACACTATTCTTGTATGTCACGCTAATGTTATTAGATATTTTGTTTGTCGGTAAGACTTTCTACGTTTAATAACATTCTTTTTATCTTTTCCTTTTTATCAAAATATGTACTAAGCTATTCCTTTTTTTTAAAGAGCATTGCAATTTCCACCTGAAGCATGGCTGCGAATATGCTTGAAACATGCAAGTATTACTTGGCTTTGCATTCTTCCTAGTGGAAGAGTTACACTGCATTGTCTAGGAGATGCAGGACACATGTTACCAGAAAATTTAACATCTAGTTAAAGATATGTATTTTATATGATGAAATCGGTAATAATCATTGGTAAGTGTATCTATATCATGCATATAAAATTACATTCAGGAAAACGTACAAATTGAATTGTTATCATTATTTTCTCAAGTATTTTGTTTTTATACTAGTTGTATACAATTGTATTAATTGTGTGTAATTGTATAAACATGAATGCTAAATCTTCTAAAAAATATATATACAAATACGTACATTCAGGATATTTATATACATGAAAAAAGAGATAAAAAATAGTGTTATATCTTACATGATACGTAAATATATTGTCTTATGTATAATTATATATGTAATATATATATATATATATATATATATATATATAATTATATATAATATATATATTATAAATAATATAAGTATATATTATATTACATATTAATAAGCATATACATATATAAGTATATATACATAAGAATATATATATATATATATATATATATATATATATTCTTTTTATAATTATAGTTATATTAGAAGAGCCTTCAATGAATATTTGATAATCATTGTATGTGCATTTTGAAATATACTTGTCATTTTTCAATGAAATCATTTTTAATTTCTATTATATACATTTTTACAATTAGATATTATTCTGTTTTTTAATACAACTATACTATTTTTACATACTATACTATTTTTATACTCATTATTTAAAAAACGCTATAATGTTATAATTAAATAAATTTAAATTATATCTGATTACATTGTAGTTATTTTTTTCGCTTTCCTTACAAAATATCTTTGTAATGCTGCTTCGAATACTGGACCTACTGTTCTTTTTTCCAAAATGGAACATCTATCTTTAATTTCAATAGGTTTCTCCTTATCTTTAATTTCTTTAGTCTCTAAAGCAATTTCCTTGATATTTAGAGATATTTTAGCATCTTCTGTATTTATATCTTTTTTATCTGTTGCATTTGCGGTATTTTTAATGATATTTGTGTCATTTTTATCTAATTCTTGTTTCGCTTTCTCAGATTCTTGAACTTCTAACTTAACAGCATTTTTGTGCCTTAATGAAGTAACAGTCTCATCTTTCTTTAATTCCTCTTCATTTGTTTCTATTTCAGAATCAGATTCATATATTTCTATTGCCCTTTTTCTATATTGTCTAGATTTTTTAGACTTTATAGTTGTTCTTAATATCTCTTCTGATGCTATATTTATCATTGTATCTTCTTGATCTTCTTTATTTATATTATTTGCCAAATCTTGTTTCTTTTCTTGCTTATTACTCGTTTCAGTTACTTTATTGCTTTTATCATCGTTAGTTTTCTCCTTATATTCAACAGTTTGTTCATATAGATGACGATAAAATCCTGACATATTTTGCTGCTTTGTCACATCACCAATAGCTTCTAATCTGCTCATTCTATCTTCCTCCTCTTCCATCTTCTTAAATTCTTCCAATTTTGCTCTATATGCCGATGTAATGAAACTTTCTTTGTCTGCATACATATCACCTTCTGCTTCACGTTCTTTTTGTACCATTCTTCCTATTCTATATTCTTGTTCTTTCTTTCTTCGTTCGGCTGTTTTTAAGAGATTTTGTATATACTTGGGTTTTTTCTCTTTCTGTTTAATTTCTGATTGATTTTGATTTTTACTTCGTTCCATATCATCATATACTTCATCATACTGATAAATTGTTGGATCCTCATCTAAAGCTTTTTGTATATTTAGTTTGGTTTGCTTCTTCATTTTATTTTTCTCATTTTCTGCTTTAAGAGCTTTCCTAACCCAATCGGTGCCATCATCTTCGTCAGAAGTATCATTATCTCCAAAAATATTTTCAAGTTTTGGTGTTGCTTTTTGTTGTTGCTTCTTTGGCAAAATTAAACCATACCTGAATTATTTATCAAGAATTAATTATTAATAAAAATTATATACATTATATATGCAGTATGAATATATTTTTGTATTTTTGTTACTTACTGTTTATTACTTGCCATTTCCAAGATTCTTATTTATTTACTATGATCTGGTAGGAAATGCTAACCTAACTAGATGTAGTCATGTGAGGATAGTATTTTCAAACAAATTTACGCTCCGTAGATTAGGCGTACTAAGAAAACATAATTCAATAAAAGATAAACTGAAGTAAAATCAAAAATTTGAATTTTGAAACTAAGTTTGTAATATTAGAAAAACGTAACTCGACAGAGATAAACCGAGACGACATAAAGATAACAGCAATTTATAAATCCAATAGCGCAATCCAAAATAAGTAGTATACTCACTGAATGGATAAATGACATATAGTAATGGGATGCATCTAGTATTGTAATTGCTATAATAAATAGCAATCGAATATAATTTAATATAACTTTAGATGTAATCAATCAATTTAATTAAATATTCAATTGCTATTTAGCCACTCAGTAGACGATTGCAGTACTGGATATATCTAGCACAAACCCATAAGACATTACGTACATTGCATGCACAAATTTTAAATAAAATTTTTTACGTACATCTGTGTATTAATTTTTGAACGACGAATATGCCTTATTAAAGATTTGAAATTAAAAAATTTTATTTATCTTCTTAACTGAGATATTATTAAATAATATTTATTAACACTTTATATAAATATTAAGGACATTATTGCATATTGCATCGATTTCAATTTATCGTTTATTTGAATTGCATGTAAACTCGCATGTAAACTAACGGCACCTAACGAGGTGAAAAGATCATGACACATAAATAATTGTTTCATAGTGACATTTGGTTTTCCCCGATACTCCCGTGCATTCCTCCTTTTATCCTTTGACGCGCGATATACGTCAGCACTGTGCATATATACAGGAAAGATTAGTAATCCTGTGACATGATTATCTGACAGTTTTATCGAAGAAGAGCGAAGTGCATGCAGTAGGGAAATACGGCGAAATTACTCGCACAAGAGTAATCTCAGAAATGGGGAATCAATATCGTGGAATTTTTTTACTGATTGTCTTGCTCCTAATCACGCTTGTGAACGGTTATCCGTTCACCATTGCCGAACAGCAAGAATCTTCGCAGGATAGCGATTATGTTACCAAATCCTACACGCACTATGAGGAACTCCAACACCTACTACAATCTTTAGAACAAAAATATCCACATCTCGCACGAGTATTCTCAATTGGCAAATCTGTCAAAGGCAGAGATCTCCTGGTGTTAGAAATTTCGGAGAATGTCTATAGACGTAATCTCGGTGAACCTATGTTTAAATACGTCGCCAACATGCACGGTGACGAAGCCGTGGGTAGACAACTCCTGATTATCCTTGGTCAATATCTCCTGGATCAGTATGGCAAGGACGATCGCATTACTCAATTAGTGAACCAGACTGACATCTATCTGATGCCATCTATGAATCCAGATGGTTTTGAAGAATCATTGGTAGAATTCTCATTTTGTTTTAACTTCAATTGTCTTGTTGAAATGATATTGATGGTTAATATTACGGATAATCCAAAAATCTTATATTTTAGGAGGGCAAGTGTGAATCTAAAGAAGATTTTTCAGGCAGAGAAAATGCCAATCATATTGATTTAAATCGAGATTTTCCTGATCAATTCGATAGAAAGATCAGCCAACTAAAGAAGGGCAGTTCTATATTAAATGGTCGTCAGAATGAAACAGTAGCTATGATGACTTGGATTTCTAACGAACCATTTGTACTTTCTGGAAATCTTCATGGTGGTGCTGTGGTTGCTAGTTATCCATATGATTCCGGGTAATAAATTATAAGATCATAATCTTAAACAATTGTATTATGTAAATATAACTATAATGTAATATAAATTATTATATGTTTATTATTGAGCAAAATATAACATTGTTTCAGAATTCCAAAAACTTGCTGTATAGAAAGTAAAAGCCCAGATAATGATTTATTTAAATATCTCGCCCATGTATATGCAGATAATCATGCAGAAATGCGTGAAGGTAATGCCTGTCCACCAGAAATATTTCCATATGGTGTCACAAATGGAGCATATTGGTAAGTTAAATTATGTCATGTATAATCATATGTAATTCTTATAATATTATTTATCTTTTATAATAATTTTATTTGTATAATTACTAAATATAGATATATATGTATATATATATTTATTTTATATATTTTATTTTATACATATAATTAAATAAATATATGATCAGATTTATTCCAACATTAAATGGAATATATTAATATCTTATTAATATTTTAATATCTTAATCATTTAAATTAATATTATATCAAATATTTTTCTAAATTTTTTGATAGGTATGAAGTAATTGGTGGAATGCAAGATTACAACTACATTCGTTCTAATGCATTTGAAATAACATTCGAATTAAGTTGTTGCAAGTATCCACCTGCATCAACAATACCTGAACAATGGCAACTAAATAAGGAATCTTTAATTAAATATATAGAACAAACACATATCGGAATAAAAGGTAATTAGATATTTGTATTATTATAATATTAAATTATATTAATTAATTAAATAATATAATTAATTAAATGTATTTTATAAATATATTATTTCTATGTTAGAATAATCAGATGGAATTTTGCAATATATATTTCTTGTCACAGGTTTTGTACGTAGCAAGGACGGTAATCCAATTGAAAATGCAAATATCGTCGTGGAAGGAATAAATCATAATGTAACAACTACTGCTGATGGCGAATACTGGCGTTTACTGCTTCCTGGAAGTTATAGAGTTTATGCTACTGCATGGGGGTAACTATCATATAATCGTATTATAATCAGTACATATTATGCTGAACTGAAAAATATTTCTAACAAGTTATACGTTTCATTACAATTTTTATTTTCTAGATATGAGCCTGCAGAACCAATAAATGTATCTGTATTAGAGGGAGTACCCACAATTGTGAATTTTACGTTAAGTGAAGAAATATCTCGTGAACAAGGTAAAACTGATATTGATTATCCACAAATAATACCACTCTTTCACAGATTTCCTGCTTCATTGTATAAGATGATATTAGATTATGATGACACAAATTATTAACAATTTGTTTTTCGTAATATTTAATTATTTATAATTGTTGTCGTAATACTACTAATCATACTAATCATACTATTTATCTAACAAATACTTTCTTCTTCCGATTAAAATGTTATGAGCAATTGTTAATTAATGCATTGATTATTATTTATTTCTATTTTAACAATTTGACATGTTTATTTATGTTGAACTTTATAAATTTTATTTTAGCAGTCTTATTAAAAATGTTATCTTTTTTTAAATATTATTTTCTTAACATTGTATTAGGATTGTTACTTGTTTTTATTTTATTTTACAGCAAACAATTAATGAAATTTGGATATACATCTTTGATAATATATGACTGCAGTTTTTTACTTATTTGAACATATTTTTTTATTTCATAAAACTTAAATATAAAAAAAAGACATATAAATAATACACAATAATTACAATACACAAGGTATAGAGAAATGAATATTGAAATGAATATGGAGAAATGAATTTTATAAACTATATAATAGAGAGGAAAAGAATTAAGGCTTTATGAATCTATTTTTATTATGATTTGTTATACTCATATAAAAAAAATATTTTAACTATATTCCAGTCTGTGACAGAAGATATATTTAAATATTGCATATTTCTAATTTTAATATTTTATAACTTTAATAACTATGTTATTAAAGTTATTAAATTACATAAGTGTCTTATGTAATTTCTTTATAGATATATATTCATATAACTAAATATTCTATAAACTTATATCTATGATTTATGTAGAAAATGTAAAATTATGATAAAAACTTGTGTATCTTATCTAAAAATGGGAAATTAGTATATACAAGTTATATATATGAACAATGTATGAATATTACATGATCAAACATATCTTTCTATATACAATTAATATTTAATTATTTATACTTTGACCAGATCGAAGTTTTTTAAGCATATACATATATATTTTGTGATTATTATTATATTTTGTGATTTATATATTTTTTTTATCTATGTACTTATGAACATATAAACAAATAATGAATCGCTAATTATAACATATTTTGTTTAGTAAAAAATAGACAAAACGTAATTAATAACTTTCAATGAACTCCAGGTTTCATATTTAATATTATTATTATCGAACAAATTATATTACTTGAAAATAAAAACAAATATAATACAAAAAATTAATATTACTAATATATATAATTTTATTATTATGAAAACAAATATCTAGTAAAAGCTTCTTTAAATCTTTTAAACAATTCTTTTATTTAATGATGTATAATTATTTATTTTTAATTTTGCCATTTGATAAAATTGGATAAATTTGTAATGAAATTTTATAAATACGATATTCAAAAAATCTATGAGTATAAAACGTTTTGTCTACCTTATTTCTTATAATCAATTGTAAGTATATGAAATGAAAAAAGAATGTACGGTATTTTGCATATAATATGTAAAATACAAAGTACTGGCAATTTTCAATTTATTGTATCGGGAATTATATCAATAAATATAGATGTCTGTGAAAATATGTCAATGAGCGAAATATTCATCTTACCTATATGATGTATTAATATTTTCCCTACATATGTATTGTTTAAATTAGAAATAAAAGATATTGTTTTTATCTTAAACAGTGAATAACCTCTTTAATATTTATCCTTTTCCTCTTAAATTTAAAGTTATATATATTATTTATATAGAGCTTAATTTTTATATATGGCTTTTCATTTTCTCTGTACCTTGTGTCATAATTTGTTGATTATTTTTGATGATATTATTTAGTATCACTTACATTTATATCTAAACCATGTAATTATATTATTAAAACAATTATTTTTATAAATCCTTGTATGTAATAGTTTAAATAGTCAATTATTGTATTTATACAATGCAGGAACTGGTTCATTTGACAACATGATAGGACAAATTGACGAATATGGCTTTTACGATATTGTGGAATTCAAGCATCACGATTATGTCGCGATGGAAAAATATTTAAAAGAGTTAAATGCGAATTATCCCAATATTACAAGGCTTTATAGCATAGGATCCTCTGTACAAGGCCGCGAATTGTATGTTATGGAAATCACAAAAAATCCCGGTAGACATAGTTCCGAGAAACCAGAAGTAAAATATATTGGAAATATGCATGGAAATGAGGTAGTGGGTAGAGAAATGCTACTGTTATTATTACGATATCTTTGTGAGAACTATGGCACTGATGAAAGAGTTACACGGATAGTAGAGACTATCAGACTTCACGTATTACCTAGCATGAATCCCGATGGATATGAGATTTCTAAAGAAGGTGACGTTTACGGATTAAAAGGCAGGGAAAATGCAAAAGGCGTAGATCTTAATAGAAATTTTCCTGATCATTATGAAGTCAATGATGTATGTTCTCAACTATACCAATTATGCATATGATATTCAAAATCTATATATATATAATATATAATATAACAATTTTGATAAGTACTTATACGTTATATCTTTTAGTATAATCGACATCAACAACCTGAGACAAAGGCAGTAATGGATTGGATAGCAAAGATTCCATTTGTACTCTCCGCTAATCTTCATGGAGGAGCATTAGTCGCAAATTACCCTTATGATAATGGGCCGACGGAATTTCCATCTAATGTTGCGAATCTAAGTCCGGATAATGATGTTTTTAAAATGTTGGCATTGACATACTCTAATGCTCATCCTCGTATGCACTTTGGAGAACCGTGTCCACCAATATGGAATGATCCATATGGTACAAAAACTGTCCTTAACGAACGTTTCCCTAACGGAATAACAAATGGCGCTGCTTGGTATTCTGTTTCTGGTGGTATGCAAGATTATAATTATTTGCACAGTAATGATTTCGAAATCACTTTGGAACTTGGATGTATTAAATATCCAAATGCCAGTGACTTACCGAAATACTGGTTAGAAAACAAAGAACCTCTTCTTCATTTCATTGAAATGGTATAATATTTTATTATAAAAAATATCATGTATGTATCATTACAGAGAGAATTTTGCAGTAACGTTTTTGATCTATTTTTTCTCATAGTCTCGTAAAGGCATACATGGTAGAGTGAGTTCATCCATTGGCACTCCTATATCTCATGCCAAAATTTCGGTGGAAGGTATAAAGCATGATATTTATACCGCTGAAGGAGGTGATTACTGGCGACTACTAGTACCTGGTCAATATAACATAACTGTCAGTGCAGTAGGATACGAAACATTTACGCAAAATATCAATATATCTGATAGTAAAGGAATTGGGGATGGAGAAATGACTTTAGACTTTAGTTTAATGCGTGACGATCCTTTACATTGGTATGACTATATGTTTAAAAATATACTAATTATATATATATATATATATATATACATACATACATACACACAACTGATGTAAAATTAATATATTTTTAACAAGGTGAAAAAGATTTGGACGATAACTTTACAGCGAATTTAAGTGACTACTTAATTAATAATTTTTGAAATATATTTCTTTTTCAAATCCGGATGTCTTTTACGAAGATAGTTTATATACATAGAAGAAGATTTTAATAGAAGTAATCGAATTGTTTCACATTTATTCAAGTAGTTATATATTAGCATTCATATTTATTATATCATATTTCTAGAAATATTAAGAAATATTAAGAGGATTGAATGATTATTCTCGTTATAGGTCATCCGCATTCGACTTTGAATTGAGGGCAAATTTACAGAATGGTTATTTAAAAAATTCTGATCTGAGTGCTAGATTCAGTCAATTAGAAAATCATCAGCCTAATACTGCAGAATTTATAGCTGGTGATTCATTAATTAGTATGGCTATTCATTCATTGAAAATCACGCATAACGTGAGTTTATATTATACAGTTATATATTATCTAATTGTATCGCTCATTCAATTGAAGAATTATATTTTTTAGATGGGATCACCTGATGAAGATAAATTTCGTATTGCATTAGTGGGAGGATTATTTGCTTCTCAGCCAGCGGGTAGAGAGATTTTATTACGTTTAGCAACGCATATTCTTATGGGAAATCAGATTGGAAATTCGATTATTCAACAGATATTGCGTAATGCTGTATTGCATTTTATTCCTGGTGTTGATCCAGAATTTGATAATCTAGAACAGACTAAAGATTGCAATCCAATAGTCAAAGATGAAGTGGGAAAAAAATTATTATTAGAGAATAACAATACATCTAAGCGAATGGATATAATTACAAACGCGTTTAAGAGAATGTTACAGACTGAAAATTATGATGTCATAATAATATTAGGAGGTGGAACATCACAAATCAGGTAATATAATATATAAATGATTATATTAAATATAGAAAAAAATGTTGTATCTTTTTCATATAATTCAAGCTTTATTTTAAAGAATATTATTGTTAACATGATTAATATGATTATCGAAAAGTACATAAATTCTATTATATGTGCTATGGAAAAATTAATAATATAATAAATATTATAAATTGTGAATGTTGTGTATTATAAGAAAAATTTATATAATGAAATATTTGTGATTAATTTTTTAGTTATACAAATGATGATTTAAATATATTTAAAACACTCGCAGAGCAATATGAAAGTTCAAAATCTCATAAGGAAATATGTAGTCACTCAAATAATAATACACAATATTTGTTGAATTTCATACAACGTATGTATAATACATCAGTGGTAAGTATTTTTTTCATTTTTTTCATTTAATATTATATTTTATATTCGTCGATAAGTATTAAGCACGTTTTGAATACAAATTCTTGCTTGCAGATTGATATAAGTTTATCCTGTTGCAAATATCCACTTGCAGACTCAATTCCTGTTATTTGGCGTGAAAATTTACAAGAACTTATGACACTTATACAAAGTCTTACGACTGGAATCCGTATGATAGTAACAAACACAGAGAATATTCCGCTTCGAAAAGCTATTGTTAGAATAGGAGAGAAAAGCTACCATGTATCAAACAACATGGCTTATTTCAAAATAATATTAATACCTGGTGAATACACATTAACTATTTCATGCGAAGGATACATCACACAAATATTAAAAGGAATTTCTGTACAACAACAAAATATAACAGATCTCAATGTTAAAATGGTTAAACAGAAAAATTTGATGCAATCCAATAATCACTATAAAGAACTATCGAAATTGAGTTTTGTAAATCAAGCTTTAAGTGATTTAAATATCAAGTACCCGCAACAAACTACTTTACATACTATCGCCAAAACTGCAGAAGGCAGCATGATAATGTGTTTAGAAATTGGTTCTGACAATGATCAGAAACAGATAGGACGACCTTCTATTGTATTTTCAGCTGGCATATTACGAACGGAATCCGTGACGACTGAATTACTTTTACATTTTGCTACATATCTATTGGATAATTATGAACGGAATACTACGATTACATATTATATAGATAATTTTTCTATATATATAGCTCCAGATTTTTCGCTTGATACTAAAGAAAATCTCATTTGTTCACCACAATTAGAAGGTTTACAATTTCCGATTCACGATAAGCTCAATAACAAAGAAATTATGATTGTTAATTGGTTCAAAGAGATTAACGCTGTATTAGCCATAAATCTGAATAGTGGATCACGACATATTGAAATTCCATTCGGTCATGCCTATGGAAAAATACGAGAGCGGAAATATGAAAGCGCTGATGAAGATTTATTGCAATACTTGGCGTCCGTATACGCTAAGGCGAGAACAGATAAGCTATCCGCAAATTTAAAATGTGAAAGGAATTTAAATATTAGCGACAATAGCATAATACACGCAGGAATCGGGATCGGTGGGAAAAGAGGTCTTCCTTTGATAGATTATATCTATTTTAATACTAGCACTTTAATGATGGATGTATATATTACCTGCTGCACTACCAACTCGAATCTCATATGGCAAGAGAATAAAGCTAGTTTATTAGCTTGTCTACAAGAAGTAAACAGAAGTATAAAAGGATATGTCGTTAATGAAGATGATGAACCAATTGAAAACGTTATTTTATCTTACGATTCATCACCACACTTGATTAAAAATGGTAAGCCAGGTTTTTATTCAATTTTATTACAACCTGGAACGCACAATATAACAATTATGGCATCAGGATATCATAAAGAAACTAAAATCATTTCCTCCGACACGAGGAAATTATCAAGATTGTTATTCAAGCTTATTCGTGACGACAGTATCATGGGAATATCTAGATTAGTATTCATCATGATCACAGGTGAATAAATCAGTCAAAATAATTGATTCCGATTAATTAAAGAGAAAAAAATATAGTATAGTATAGTTAAAACAGATTTATAATATAATATAATTCAATTACAGGTATGGCGTGCTTTGTCACTGTATTATGTTGTATATGTATTTGCGCAAAATACCAATCCTCAGAAGATTCAGGAACAAATAGGAAAGGTTACGCATTCAGTTTATTAAAAGATGGCAACAGCTTTTTTGACGATGATGAGAAAGAAATTGAGATATTTCAAAGGCCAATAGATGGTAATTATTTTAGTATATTAATGCACAGCGATTATTTAATACTTACGAATCTTAATATTTATGTATCAAAATATTCTGTTTTATATAATCTAGGATATTCTCCAAATGAAGTTACAAGACCATATTTCGACGATGATAATAGTTCTGAAGGTAGTGATCCAGAATTTATTCATCCTGAACAAGAATGGAGCGATAAGATACCCAGACAAACGTGATAGTAGATGCTTTCATACGATATATTGATTGTTATAACACATATAATAAACTTATTAAATTTGGAATAAGATCTAGATAAAGCGCAACAAGCAAAAATGTTTCATAGTATAATAAAACAAAAATAATTATTAAATATTAAAATTTACGAAAATGCAAACCAATGTATAAGCATAAAATTATTTATATTATGCTTATATCGCATTTAAAAAAAAGATTTTGATAATGTTTGATCTTAAATGTATTGGATAAAAATTTGAAAAGGAAAGAAAGAATTTTATGTAAGTATATTTAAAATTACATAAGTATATAAATATCAGAAAGTTTTATATTTAACTATAACTTTTAGAGATCAGAAAAATGCAAATAAATTTGGATTATTTGTAATAATAATAATATATTTCTATATTAGAACGCTATACGTAAAATCATATTTTAAAAACAAAGACGAGTATTGAAACTCACAATAATGTAATCATTCAATATTTTGTTTTTTATAAATATTAAGTTTTGTGTGGCATGTGCGTATGTGTGTGAGGGAGAGTGCGCGCGCATGCGTGTATATGTGTATGGCGAATTCTCATATAGTTTTATCATAAACATTATATAACAGCTTTAATTTAATTTTACAATCTATACATGCTAAAATCTAAGTATATTTGCTGTTTTTTCTATCTTCCAAAAAAGTCCTTGTAGATATATATTTTATTTTCCTAGGAGAAATAATGTCTTCCTGAGTAAATGTCTAATTTTCTGAAAAATTTTATATATCATATAAATACATAATGTTTAAATTACTTAGATTTTGGTATATTATATTATGTTATGTTCATCACATGTAAACTAATAATTTGGAATTATAAAATTTCTGTTCGCGTCCTATTAACGATTCCGTCCTAATAACGATTAGTATTTAAAATTATTTTGTATAATTATCTTTGGTACTTAAGAATTTATACTTAAAAATTCGATATTATAATATAAACTATAACAACTATAAAAAGTTAGATTAAAAAGTTACAATAAAAATTGTAAAGAAGTGCAACATATGATTACATGAATGGTCATAATAATTATACAAACTTTATAAATTTGCGGCTAATAAATTTATTTAATACCTAATATTTATATGAACACAGTATGTATTTTTTAGATAGTTTTTTTTATTAAAAAGCTATTTTAACTATAATGTATCATATAAAATGTTATTATAATTTTACAGTATGCATTGACTGTAATGGAAGTTACTTTATGCATATTATTATATATGTATAAAATCTTTTTAAAGTTGAAATTTTCTACACAAGGAATGATGACAAATTTTACTTGTGGATTAATTAAAAATATATAAAACGTAATACTATTTTTTAATCACTTCTTAATCTTAACTTTTTTATAAAATATGAAATAAATTAACTGCATCACGTTCTCCTGCAACTTTATTGATATCTTTTATATTTGCAATTACATGATAAGCTAAATTTGTTATGTTTCTTAGACTTCGCGGCATAAATAATAACGTTTTATTAGATGTGAGACAAAAAACATGAATTAATTGAGTATTTCATTGGAAAGCAAGAAAATATCACTAGCATTTAAAATGTTTATACATTTAATTTATCTAGTTATTATATCTCCATTAAAGAAAATTTATTAATCATATATGTAATCATATATGACAGATGTAAATAGATGAAATTGTGTGAAATCGTAAGCGTAAGATACAAGACGACAATGGCCGCCATAAGCTGAGTTCTCTGGTATAACAGAAGTTTTATTTATGCAAATGAACAGTAAAATAAAACGGCCACCGATTCATTTTGTATAGAAAGAATGGTAGAATTAGAAAACTATGAAAACGTATACAGGGGGCGGCCTGCCAAATCATGGGAAACGAGAATATCTTATCCGGAAATATATCACGGCCGAGAGGTTATTCATCCTCTAGAAATACCTGTTATCCACCCTTTAGCAGAAGATAATCCTCCGGCTATTGAAGAGCGTAAGCTGCATTGTCATTGTGTAATAGATATTGATAGTAGCCATCAATATATTGTAAGATTACCGTGATGTTCATAAAATATTGTTCATGTTATTTTTAATTAAGAATATTTTTTTATGAATTTTTATGTTTTAGATGTAATTGTGACCAAGTATGTAGGAATTGGTTGCGGATTAGCGAGTTTAATCACAGAAAATTTGTTGAGCCATCCTTTTCTGGTACTACGAAGACAATGCCAAGTTAATCCAGGTGCAACGAAGTATCATTTAATACCTATAACATTAGTGCCAGTGATAATACGTTTGCATCAAACCCAAGGTATAAATACATTATGGAAAGGAATTGGTTCGGTTTTGCTTGTAAGAGGCATGACACTGGCGATTGAGGATTTGATTTCCAAATTTACACCATGGCCAAAGTAAAATGATCGTTAAATAATATGTTAAATAATAATAGCATTTGCAGTTTCCATAAACAATTATCTTTTTAAAATTAAATATTTAATTTCAGAAGTGTCACTTGTAATAGCTCCCTGAAATCATTTGGTCGATATATCCTTCTTAGATGGTAGTTATTATAATATAGTTATTATAATATATATTAATTTATATTGTGTTTACATTTAAGTTTTTATATATAATATGAATTTTTTAGTATTTCCATAGGTATAGTGACACCATTCTATTCTGCATCACTTGTAGAAACTGTTCAATCAGAGATTGCTTCTGAAAGTCCAGGACTTTTGGATGTTTTCAGAGATGGTGCAATCCGATTGCTTGATATATGTAATAAGGGTAGACTCATCCCTATTTATGCCCTTATGCCACCTACTATAATCTATGAAGTATCGAAAAATCTTTTCTCAGTTATCGTAAAAGGTGTTGCTAGTCGAATTATGCACATTAGGCATAAACATTTGCAGGAAGCAAGAGTATGTATTATGTTGTATACATATTGTCTTTTTTATAACATATTCTAAAATATAAATAAATACTTGTTATAAAAATATCATATTTTAGGGTGCATATAGCAAAGATTTACTACCTGAAAACATTCTTCAAGATATAGAAATGCATGCTTCAATTATTTCAATATGTGCAGCAGATATCGTGTTTTATCCTCTTGAAACTGTTATTCATCGATTACATCTTCAAGGTACACGCACTATTATTGACAATTTAGATACTGGAAAAAGTGTTACACCATTATTGACTGGATATAATAGCGCAATCGATTGTTACCGTACAATAATTTCAACTGAAGGACCATATGGTTTGTATAAAGGATTTGGTGCCGTTATTTTACAATTCGCGATGCGTTTCATGGTATTACATGCAACAAAATGGTTTTTAACACAGTTGGGCATAATGTTAATGCCAAAATCTAATCCAAAAAAACAGCAAAAATCTCCAAAAATATACTATAATGAATTTTAATAGAAGTATACTAGTTCTGTAAATGTAAAATGTAATATATATTATTACTTATTATTATTATCGATTATTATCGATTAATTCAAAAAGAGGAATTGAATTTGTAGCAAATATGATTTTTACAATAATTATCAGTTTTCAGTGTTTTTAACATGAATTAAAACTTCACAATAGAGAATTTTCATTTTTTCCATTATATTATTAACAATGATATAGTATTTTTTGTATTTGTAAGAGTATAAAATCATATAAATTTTCTATCTCTTATTATATGCTTTACAAATGCAAATGAAATAATAGATCAAATGGAGTTTTACTTACACATTCTTAGAATATCAAGTGTTAAATTTGTGAAAATTATGAACAATATATTTATAAATATAATCATTTTTGTATAACTTAATTATTATCGCCTAGTGAATACTTTGCACACGTAATTAATTAAATGCAATTTAATTAAAACTGCGAGTAAAGTAATCTTTTTATGAGATAAATAAGTATATTATCATTGTGTATAAATTTATTTACAAGTACATGATTATTTTATATAATTATATCATCATTATATGTGAAATAAAGATTTAGGAATAAATTCACGCAAATATATTCACTCCATGTTATATTTTATACAGCCCATCCTTTTTTTCCTTTCTTTTTTACATTATCTTAATTAAGCAAAAATTTATATCATGCGTTTGATGTTCTATAGACAATTTAGGAATTAATATAAAGTTATATATTACAGTCATATCTTTTTTAAATCCATACCTTTTTTTTATCTAATCTATTGTACTATATACAATATATTACATAGCATTTTTATCTATTATATTTGGACATAAAAATAATCTAATTGTTTTTTACTTTTTGCATCTTTTCCACCATAGATGTTAATTTTTATGTCCTCAAATTATTAAACTACAAAAACTTCTAATTTTGTTGTTAAACAATATCCAATAACAATATTTTCTTTACAAACATACTTGTCATGACAATGTATGAAAATTTATTTTGGTTTATACATTAAAATTTTTTTTATTATATATTTTTTTACAATACTTGCAATTGTGTTTAATTAATATGCAGTGTTCTTTTGTATGATCAATTTAAACTTTATAATATGTGAATTTTATTATTTGTACCTCATATTTTGAAGTTGTAAAATTATTTGATAATTATTATGACTAAATATATTATATCTTTGCAATATATTCTCTTATTAAATATGAATATTATGAAGTTTGCTTTCAATATTACCATCAATAAATGCATGCATGATGCATAATTTGATTGAATGTGGAATGCTACTAACCATGGTTTTTAAATTTTTCCTGCAATATGAAAATAAATAAATTAAATGAACAAAATTTCTATTTATATTTTTTATTATCAAATAAAAATTTAGTTTAGATATTTCTTTTATCTATATATTTTTTATTTTCGTGCAATATTTCTTTTTAGAAAAAAACATTTATGAAGTATGATTGAAATAATTCTGCAAAATGTACTGCAAGATATATTTTCAATATTGCTGTTATTTTGCAACAGCTATATCTGAGTTATAAAATAATTGTAAAAATTATATAAATGTGTATTTCTTTTCTTAATATATGAAATGGTATGTGTAATTAATTGGAACAAATAATCTAAGATTATAATATATAAAACCCGTAATTAATAGAAATTTACTATAATAATGGAATAATAAAAATTTAAAAGTTGTTCTGCATAAATTTTCCACAATGTGCAAGACATTTGAAAGATATACATATTATCCATATTACTTTTTTTATATATGAAATAATTATAATATAAGAAAAAATATCATCTTTTTATAAAATAATTAAAATAACAATTTTTACGAATGTGCGCTAATTTAATTCTCATTTCGATAAAGTAAAAATATCGATAAAGATAAATATCGATAAAATTATACAAAAATGTCGCATTTTTTAATTATTTGTTAATTATGTACATGCTGCGCTTGTTGAATATCATCCTCATTGTTATCATCTCGTTTAACGTATTGTGGCTTTTGGATGCCTTTAACGCATTGTTCTGTTACATGAACCGATACTATATCGCTTCCTGGTACTTCGAACATAGGTTCCAACAATAAAGATTCCATTATCGCACGCAAACCTCGTGCACCCGTTTTTCTTTCCATTGCCATAGAGGCAATTGCATTCAACGCATCTATATCAAATGTCAATTCCACCTACGAAATTTCGAATGTATTTATAAATGCATTAATAATATAAAAGAATTATATATTTATATTTATGAAAGATATTTTCTTATATTGCAGAAAGAGAAAGAGATATGAAGTTATTAAATATACCTTATCCATTGAAAATAGCATTTGATACTGAGGAATAATAGCATTTTTTGGTTCAGTGAGAATTCTCGTTAACATATCTCTGTCAAGAGTATGAAAAGGCACGAGTACGGGAAATCTGCCGACGAATTCAGGTATCATGCCAAAATCGATGAGATCTCTAGCCTCTACTTGTTGCAGCAACATGTCCTTCTCCTTATTGTCTTTCTCAGTAGAAGGTGACATATTAGCGACATCGGCCAAAGTTGCTGCGCGTCTACCCGGACTTTCGGCTGCGGGCGCTGCGCCAAATCCGAGATATTTTTCTGATTTGCGCCGCGCGATTAATCTATCTAAACCACTGTATGCTCCCGATGCAACGAAAAGAATATTCGTAGTATCCACTTGTAACATTTCTCCACGCAACTTTCTCGAACTATTTCTCTCTGGTACATTCACAATCGTTCCTTCTAACATTTTCAGCATTCCTTGTTGTACACCTTCCCCCCCAACATCTCGCAACTGATGAATACCAGGAATAGCTCCTATCTTGTCAACCTCATCTAGAAAGACAATGCCCATTTGTGCACGGTCCACTATATAATTAGCATCCTGCAGGAGCTTAGCTATGACACTTTCTATATCTTCGCCAACATAACCAGCTTGCGTCAAAGTAGTACAATCACAAATAGCGAATGGAACATCGAGACACTGTGCTATAGTCTGTGCAAGTAATGTTTTTCCAGAGCCTGTAGGACCAAGTAGCAGGATATTACTTTTTTCTAATTTCAATTGGTGCTGTTTGCTATCTAATATGTCTGATCCTGGAGCCGTTGGGCTTGTCGATTTTTGATCGCTTGCAGGATTGACAGTATGTTGAAATCCGACTCCTGGAAATGGATTTCCAATACCTGATATATGCAGTAGATCTAAAAACAAGAAATGTTATAAAAGTCAAATTTCAATTTCAATTTCGTGATGATATAATAACATAATATAATATTTTAGATTGCAATCTAAAATATTATATTAAAAATTTTAATTAAAAATTAAAAAAATAATTAAAAATTTAATTAAAAATTTTATTATATAAAATTTTTATCATTTCTGATATTTCAGAAATTATTATATATAATCAATATTAAGCAAATTAGATTAGAATTACAATTTTAGATTGTACCAATTTTGTGATATGTAATAAATTTTTTGATTATGATATTTAAATACAATCATATGACAGCGAAATTCATAATATTGGGATATTGTTATTTACGTGGTTTAAGACCTCTGTGTGTGAAAGGATGATTTGTTTCCTGCGCACCAACTGGATTAGCATTAGTCTGTGCTTGGGTATTTGATACTGGTAAATTATTGTAAATTCGTTTGTAATGATTGTAAACAGCAACACTTAATACTTTCTTGGCATACTCTTGACCCACAACATGCCGATTCAAATATTCGAATATCTAAAAATATTGTTTGATATAACTATCTTTTAATGTTAATCATTAGTCTATAAAAATATATTTTTAATTTTATTCAGATAAAAATCTTATCTATATAATTTTAAATTGAATAACTAATATCGAAATTAATTACCTTTTTTGGCGGTGGAGGTGGCTTTCTATAAAATCCTTGTTTACTATCTTCTGGTCTCAGTGCTTCTTTTAAGCTTCTTTTAGAATCAATCTCTGATAATACAACGAAGAAGTGATGACACTTTTCACACTTGACAAATCTAGTAGATGCTATATCATTTGTAAAAATAATAGATATTGTATATATGTGACATTATTATATAAAAATAGATATAGGATTTCAATATATAAGAGATATTTTTAAACATAAGAATCTGTTTGGCAACATCGAAGATTTACTTATTGTAGTATAATTATCTTTAATCCTTTGATGAAACAGGCCATAGTTATGTATTCTTTGGAACTCACTGCATTACTGAGCTAATTAAATTTGTTTGTAAAACAAATGCAATCAAATTTATTATGATTGTTATTTTATATGCATATATATATATATATATATATATATATATATGTATGTATATATATATTTGTCCCAAGCAATCATGTTCTTAAACATAAGCTAAACATTTGCCAAACGCATATACATATGTGTATGTGATTGGTCATAATGATTGTTTTGTCCAACACATATGTGAGTTTATCAGTTATACTGATAGTTTCCACTGAACATATATGCAGATTCATTGCCCACAAAGGATTAAATTGTTATTCAACATTTTACTTACACACAAATGTTTCAACGTGTGTACAAGGATCTCCACATTTTGGACAAGTGAGTGTGTTCTTTTTTCCACCTCCACTACCACTACCAGAGGTTCCATTGGATGAAGTATTATCCTTAGAAGGTGGTGTAGGTTCACTTGGAGTTTTTGCTAAACTACCACTGGTTGTCAAGGTTCTACTGGCCACAACTCTTATAATTTTATGTACTGTGTAATCATAATAAATGAATTCTTATTAATACTTATTCATCAATACAATTTCAGCTATACTATTCATTCACGAATAAACAGATTTTTATATTGGAAAAAACTATTTATAAACAATACTCACCATGATTGGTTACATGGTTAGAAGATGCTAATCGACTCGCACTAATTAAGCAACAACGCACGCAACTCATGATCGACAAATTTTGGCCAGAAAACGATAAGGGATGACGAGGTCTATCTTCGACGGTTTATACACTCGGATCTAGAATCAGAGAGACATTTTCTTGCGTACAGCAATACTGCTGACTGATATATGCATCTAGACCAATGGACAATGGCTGCGCTTGCGTTTGCGAAATAACATCGGATGTTGTAGTTGTTGTTTATCGCGTGTCAAAATAAGAGTTGAACAAGATCGTGCGACGTATTATAATCTCTTTCTCTCTCCTTTGGCGCCTTTGTCGTCAAAATCGTTGTCGCAACCTGTGTCGTGTTGGCTTCAATTCCAGAAAACGGCCAGAGAAATGCTAGAAATGCTAGAAATGCGGAAATCCGCGAAATTCTGTGCGGGTGGTACGTAACAGCAGTGACAATCTACGTCGACAATCGAAATTTGTGACATCGCGAGACGTTGGCATCGTTTGCACGATATACGAAGAAAAACAGAAATATCAATGCCACAAAAAAAAAGAGATAAAAACGGATTTTCGATTAATATATCGCGGCGATAAGCCGATTCGCTTGAATCACGAACATTTGTCCGCATCTTACCCGATTTAATGTGAAATGCGATAACCTTCTCTGCGAACGGGTAAGACTAATGGACAGCTCAAAATACAGATTACTCCGAATTTCCTCGGCAGTGTCAATTATATTGACGCCCTCTCGCGTGATCTCCTGGATTCATTTTCGCATTCGGCGACTCGCATACGAAAGCTCTAAAGTTTTCTCCTGTCAATTTACGTTTGTATTGTATATTCTATGACATGTCTTTCGATCAAATTTCCAAATACAACATAAAGAACTCGACCAATTAAATATATATTGTAGAGGATGCCATATTATTTCATTCTTCATATGAGACATATAATTGATTAATGCATCTGAATATGCCTTAATAGCTATGATGCCTATCTAATTTTAACATATTTTATGATGCTCAACAAAATCTAACTTCGGACATATACGATGTAAAATGTATATGTACTTCTTACGAGAGTGAATGTTTATTATATTTATTTTAATTATCATCCAAAACACAAATTTGGTATATTACGCAATTCTTCTTCATTTTAAAAATTACATTGCACGCGCGTTACATTTCTTAGGTACGTATATTCAAAAGAATTATATTATGAATCAATCTTACTAGTATGCAAAAGCATTCAATATAATGTATTATGCTGGAACATTTGCATCATATCATGTGAGCGTTAATTAAAAAACTCGAAATCCTTGTCGTAAATATGCAAATATTCTTATCTCATGATTATATATTCATTCAATGGATGCAGCTATTGCAATATCAATCCGATCAATTGATCAATCCGAACATTTCCGTAGACAAATCAAAAACGATTTAACGTTCTGCGATTATTTGTGAACAACAGTGTAATATTGGAGGTAAATTTAAGTTAATCTACACGATATCAGGAATATTTTAATTCGTGATAAACTAGCAAATTCTAGATATATATGATAAAATATAAAACATTCATGAAAACTTGAAAAGTTATGAACAATATGTGATTTATTTAGTTGTACTTTGTAAAAGCTAAATAATATATATCTTCTACTTAATTTTTTTCTACTATTTATTGCTAAATGATAAGGTTTTATCATTATAGAGAAGTAAATTATATTGCCGTGATGATAGGAATATCATCTATTAATACAATATATTTTTATTTCATTATCTTGGTTATTCTATTATCTCTGAACAATTATCAATGATTACATAAGCCTTATAATCTTAAATGATATATCATGTTATATATACATTACAGAAAAGTTAGAAGAAACAAATATCAATTGGAGACAGAAATAAATGAGACAATTTTGTTTTTATTAAAGAATGTGTTAATAAATTTATTATATTGACGAGCTATATCAGAAAGATTTTTCAGAAGTTCTGTTTAGATTAATATATTATTAGTATTATGGCTCTTCAAAGTTCAATAAATACTGGTGATAGCAATTTAGATGCCAAGATCATCGAATGGCTACAATGGAATAAGGTATAGTATGCTAACATATTTTATTAATATATTTTTTCACAGATTTGATGAATCATTATATTTTAATATCTTTATTAGATATTTTTTATGCATCATTTTTTATATATAGGATCCAAATGCAGAGAAAAAAATATTTGAATATCTTAATAATGAAGATATTAAAGCATTATCAAAGCTGTTCCTCAAGAGGCTTGAATTTGGAACTGCAGGTCTTAGAGGTCGTATGGGACCAGGTTACAGTCAAATGAACGATTTAGTTATTATACAAACTAGTCAAGGATTGATGAAATATTTGATGGACACGATATTTGATGTGGCACAAAAAGGTGTTGTATTAGGATATGATGGTCGTTATAATAGTAAAAGGTAAAATATTTATATTATTATCCAATTTATAGTGCAATTAAAATTTATATAACAATATTGTTAAATGCATTATCATAATTATTATATAGCAGTTAATTTTATTATAAATGTTACTTTGTTTTAGATTTGCAGAATTAACTGCAGCAATTTTCATAAACAATAATATTAAAGTTTATTTATTTTCTAAAATTTGTCCTACACCATTTATACCTTACACTATATCGAAATATAAGTGTGCTGCCGGCATTATGATTACCGCTTCTCATAATCCAAAGGAGGACAATGGATATAAAGTTTATTGGCAAAATGGAGCACAAATTATTTCACCGCATGATAAAAAGATTCAAAGTTACATTCTCAATAATCTAACACCACTTGAATCTTCATGGGATATTAGTAAAATCTATGAAAGCATTTATTATAAAGATCCAAGGAACGACATCATGAAAAGTTATTATAAAGATTTAAGTGACAAAGTTTTGTATCCTGAAATTAATATGAACACTAATATAAAATTTACATATACTGCGATGCATGGTGTTGGTCATGAATATATGACTATTGCATTTGAGATAGCAAATTTAAAGGTAATTTCCATTTCAATATGAAAAATATATTTCTTTAGTCTTTTTAAATTTATTTATTTAAATTTAATATTTGTTTATTTATTTCAGCCATTTATAACTGTAGAGGAACAAAAACTGCCAGATCCAGAATTTCCTACTGTGAAATTTCCCAATCCTGAAGAAGGGAAAAGTGCTCTTGATCTTAGCATAAAATTGGCGAATAAAAGCAATTCATCCATAATACTTGCCAATGATCCTGATGCTGATAGACTTGCATGCGCAATAAAAACAGTGAGGTGAACTCATTTATAAATTGATACTAAAATTTATAAATTGATATTAAACATATGGACAAACAATGAAGATCTGTCTGATAATCTTACAGAGAGGAATGGCATGTCTTCTCTGGAAACGAACTTGGGGCATTATTAGCTTGGTGGATGATTCACAATTATCAAGTGTTACATCCTTATAATGATTTAAGTAATATATATATGTTAGCATCGACTGTTTCCAGTAAGATTCTAGCTTCAATGGCTAAAAAAGAAGGTTTCAATTTCGAGGTATGTATGTTTAATACATGTGAAAAAAATTCAAAATAAATCAATTTTGGATCTAAGTAAAAATATTTCGTTTATTGATAGGAAACACTAACTGGTTTTAAATGGATGGGTAACAGAACTATAGATTTAATGACAGAAGGGAAAATTGTTTTATTTGCATATGAAGAGGCCATAGGTTTTATGTGTGGTTCTAAAGTGCTAGATAAAGATGGTATCAGTGCTGGCGTACGTATTGCTGAATTAGCAGCTTATCTTGAGACGTTAGGATTGACTTTATCAGATAAATTGCAAGAAATATACGAAGAGTATGTATACGAGTCATTGCATCGTTTATATAAAATATAATACATTTCAATGTAATATGACGAACTGTGATTATGTTTATTGAAATATAGATATGGTTATCATATCAGCAACAACTCCTATTGGATATGCCATGAACCAGATACTATTAAGATGATATTTGAGCGATTGAGAAATTATTCTGGAAAATCAGATACAGTGAGTATTATTTTGTCAATTTCAGATCTTTATTTTTGTTACATTTTGAAAAGTATCTCCATCCAAAAATTTAGAAGATTGCACTATAGTAATCTGCACTATACGCTCTAAATTATTATTTGTATTATTTTTACTTTAATTAGATTCATACATAAGAAAAAACATTATATATACGATATAAATATTTTTGTAAAAGATTTAATGAATTATTTTATATCATATATTACATATATGATAATTATTTTATATCATATATTACATATATCATATATTACATCGCATAAACACATATTAAAACTCATCCTTCAATCGTTAAAATCATCGTTATGTCATAGTTAGTTAAACTTTAAAAACTAAAAACTGGGATATTTTCTGAATAATAATTTAGTTTATATGTAATACAAATACATAGAGTATATAATGTAACTTTTTCATCTTATATTTTTTTCATTCTTTGTATGTCCGTTAACATGACGTGGCAAATTGATCATGTATTCTAATTTGTGTTTAATGGTATACACTGACAAGGTCAACAAGTATATCTAATGCATGAGGTAGCATATACTGGCTAATCACTTTGGAAGTGTAATAAAGCCCAAGCGTCAATGTGTTCGCGCAAATGTCTTCCTAAGTAATAGTTGTATCATTTTATATCGCTTCTTATAATAAATTAATAACAAATAGAATGTGAAAAGTATAAAGTGCTGTATGTGATATACATAGAATTAAAATAGATAATGCCTTTTATTACATTTTATATTTGAATTAATATTTTCCACATGCCATATTAACTATTGAAGTTACTTTTTATTCAATTGACTCTTTTGTCTATTATGCTGCAATAGTGTGAAAGTATATAACAACAATTAATCAAAATTATTCTATCAAGAATAATTTTGTATAATTCCATTTTATTTCTTTTTTGTTTTTCCTACAATGCTTACTAAGATGACAAAGAACAATGTCTGCAACAAGTATATAAATACGGCTATTACATCATTGATACTTTTGCCTTCCCTGTTTCTTGCCGTTTTGGTTATCCCAGTAGTACAATCATTATATCACCTTACGCCATTTCTTATGGATCCAACAGAAATAATGTAAGTATATTTAAGATAAAAGATTTTTTAGATTATAATATTAGATTAATAGGAATATATTAGCAATAAAATATATTATTCATTTGAAAATAAAAATAAAGATCTGATAACAATTTATTTTACTAAATAAAATAAATTTTATGATAACATAACAAGAATAATTGAAAAATATGAAGATATTTATGAATATATGAAGATAAGATACGTGTAAAAATAAGAATTTTTTCTAAATTTAAATCTTGTTATTTTAAACAATTCTATTATTTAAGTTATATTTCTTATTGTTTTCCACAAGTTTATATGTATACATATAGTAATTCCAATATAATTTCTTTAATTCTAGTACCCACCTGGAATCTTGGAAGGAAAATATATAATAACTGGTATTCGAGACTTAACAACTGGATATGATAATACAAAACCTGATAATAAAGCAGTTTTACCTATATCAAAAACTAGCCAAATGATTACATTTACATTCAAAAATGGATTAGTTACCACCTTAAGGACTAGTGGCACGGAACCCAAGATAAAGTACTACAATGAATTATGCGGATTACCTGGAGAGTGAGTACTTTCATTAGTCAATTAATATTTCCAATATTTTTTACTTTTATCTTGCTTTATTTATTCTTAATAATATTTTTCTATATTTGTATGTCTTCAGGATACATCTCAAATTGTAATTTTATTATTTGTAATTCTTTATATATTCATGTTATATGTTATAATATAATATAATTTGATTCTAGGGACTTGAACAAATTGAAGAATATTCTCACTGAGATGGTATCAGCTATCGTAACAGAATTCCTTCAGCCTGAAATTAATAGACTTATTGCTCGTGAGGAATAAATTACAATATTATTATCATCGAGTTTTAAAAGATTCTACGACGTATATCAAACAAAAACGATGTTACACCTCATTGACGATGTTACGTAATAATTGATTCATTTGAATATTGTCAATGCACAACATAACTATATTACTTGATAAGTTATATAATAACCAAATAGTTAAATTTATAATGTTATTTGAATTATTAGATTTTTATTTTCATTATAATATATTTCAAATGCATTTATGTAATGAAATAAGCGATAGTTAATTCTAATTTTTATCAAATGAAAATAATGTTCTAAAATGTGCCCCTAAAATGGCTGTGTATTTATTTATGTGTGCATTGTCAAAATTATTAAATAATAATCTGTTAAATATATTCGTGTATTTTTATATATACGTATACATATATATTTATACATATGTATACATATATGTATTTTAAAACAATAAGAAAGAGAAAAATTATTTACGAATAGGGAGTAAAAGAATTTTTCATTGATTTTTTGAATTAAATGATCAAAATTAATTAAATAATTAATAACTAATAATTTTATTAATATCTAGAATAACATACTGAATTATAACATATTGAAATTATTCAATAATTTTGATAATGCAGTAGAATTATTAATGATTTTAATAAATAAACTATTATCATTCCAGAAAATTTTATGAATACCGTAATAATTTCTTTATAGCTATTATTGTACTAAAATATTGAATCTTAAATAAATATATTAAATTATTAAGATGTTAAATATTAATTTACCATATAGTATGTATGTGAAATTTCTATTATAGAAATAGATTGGTTAGAAATAATATAAATAATAGATATTTTCTGTTTACAAATTTCTGTATTAAAATTATTAACAATTTCAAAATTTTGTATTTTCTATATTATAATAATGGAGCATTTTATGTGTTTTATTGTTAGTTATCTAATCTATAATATGAAATAAATAATGAAACTTTTGGAAAACTTTTGGAAACTTTAGAAAAAAGAGAAAATAGCTTATCAATAAAAATGAGATATACTAATTTTTATTTGATGTTGCTGTTCAATAGATGGCACTATTATAAGCTTTCGCTGTCACTAGTAACTCTACGAATTTTATGAGTAGTTTTCCGGTGTCACATTTTTACGGCATTTGTTACCACAGTTCCTGCTGGTTATTGTTATCTGTCATTTATAGAATTAATCATCATCGAATTTCGAACAGAACTCGGTAAATTAGCTGAAAAACGTCTATTCTAAGTCCGTATATTCGATCATCACGGAAATAAATCGCGCGCGCGATGGATGATATTGTCACGTCCGTCTAAATCCACATTATACCGAAGTATCAACATCCGTGAGTGAAATTGCATTTATTCGAAGAATAATGCATTTGTCATCTTTATAAGAGACCGCTTCCAGGGCCGAAGCGACGTTTCGTGCGTGCTATTATTCGAACATGTCTTCACTATTTTCACGACTAAATTACAAAAGGAAATTGACTGTTTTAAATCTGCAGTTCACACACTTTCAAAGACTTCAGGTATTTATGTCACTCCTGCTAAGATTAAGCAATTCGTTAAGAAGCTACATTACATGTGTCTTAAATATATTTATTCTGTGCATAAACAATATAATGTATAATATAATGTATAACAATGTAATGTATAATCATCTATTCAAGAAATAATTATGAATGAGAATAATTTTTAATTTACAGCTTCATAGATAATATACGAGACTGTGAAATATCTGTCGGATATAAATATCTGCCTGATATGAGTATATAAGCTAGATATAAAGTGATACATGTTATCTCATTGTGCACATTAATTAATATATCATTTTGTTCGTTATATCCTTTTTGTGAATTTGTTATGCTATTATCATGACTACTATACCATTGACTGATAAACAGCTTCATCAATTGGTAAGTTGAAAGATAATATTATATGTAATATAGTATTAGTGCTATATAGTATAGTATTATATATGAACTAATATTGTATAGCATTATATATGAACATCACAATTATCTGTATACTGAATAAATTGAGAATTACATATAATATTGAAATAAAATAACATTGAAAGATAGCTTAAAAAACTTATTAAATTTTTATTAGAAATATATATCTAAATTATCCATTTTAGGTTCTATACTTTTATTATACAAATATAATAAATATGATATATATTTATTGTGTTTATAGGGTATTAGCATCGGAAAAGCTGTAAATGCAACAGAAACTCCTGTGAAGGAGAAACATGTACGAAGTATCCTTTCTTTATTTTAGAATTTGGATATGTAATTATATTTAATGTATTTAAGCATTATATAAGTTCAAGAAGAATTCCTTATAAGTAAACAGGTGCTATTATCGGTACATATCGAGAAAAGAGTGGATCCATTTTTTGGACGTATATGTTGAGACAACCATTACAAGAGAATCAAATTGTTGCATGGAAATTTTGTCATGTTCTACACAAAGTATTACGGGAAGGTCATCCTAAAGTTATTATCGATTCTCAACGGTATCGTGGTAAATTAGAAGATATTGGGAAACTTTGGCAACATCTTCGAGAAGGCTATGGTCGTCTCATACAGTTATATACAAGACTATTAATTACAAAATTAGATTATCATAAGCGAAATCCGCGTTTACCTGGGAATTTGCAGGTAACACCAGAAGAATTGGAAGCTATTGGAGAAAATGATATCAATGTGTAGTAAGTTGCATTTTTCTTATAACTTAATAATATATAGTGACATTTTATACATATGTACAAATAGATGATCTGTTATCTTTTTAGCTTCCAAATGTCTGTTGAAATGTTCGATTATATGGATGACATATTAAATCTGCAACATACAGGTATATTCAGAAATGTTAAATACATAAGATTTTGCGCAATCACGATAGTATATTTAGGCATAAATTCTTTTTGCATCACAGCGAATTTATTCCGCCGAATTTAAGCCGCATGTGAAATTACAGTGTTTGGTTCTTTGGACCTATCGCGATCCAATTCAATGACACCATGTGGGCAGTGTCGACTCGCACCTTTAATCCCGTGCATACAGGATGCTTCGCAATTGTACGATTGTTGCGTGAAAATCTTGTTCAAACTACATGGTGCACTTCCTGCAGATACATTAACTGGTCATCGTGACAGATTCTCAAAACAGTTCCATGAATTAAAGAGCTTCTATAATACTATCAAACATATGCAGTATTTCAAGCAATTAATAGCAATACCTTCATTGCCTGAAGTAAAAATCTTTAATCATCGATCGATAATTAATAGATAATGAATCAAAATATAATATATCATATTTCTTATACATACATTATGTTTCAGAATCCACCTAACTTTTTAATACAATCTGAATTAAGAACATATGTCACGCCAATGGTGGTACTTCCACCTGAAGAGATCATAGATAGCGAGACTGCTATAGAAAACCTTATTGATACATCTGATGCGGGATCGTTAACAGGCGATCAATTAGATTCTACGAATACGCGAAATGGTTCGATATCACCTGATGCTCTTATAGAAAGGTATGCATTGCATATTCATTTTCTCTTATCTTCTTCTACTTTTTTATTTTTCTTAAAATTTCTGATATAAATTAGAAGATGAACAAGATGACAACAGTGTGCTAATTGATAATACAGCTGAGCTCCTTGGATTGTAATCCAAATCTAATGCTTGCAATGTTTTGAATGTATTTCTTTTGAATGTATGTTTATAGGAGTCAGTGTCAGGGATGAAAATGCAAAACCACAAATATAAAATTGTTCGGAACAACTTTTCGAATTGATACTTAGCATTAGAGGTGTACGAGTACACTCTTTATACCAGCTTTTTTCAACTTTTTCCTTTCCTAAATAATTCTTTTAAAATATTTTTTTCTAATTTATTATTTATATAATCTCTATGATATCTCTATGATATCTCTATGACATAGAGATACAGATTGTTATATTCTTTCAAAACTATACGATATTTTAGGGCAAGCATTTAATTAAATCTTTTATTTCTGTCTTTATAAATACATAACTTTTCAGAGACAGTCTTATTGATCATCTTTATCAAGAAAATGGTCGTCAAAGACAAGAATTTAATCGTTTGCTAATAGAGCATCAACAAATAGTAGCAGATTTTAGAAATCGCGTTCTAGAACTGGAATCAACTCTTTCTACTAAAGTAAGTTTATTAGGCAATTTTATAATAATCTAAATCTGTTTCTTTCCTCGCAACTTTATTATATTATTTTGAATATTTTAGAGCAATGAAATTGTGACCGAAAAACAAATTTGCCAGAAGCTAATGAAAGAAAACACAACTATATCGGGAACAGTTCAAGAAATAGAAGGTTAGTAAAATTGTGTTTTTCCAATTACAAACATTTATCTTTATTTATTAAAGATTATTATATATTGATTTGATTAATAAAAATTTTGTATTTGTTCAATTTTTTAAGGAAAAAATGAAGTTTTAGAAGAAAAATTTAAAAAGCTTAAAGATGTATACTCAAAATTGAGAGAAGAACATATCAATTTAATCAGGAAAGTATGTATTTAATATTCAAGATAAGAAATTACCTACAATATATCCATTGTCTTATTTATGTTTCCATTTATTATAAATAAAAGAAAGCTGAATTAGATAAAGAATTAGGTGGATTAAAAATATCGCGAGAACAATCAGAACGTCGTACATTGAAAGCTGAAGAACGACTACAAGAATTGCTTCAAGGACAAGCATCGGTAGAAGAAGAAACAGAGAGAGTAACGCAAGCACGACAAGATTTAGAGGATGCAAGGAAGAAACTTGACACTATCCAAACCGAAAATTTGGTAAACAAAATTTTAATATGATTGAATATCGCATTATACATATACTGAACAAATAAATTAATATTGTAGGCGTTATTAGCAAAAATAGATTTTATTACATCTGAAAAAACTGCTTTGGAAGGAGATCTTCATGATTTGCTAGTACAGAAGGAGGAGTTGGATTTACGAATAGTAAATTTAGAAATTGATGCCGAGCGATCTCATAATCAAGTAAAAACAGATGCTAATACAACTTTATTTGATTTATTACGTGAGTAATCAATTTTATGTTTAAAACTTAAAAAAAAAGAGAAAGATATTTATATATAAGGAACATGTAAGGAAGGAAAATAATCTGTCGTAGTGAATGCTATATCGGAAGCAGAATCTATTTTGCATCATGCAATGCACGCGATTGATAATCCAGCTATATCAGCACTAACTTGTACACCTGATTATCTTGGATGTTTATTGGAACCAACAGAAAAATCATTAAGTGATCTAGAGGAAGCTTATAATAATTATATATCTGATACATCGAAAGGAAAAATATTGATTCGTACTGCTATACATAGTGCATACTCTTTTGCTCTCTATTTGATATACGCAAAATCTACTTCGAATACTTCAACGGATATTGGTTTAGCCGATAGTAAGTTTTTTTCGTAAACTTATGAAATAAATGTTTAAATATTTGATTGTAATATTGTACAATATTATTTAAGAGTCAAAGATCAAGAATAAGTAACATTATCCATCAGCTAATATGAAATATGTTATATAATATTCGGAATACTTAAACAATTTTTAACTTTTTATAATATTCGTCATTTGTAGGATTTTCCGATGAATGTAAACAACTAGGTTCGCAAAGTTTAATTATGTTGAGTTATATCAAAGAAAAATCGTCAATGACCATGATACAAATCGCAAATGTCAAAAGTCAATTGCAAAAAATTTCGTCTCTTATAAGTACATTGTCGACTACGCAGAACAACGTAGAAATTATTGGAAGTTTAGTAGAAAATGAATTGCACGGTATGGATAAAGCTATAGAGGAAGCGGTTGCACGAATACAGGTGTTAATGATAAACATTCTACTTCATAAAATACGAAAATGGAAGGATAAATAACAATGACGATTTTCTTCATTGTTTATTTTTAATAGGATATGTTAGATAAATCTCGTGCAGCAGATTCAGGATTGAAACTGAAAGTGAATGAACAGATTTTGGATTCTTGCACGGAACTAATGAAATATATAAGACAATTAGTGCAAAAATCTCGTTTACTACAAAAAGAAATTGTTGAACAAGGAAGGGTATGGGAAATTTATGTTAACATTTACTTAGAGTATTTTTAATATAAAATGGTATAAATTAGATAATCTTGGATATTATTATCTAAGAAATTTATTGGAATTGGAATTTCATCTATTTGTCAACTTTGTTCAGGGAACTGCTTCGGCTACCGAGTTTTACAAACGCAATCATCAATGGTCTGAAGGCCTTATTTCAGCAGCAAAGGCGATTGCTATGGGTGCAAATTTTTTATTGTATGTATAAAGTAATATATAATCTTTATATGTTTCAAATATTATTAACATATATACATACATATATTTACTGTTACAGAGAAGCAGCTGATAAAGTAGTATCAGGCAATGGTAAATTTGAACAATTAGTTGTTGCCTCACAAGGAATTGCTGCATCTACCGCGCAATTAGTAGTTGCTAGCAGAGTCAAAGCTGACAGAAACAGTACTAATTTGACTGAACTTTCCAAAGCTTCGAGGGAAGTGACCCAAGCCACAGCAAATGTTGTAGCAACTGCTAAAAGTTGTAATCATCTTATTGAAGAAAATGGTACTTGGTTTGAAAATACTTTTAATCATATTATATTACATGCTGTGCCATTAATTAATGCTATTTTTTCATTTGAATTGTACAGAAGATTTAGATATGTCTAGCTTGAGTTTACATCAAGCTAAAAGACTAGAGATGGAGGCGCAAGTACGCATCTTAGAATTGGAACAAGCTTTAGAAACTGAAAGATTACGTCTATCTGCTCTTCGACGTTATCATTATCAATTTGATGGTGAGAACGAAGCATAAATGAGCATGGATGCGAATTTAGAATAAGAATATTCAACAATCACAGAAATTATATGTAGATAAAGAGAATTATAGTAATTCTGTAAATTAGTCGACTAATCTGTTATAGAAATTAATTTGTCGAAATTAGAAGTAAAATTTTTTTCTTCATTTATTTTTTCAGCATTTATGTATTATGCATGTCATGTTGGAATGACAAGAGTTTTCAGTTTTAAAAATTAAATGTATTTTATCCAATAATGCTCGAATACGTGTTTAGTTACATATCAAAAATAATTTATATATATGGCATCTTTAATCAGTGTTTAATGTACATAGAACTTTCTTATTAAAACTTATTAGATTCATATCGAACATCAATGGGATAAAGTATGTACTTTTAACAAAAATTAGTGAGCAATGAAACTCAAAATGTCCAGTACGAATTTTTCCCACATGAAGCGCAATTTTATAATCGTGTTTTTCTTAAAAAATGAATAATATGAAAAAGATATGTTAAGTGATCAATACCTGAAACTTCGAATTTATAGATTACTATAACTTTCTAAGTATGGAATATTTCAAGTAAATGATTTGTATATGTTATGTAGTAATTAATTTAGAATACAAAGTTTATTTGTAACTTCTTGAAAAGATAAAAATTACTGAATGTATGAGAAATTTAGTATACCGAAAGCTTAACATAT
Source organism: Eciton burchellii (assembly GCA_020341155.1). Taxonomy (NCBI): domain Eukaryota; kingdom Metazoa; phylum Arthropoda; class Insecta; order Hymenoptera; family Formicidae; genus Eciton; species Eciton burchellii. The sequence continues at coordinate 950,607 of JAHMML010000006.1, forward strand.
GAAATTCCTCAGTCTTACCAAAGTTATTTTATAAATACAGTTTTCTCAATAAATCATCAAGAATTATTTGCGTGTTGTTAATTTCCATATACAGGCATGCACATCAGATTAATATAGGTTCTTCTTATCTCTTCAAGCATACAAAAGAATTACATAAAACATTATTATGAAGATTAAATAAATTATAACTATTCATTGTTAATGCATTATCACTTATAATCATTTTGTAAATAATAGACACATTAAAAATATTTGGTATCTATCGAGATTATTGATTATAAATACAATAGTATCAGTCAAAATTATCACATAATGAGTAATAAAAAAATAATGTATCATGAATACATAAAATTTTTATAAAAAATTAATTAATATTGTTCACAAAAATTAGTCTTATATTATTGATTACTTTTTAATATAAATATTTTAATTATTTTTTTATAAAATAATTGAATATGTGTAAGTATTGAATTTATATTCTATATATAAATATATTTTAATAGATTAGCGGCATTAATTGCGAAAATCAATCGATAAAAGGATTATTAATCGGCCGAACAATACCGACCAAGGCAACATTTCAGTTTTGACCGAGCGATCATCTTGGTGTACAGTATCAACGGTCGCTCGCAACATGGCGTCGGCAGAGACGTGTGTCATCCTGGAACGCGGATGAAAAGCATAGTACGCTTGGGTTGCGCTTACGAGGGATTTTATATGTTTGCGCATTAATGAAAATCCTCTCGTGAGAGCGTGAGGACAGGTGAGAGAGCCCGGGAAAAACGGTAGTAATCGTGTGCCCTCGAATGGGACCGCCGGCGGCGTTCTCGATATTCCGCGATGGATGATGCGTTCGCGTTCTTGATATGGCGGCAAATTCTAGTTGGAATGTGGTCCGGTTGAGATGCGGTAGGTGTTCGGATGCACATAACGACCACGCCACGATCGTGCCGCGGTCGTTAACGCACCACACATATCGGCAACACGAGACATTAATCGATGGTGGAAGCGAGATGGAAATGCATCTTGTGGCGCATTTAAAACACTGTGTGTGCACTACCGGATTTTGAAGCACAGTAGCGACTTATCATGGCGGCATGGTTTTTTTTAGCTGCCAGTCGTGTATGTCCTTTACTCTTGCTACGTGACGTCTCGTGCTAAAAAATCCGTACGGAGTTCTAACACTGTGTGCGTGTGGCAGACCGAACTTCGTCAAGCGCTTGATTTTGCACTGCACGTCGCGATAAACTCGACGTCTCTGATAATAACGGCGCACGGTTCGACGAATAAGCTTCGTGTTTAGTTCAAGAACCTTTTTTAAGCATATACATACACGCGCATACACATGAGAATATGTATGTATATGTAAATTTGTTTACAAATTTATGTTTGCGATAGTTTTGCCGCTAAGCGGTTTTTTGACTTGAATCAAATGAAATGTATAGTTGAACAATGTAATAGAATCTCTTTTGTAGATACAGTTTTAGAATTCTTTTTCATTTATAACTTGTGACTTCTTAAGATACCAAGATGAACAAACGCCGTAGAACGTCTTCAGTAGCAAGTCGTGGTGCAGAGGATGATGGTGACGATATTCCACCCGAACCAACAAAAAGAAGGAAAAAACTAGATCCTGTAAGTATATGTATATATTTGTGTATAATATCTATATGTGCATGTGCCTTGTAACAATTTATACCTAATATATCTTGTGTTTATGTTGAATATTAATATACTAATGTATTAATTTTATTTTATATAGAGTGATTTGTGCCAACAATTATACGATGTACTTCGTAATCAGAAAAAGGAAGATGGAACTTTATTATGTGATGCATTTATACGTGTACCTAAACGTAGGCAAGAACCAGGATATTATGAAGTTGTTTCCAATCCTATCGATCTCTTGAAAGTGCAACAGAAGTTAAAAACTGATGAATATCGTGACATGGATGATCTTGCTGCTGATATTCAACTTATGGTTAATAATGCGAAGGCTTTCTATATGGTAAGATGTACATATTATTTATTAAGTAGATTGTACTTAGTACAATCATTTATTTGTATAAATGATGAAATAAGTGTAAATTGTTACTCTTTATATTAGCAGTCAGAAACATTTTTGTTATATAATTTTTATAGCGTACATCACCTGAATATAAAGATGCAACTGAATTGTGGGAACTATGTATAAATACTAAAAATCGTATTATGGAAGAATACGAAGATCCAGAACCCAAGGGAAAACTTATTCTAAAAGTTGGAAGATTGGTAATTTCAACTTAGCCAAGACTGTTATTGTTATTCTTACATAATGCATAATAATAAATAACATATATTTAGGCTCGTAAGGCAACAAGACAAGATGATGCTGAAGATACCTCTGAAAGTTCTACAAATCTTGATGAAGAAACTATGCAGCTCTTTGAAGACTTATTTGCAGCAGTTATGACAGCAACCGATCCTATTGACAATAACAGGCCTCTTCATATTGTGTTTCAGCTTAAACCATCTAAAAAGGTTTATAATTTATTTTTTGAATCCAAATATGTCTGTTATATTGAATCCAAATGTGTTTGTTATATTTATCATAACATTTCATTAATATATTGCAGCTTTATCCTGAATATTATGATGTCATCGAGACACCAATTGATTTGAAAACTATCGCGAGGAAAATTCAAGAAGGTGCATATAGTTCGATTGGTGATATGGAGAAAGATCTAATACTCATGTGTCGCAATGCTTGTCAATTTAACGAACCTGGCTCACAAATTTATAAAGATGCTAAACTTTTGAAAAAGATCATTACTGCAGCTGCGAAACGACAAGATAGTGGATTGGGTAGTAACACTCCTAAAATTGCTATAACAGCACCATCGACAAGAAGCAAAAGGGGCAGTCGTACTATGGCACAATCATTAATAGCGCAAACTGCAGCATTACCTGATGAGGATGAGGAAAGTGACGATGAGGAGGAAGAACCTGCTGAGACTGAAGAAGCTGATAATCCACAATGGCAATTATTTCAAACCATTCGAACAGCTCCTAATAATCAAGGTATGATGTAACTGTTAATATTTAACTATCATGTTATTTATATATGACACCTAATTTTCCACAGAGCTTTTCTTACTTTTTTAATATGTAGATGATTTTAAGTGATTTTATTAACTAGTTATCTTGAATAAAAATAAAACTATTTTATTCAATATATATTAATGCTTATTTGCAATATATATTAATGTAAATAACTAAATTAATATTACTATGGATTCACACGTTAAAAGTTAAATGGGCAATCTATTAGTGTTGCAATATAAAGTACATCTACTTGATATAATATATACCATATTATACATAGGTATAAGGATGAGTGAATATTTTTGGAAACTTCCATCAAAGAGATTGTATCCTGATTATTATAAAATGATTAAAAATCCTATATCTCTACTACAAATACGTACAAAAATAAAGGTATACATCATTATATAGAATGTAAAGAGGATAATAGTTAATTTTTGTAATGCATTATTCAATCATGATTTACAGAAAGGCGAATATGGTACCGTCAGCGAAGTAGCAGGAGACATGAATATTATGTTTGAAAATGCTAAAAAATATAACATACATACTTCTCGATTGTACAAGGTAATGATTGTGCAATTAACAAACCTAAAAGAACTTAAAGAAGTTTAGGATGTTGTAATTTATAGTAGTGTTTATCGTAGTTAATTAATATATTTAATATATTTAACTAAAATAGTTAATAACAATTAATATATAATATAAAATAAAAATATGCAATTATAATATATATATATATATATATATATATATATATATATACATACATACATATATCTTTTCTTATTTTATAGTGTGCTGTCAAATTACAAAAAATAATGCAAGAGAAAGTTCAGGAACTTCTAGAATTTGATCAGGTAATATTCGGTGTTAAATTGGAGCAATATTTATTATGAATACTATTTTTTATAAATATAAATACCTTTACTTTTTAATATTTATAGGATTCCGATTCAGACAGTGAATCCGAGAATAGCTCACAACAACCTAAACTGATTAAACGCGCTTCGAATTTATTAACACGGGGAAAATATAAAGATAATATACCGTTAAAGAAAAGATTATACGCATTAGTCAAATGTGTCATAGAATACGTTGTAAGTAATTCCAAAATGTGTTACAATTGATTTGGTCAGCCAACGTATAGCATGCTATGATATTTTGCAGTGCGAAGATGGCCGACAACCTATGTTAATGTTTATGGAAAAACCTTCCAAGAAATTATATCCTGATTATTATCAAGTTATAGCAGAACCAATAGATATGCTAGCAATTGAAGCTAATATCAAAGTGGAAAAATATCAAAATGAAAATGAATTAATACAAGATTTTAAGGTATTTTTACTGTTGACTGGTTGACTGTTCATCAATCACGACAATTAATGATAGATATCTTTTTTAAAAACATCTCTTATTTCTCAGTTAATGTTTAATAATTGTCGCCAATATAATGAAGAAGGTTCGTTAATATATGAAGATGCTAATACATTAGAAAAAGTTTTGATGGATAAGGTAAAAGAATTAGGACCATTGCCAGATAATCCAAAATCCAAATCTACTGCATCAACTCCAACTAGGAATGTCGGGTATGTCATAGTTTATGTAAGAAATGAAAAAAAATAACGTTTCTCATTTGTGTGTTGCTTTATTTTTTTCTATCTTTTCTTTTCTTCCATATATATATGTATAAATATATATATATATATATATATGTATATTTAGGAGACCAAAAAAAGTAATACCACTTCATTTACAAAAATTGCGAACTTTGTATGATACTATAAAAGACTATCACGATGCAAAAGGAAGACAATTATCTCTAATTTTCATGAAATTACCGAATAAAAATGAATATCCAGATTATTATGAGGTGATAAAACAACCTATACATATGGAGAAGATAGCTGCTACTTTGAAGAATAATGGATATGAAAATTTAGATGAACTTGTATCTGACTTCATATTAATGTTTGACAACGCCTGCAAATATAATGAACCGGATTCACAAATATACAAGGTTTGTACATAGCTAAATTTTTTTATCCCCTAAGCATTTCACTCATATAAATATATATATTTATTTACTGAATGTATATATATCGTGAAAATCTATAAATTATTAATAATAATTTATAAGAGAATTTCTCCTCAAATTTTTGATGTAAAAATAGATAACTTCAAAATTAGCAAAAACTTATATAATTGATTTTTTCATGAATTTTAAATTATATTTTCATCAATTAATTTATTATATTAGTTTCATTTTTATGAAACTAATTTTTATGAAAATGTTTATAACATGCTATATTTTAAAATAATTTATTTGAAATATATTAAATATACTAAATGAAATATCTCGTTATATATAAAACTATGCAAATAATAAAGTTAAATCTAGTATAATTAAAACTATATAAACTTATATAAACTTTCTATATCAAATATTTCTTTGAAATTGAGAAGAAAAAAATCATTAAAGTTGAATACATTAGATAAAATAACTTAAATCGGACAATATCTATTTCATGTTTGATGATTTATTTAAAAATTTTTTTATTATACTGTGCAAATAATTGTATAACTATATATAATTACTTATTGTTCATGTAACAACACAATTTTGATAATTTTATATTAATATAATATAAATACTATATAAATATTTTACACATACATATAATATAGTTAATATAAACAAAATTGATTTAAAATTGTTTAAGAAATACAATAGAGCATTCAATTTTAACAAAAACAAATTAATAATAATAAGTTAATGAGAATTTCATTTTACACAGAATAAAATTCTTTACAATATGAGATCTATTTCAAAGTCAAATAAATACACACGGAAATTCCAATTGAAATTTCGCGGTAAAACATGGAAAGTCCAATCTGTTTACGATCGGAGTTTCGAGGTTACGTGAAGCTTCCTCTTTGCGTCTATTACTTATTTAATGCGCTGTATCAATTTTTTCCCGCAAAATGCTTTGCATTTTTGAAATGTGCATTGCAATGTATAATATTATATAAATCTAAGAAAAAATGGTTGACGTATATTGATCGTATTTGATATTTACATATATTAACCTTGGTATTTGTACATTTTTATCGTAATTTTGCCGACAAGTTTATTATCCAAGATATTTTCGATATTTTTTGTCAAATTTTGTTGCACGTATCAAGAATGTTCGTACAAAGTGAGCAAAATATATTAAACAACAACACATCAGAAAGTTCATCTAAAATTCGACCATGTTTTATACGTATATTGAGAGACAGGGAGTTAGATGAACATATACGAAAAAAATATAAGAAGAATGATACAGAAGTAAACGAATAAGTATATTTTTTTAAATATTTTTATTGATATCTTGCTAGGTAAAATTTGATTTCAAAATTGTTAAAATTTTTATTTGAATGCAACATTTAATACTATTATCAATATAACTGATAATATACACAACCATTTTAGGATGCTTTAATACTTCAAAGATTAGTATTACAAAGTAAATTACAACTCAGTGAGGATGATGAAAATGTTCCTGATGTATCAGCTGCTATTCAGGAAATATTAGCAACAATATTTACTGCACTTTATAATCATCAAGATGAAGAAGGAAGATGTTATTCAGATTCTATGGCAGAGCTTCCAGAACATGATATTATTGATGGAAAAAAGTATGAATACTTTAAATTTAAATCTATTTGTTATATTGTTTAGAAAGTTATTGTATTATTTATATAAAATATATAATAATATAAAGTATGTCGAAAAATAGAGTACGAGGATTATCATTGGATTTGATTAAAAGAAGGTTAGACCGAGGAGTTTACAAAAGATTAGATCGTTTTCAAGAAGATGTATTTACATGTTTGGAGAGAGCACGGAGATTATCACGTACTGACTCGCAACCATTTGAAGATAGTGTAGAACTTCAAACGTTCTTTTTACGTACACGTGATGAGGCAACTCGAGGAGGAGATCTATTACATTCACCTGCGTTAAATTATACTCTCTTTGATCTGTCTGCTCAAGTTGCGGAACTTAAAAGAACAAAACAACAACAAGAATTAAATTTACCTAATGAAGATGAAAGTTGTGATGGAAATGAAACAAAAGTAAGTTTTTAATTTTCTAATTAAAGGTTCAAATTCGTCTTTTAAGTTGATAAAAGATTTTATCATATTATTTCGTTTTTACTCTGATTTAATATAATTTATTATAGGATTCTGAAACAAATACAAATACAGAAACAAATAATAGCGATAATGGAGGATCTATGAGTTTCAATCAAGAAATATATAGAGCTGGTGATTTTGCATATATTGAGCCTACTGAGAGAGGCATGGAATATAGTGTTGTTCTAATAGAAAGGCTCTGGACTAACGGAGAAGCTCAACAAATGTTATATGGGAATTTATTTTATAGGCCAAGTGAAACTTATCATGTAGCATCACGAAAATTTTTGGATAAGGAGTTATTTAAGAGTGATGCCCATGTGGCAGTACCTTTAGCAAAAGTAGCAGGCAGATGTTGCGTTTTAAGTGTAAAAGATTATTTTCGAATGCAGCCTGAAGGATTCTTAGAGAAAGATGTTTATGTATGTGAATCGCGTTATTCCACGAAAGCCAGAGCTTTTAAGAAAATCAAGGTCTGGAATTTTGATCCAGATCACTTGAAATTAATTTCAAGAGATAAACCATTAGAACCAAAACGAGTAATTTCTGTATATAAAGAACGATTAGAAAAACACAAAGAAGAGATCGCTGAGTTAGAGGAGGGAGAAAAACTAATGGAAAAAGAAAAGCCTGTGAGTATTTGTCTCATTTGAATATTTTTATTTCTCTCTATAATTATATTTTAATATACTATTTAATATATTTTCAATATATCCATATATATAGAATGTGATACTATATAATCCAGAGGATACTGAGAATACATATTACGAACAGTACAACACATGTGCAGGATCTGTAAAAACAGGTGATTTTGTTTATGTAGCAACAGATGGAGGCAGACAGCAAATAGCACAAGTCGATGCTATATGGTCGACCAAAGAGTAAGCATCATATTTATATTAACATATAATTATATCTTGATTTATAACTTGATATTTCGATTTTTTATAGTTAAATATTTATCATATATGATATATCACATTGAATTTTTTTGTAGTGGAAAATGTTATTTCAAAGGCCCTTGGTTATTGATGCCTACAGAAGTGCCACATACACCTACGAAATTATTTTATAAGCAAGAATTATTCTTATCCACTGTAGATGGTACTCATCCCATTGTAGCCATTGTTGGAAAAAGTGCTGTTCTTGATTACGGAGAATATATATGTAGTAAGTATCTTATCTTCAGTGCGTGTGTGTATGATATTAATAAAAAAATGAAAAGACATAATTATTAAAACAATGTTACATAATTACAGGTAGACCTACAGAAATTCCTGAGGATGATGTATATATTTGTGAATCATTATATGATGAAAGTAAGAGTTTGATAAAGAAACTTGGTCAAGAAGGCTTAAGAAAATTTAATCATACTTCGACAGTTACTGAAGATGAGATATATTTTTTCCGAAGGCCTATTAATCCTGCCAAAGTACGCATGAGAATTGAATATATTAACTAACATACAAGCATATGTAATCATTCGGCAAATTGCTGATTAAAGAATATATTCTAGTTCATTCTACGCGACTAACTATTAAGTTACTTGCTTTGCATGTTACATGTGTGTTATAGGTTTCGAGTGATGTGGCTCAGACGCAAAATCAAGTCAAGTCCGTCACGCCCAGTTCAACTCAATTTGAAATGGTAATTACTAATCGGAGATGTTATATCTTTTGTTCTTAAGATGAACAAGTCGCACGTTTTTTTTTTAAATCACACGCAAGCTGATATATTAAAAATTGAAATGCAAAAGTTTAATATGCCTGTTACTAAAAAAAAAAAAAGAAAGAAGTAATTGTTTTCTTTAATCTAACTGATGGCATTATTGCGTGTGATACAAATAGTTCTATATATCAAATGCATCTACAATGCATGTTTTCGATCTATGCCGGCATATTCGTTTTTATTTTTGTTCTGATTATGTGTAATTATGTGTTAGTATTTGTGTATCGAGCAGTATTATATTCCAATAATTTTTAAATCAGAGCACCTGTTGGGGTCTATCGCTATTGCATTATCTATATGAAACACCACCGACAAATCTTGCTTCCATGTCATTCTAACCCAACTAAAAATGAAGAATTTGCTTTAAACTATTATTCTCATCTAATCTATTTATAATAAAGATTGAAATTGATAAATATACGTATTATGTCTATGTATGCATATATATACACATACATTGACACATACGGATATTATGTCACATTCAATGGATAGATTAAATACATAAAATGTAACAAAATTATTAACTGGAGGATATATCGCGAGAGCTTTCTTTGAACAAAACTTACAGAAAAAAAAAACATTATTAATTATATATTGATTTTCGCTATTCGAAAAAATCATGAAAATGTATCGCAATGGATAATAAAGGATAATGAAGGTAACGTAAACATAAATGGTGTAGGAAGCATCACCATTATTACCGAAGCTGGAACCCGATGTACTAAGCATGGGGGTAGGATTAGGAGTGGGAGTAGGAGTAGGAGTTGGGGAAGACAGCATGGATGCTGGTGGTCCACCATCCGTTGGATCTACGGAAGCTCAACCGGTGCTCTCCAATACTCAAACACCTGTGTCGACTAAAAAGGTAGGCTTTACTGTGACCATTTACTTCTTAATTTTATTAACTATTGTCACATATTTTATTTATTTTACTTTCTTTTTATTTAGAGAAATATGCCAGCATATATACCTCTTTTTCGTTTTTTGCACCGTTTGATACACCATTTGTCTTAACAATAGATCGACAATTTGATGTTATTACTGTTGAGAAATATGGAAGGCAATTCTCGTTCACACAATGAAACGGTGACATTATAATTTGTGTTTTTTCTTCTGTTTAGAAAACGGCGGGTAAGAAATTAGTTACGGGCTATATTTTGTATTCGAGTAAAATGCGAACGCAGATTACACAAAACAATCCTGAATCGTCCTTTGGAGAGATTAGCAGAATTGTTGGCAACGAGGTATTTCTTTTTCACTGTTGATTTTTTAGTTCATTATAATGGATTTTTGATGAAGGAATGTATGCAGAATAAATTTTCTCGTACATTATTATATGTATGCATTCAAGCATCTTCAAATTTGTTGAACTGTATAAATGCTAATCATCTAATATCTTTGTAACTAAAAAAACTAAACTAAACTAAAAAAAATTAAAAGGTATAATTAGAATTATATGTAAATTATATGTAAATACATGATATTATTTTACATACATAATGTTAAAACATTATTCAGCATACGTGATCCTTTATCTATATGAATTATTGTATCTTAATGGCTACTCTCTATTCTTATAAATATAGAATATTTTGGGTGCAAATCATAAAAATGTAATCTATATTTGTTTTTAAGTGGAATGTATAAACTTTTATAAATTTTGTATATGTATATTAACTTATCGCCATTATGCTCATTATTATCATCGTTATTATAATGCATAAGTATCATTTATTTTATGGAAACTTTTATAAAAAGGAGAGTAGCCGTCTAAAACAGTCGAACCATTTCTATTTCGTGGTTTTACTAACTGTTTATCATAGATTGCAAATAATATAATAAAATTGATGACATGAAACATAAAACGACTTTCATTTCAGTGGAGGAAGTTGCCAGCAGGAGAAAAGCAAGCTTGGGAAGAACGGGCAATTAAAATGAACGAGGACGGCGGTCAACTAAAAGGTACCACATCGGTGGGCACGAATGCCACGCAAGATGTAGTATACGAATGTTGTTGGGATAATTGCGATTGGCAATTCGAAGATATGACTGATTGCATCGATCATTGCATTGCAGAGCAAAATGGTCACGTGCAATCATCTTTTATAAATGCTCCTAGTGGTGAGTATAATCACGAAATACAAAAAGTAAAAGATTGCAGAAGAAGACTATATTATATTCATGATTAAATCGTATTTATAGATGTTGAATATCAGTGTCAATGGCGTGGTTGTGGTCGAACAAAAAAATCCGTTCCACCGTTTCCAAGTGTACAGAGACTTGCAAGACACGTTAAAGAAGTGCATATTCTTAAATCCCATGGACGTATAATACCGCCTTCCGAAAGAAGCAGGTAAAAATCAATTTCGTATATTTTTCATGCATTGTTGTCTAAATATGATACATATTATTATTTTTGAAGAAATTATATGCCTTCAAAAGGACCGACAGTCTTACCACCAATGGAAACAGGTAATTATACTAGTATAAAAAATAACATAATCGTGATATGAATAAGAGAAAAAAAAATTTGCAGAAACTTCAGCTGCCGCAACTCAAACCAGCAACTTGCCTGCTGCTAAGCAACCAGAACCATTATTCGTTGCAGTACCACCGAGACCAAGTCGCGTATTACACTCTGATGCTTATTTGAGGTAAGTTGAGATATACCATTTAGTGAAAAACTTTATTAATAATATATTAAAGCGTATCCTTCTTCATTTATAGGTACATTGAAGGATTAAACGTAGAAAACCGTTACATATCAAATTGGGATAAACAAATGAATGCCAATCCAGATAATACACAAATTCCCGATGTGACAAAGCTGCCTGCCGAATGGTTGGGTAACGGTGTTGGCAATCATGGAAATGTAGTGAATGCCTTGTGGACGCTCAGAAACATGATGATACGGGATGTGTTAGCCATCAATAAAACTTTATAGTTTATACATTGTTAAGATTTATAATTTTTGATGAGCGATATAACCTATTACACTACTACACTACTACAACATCCGTTGATACTAGATGAAAGACTGAAGATATTCGATCATTTAAATGTTACAATATTTATATCTAGATCTTCTGTTCTATTAATAATTAATAATTTCTTTTATTTAATAATATACGATAAGTTTGGTAATATATATATATAATTTAGATCATATTCTATGTATATTGATTATATTTCAGATATTTAAATTTCATTTAAAATTTTTATAAACTACAATTTCGAAAAACAAAATTTTTATATCTTTTTAATCTAATTTAATTTTTAATTAAACAAATTTTGTCTTTTAATTTGATCATACATTGTTTAGATATACGATGTATGTATATAGAAAAAATCATAAGAAATCATTATTATGTAAATATATCTACAAATCTTCATTTTCATTTATTGAATAAAATTTTATACCTTCTGTATAGCACAAGTAATACATATTCTTGTATTATGAAATATAAAATTGTGACTTCCGTATCAAAAATGTAATGGGAAGTTGTCTGTATATATATATAAAAACTACAATAATCTGCGAAACGATGTACTGAGATGGACATTGTCTATTATATCTTTGGAAGATATTAAAAAGATATAGTGAGAGATTAATCAAACAATCTATTTGCCCAATAGGTGTCTAATGACTAAATAGATAGACATCTACATCTCGTATGCAACATTTCGTAGTACATATTATTTTTAAAAAATTTTCGATAATGGGAGAATTTTCAAGCATACGCTTACAAATGCGAAACGAAATTTTTACTAGTATTGTGTACATACATTTCTTGATACAATTTGTAGAGATAACTACAAATGCTCTTTTTCTACATGAACAGCTTAGTATTAGCTCGGGAAATTTATTATATATCTCGGCTAAGGAAATTTTCTCTGCTATTGAACATGAAATATAATTTAAACAATATAAGTTACTATTATTAAATTCAATCATTGATCAAGCCATATGATTTTTTTACACGATATTTGGCATTTATTGGTTATTTATTATTATAAATTATACATTAGCAGCGAGAAATTTAATCGCTTTGATATATAAAGTGTTTGTTATCCTATATTATCCGTTACTCAGTATTTGACAAAGTCTTATTGTATTGCATATTTTTGTATATGTAATGTACTAGTTATCTGTATAATAATGTAAGCTTTTTGTGTGTAGGCTACCATAGTGCCACAGACTTTTTAGAAGAAAGTGACTTGAAACTAATAATACCAAACATGGAATATCGTTATTAATAAATTCATAGGAACTGAAAACTTTCTGGGTATTATAATTTATCAAAATGGAGTCACGTGTATTTTCAAATATACATAATATAATTTATTTCATTGATATAATATAATTTCATTAATAAAATTCTGTCAAACTAAAATTGTCAAACTAAATGTTTTATATATACAACTATTTGAATATTTATATTTATTTATTTGGATGTATAAAGCATCATACACATATGCTCTATATATTATTATATATGATTTTATATATTATTATATTATGAAATATGCATTATATCATTCATTTATATCATTTATATTATTTCATTTAGCATTGATTATTGAAAATATCCAATTTTTTATTTCTTTTACATAACTATATAATTAAATCAGCTATTACATATATCAGCTATTACATCAGAAGCAAAATTTCTTTTCAACATTTTGGATAGCAAATAAAAGTTTGGAAGTTTGAAAGTTGGAACAAAAGTTTAGCAATTTTATAGAGGAAGTATCTTTGCGTTTTAAAAATCGCTGACTCTTCCACCATTTTGCCAGTCTCCCCATTTAGTAGGCTCCTTTTCGTGATCTGCTATTAATTCTCCAGTTTTTGGATCAGTTTCCGCTAATAGTAAATCTACGAATCGCTCCCGTGGTTCTATTCCTTTCAATAAAAAGAAATTGTTTTCGAAATTTCTTTAACATATTAACAGAACTTTAAACATATTTTTTCTAAGAATTTATTATAATTATTGTAAAATTATTGTAAATAGGATTATTATAAGAATTTTGTATTAATTTTGAAAACTATTAACGTCATTTATTAATTATTGTTGCGTACTTGGTATTGGTTGCAATTTAAGTTTTTCATGAAATTGTTTCATTCGTGGTGATTCATGTTGATTTTCTAACGATTCGTTACCTGTTTTAACTTTTTGTAGTATAGTACCTAAATATTATTTAAAAAATTTTTATATATTTCAAGCTAAGAAAAATTAATAAATTAGATAACAGAAAATTCAAAAATATATTGCATAAATTATTTTTAAATTAGATATAAATTATATCAGAAAACATTGAATGATTGGTACCTGTAGCAAATCGTCTATAATTTCTCATCTGCAGATTTGTTAAAATATAGTTTACACGTATCATTATGCAAAGATTCTATTATAAAAGATTACATATGAGAACATGGATGTGATAGTTAATCTATTGATGATTTTGTTAATAAAACACTATCGCATGATAAATATATAAATAATATAAATAAATATATATATATATGCATATTTTTTTATAATTTTATTTCTTTTCTAAAATTAAGAAGTATTTTTTTAGATACATACTAAATTTTATAATTTATTTATTTTTAAAATTATCTTCTATACTATAAATCCATCTTTTATGACATATATATTTATGACTAACTTATTTAATTGATCATAACATTTACATATATATGTATATATACATTTCTATATAAATAATTTTTAACAATTATTGATAATTTATTTGTTCGTATAAGAAGACTTAAAAGTCTGTCACGCGACCTTTTCTTTCCCAATCCCCATAACGAGTTGGCTCTGGTCCACGAGGTCCTCCAATTTCACCTGTTTCTGGATTTGTGTTATTTGGAAAGGGCTTCAAAGGTTCTTGCTCTTGATAAGGATGCTTGCCTTCTTCTAATTCCTCTAATTTTTCTGTTATGTTTAAGATTTAATTTTATTAACTTTTAGAAGATTTGGATTTAAAAAATTATGACCAAAATAATAAATTACTAAATTCTCAGTATAAAATCATACCTATAGGAACTTGTTCGCGCAATTTTTTTCTGAATTCACGTATTCTCGGACTCTCATTTATTTCATTTTTAGAAGCAAATAAACGTGTAAATCCTTTAAGAAAAATAGGAAGGTAAATAGAGCTTCTTTTTATCTGTTATTTAAATAGATAATTTAGATAAGAAAATGCAAATATCGTAATTTCATACCTTTCAAATATAGCGGTAATAGACGTGAGTTTACCGAAATTGATATACAATTAATTCCTGCCATTTTTCACTCTGATTTCTATATTTTATTTCACTAAGATAAAAAGCAATCTAATCTAAATTTATGGCCTCTCTTTTTTAATTGCAGCAGTTTTAATCTTTAGAAATTACACACATTAGAAGTTTTAGTAAGAAACATTAAATATGCATAATTTTATTATTTCATAAAAAGCGATTGATAAATATTTTATTATGCACAAAATTATATAAGTATATGTAATCTGTACATTCAATTCCTCGCAACTATCGAAATATTTACATTGATGTCTAATGCAATATCCTAGGTTAGAAAACTGTCAAATAATACGAATATATAAGATATAGCTATATATTTATTATTTATTAAATTATTATAGTTTGCAAAACCTTTTTAATATTTAAAGATATCAAATCGTATAATTTGTCATTGAAAAAAAGAAAGAGAGAGAAGGAATAGTATTATTTGTAAATAAAAAAGAAACAAAGAGCGGAGATTGGAGCGGAGAGTGCTGACATCTACTATAGTTTGTTGAAACTATTCTTCAATTACTTAATTAATCCAATTAATCCAGTTCAATAATACACTATAATATCTTTATTTAATATCTTTCATACAATTGAATAAAAAATCTATAGTCCTTATAAAATGATAATTCACTTTCAAGAAGATTCAGATGTACATAACTACAAGCTCATAACTACTAGTCACGTAATTTATTTATAATAAAAATAATTTCAATAATTTCTGTTACGAACTTCTGATATTTTTTATTAAACGTTAATAGTACAGTTTAAAAATGAGAACCGCATTTTCAATTTTTGCTAATAAGTTAGCATTGATTAAGATCAAACCAATTTAAATTGTTAATGGTTTATAACAAATTTTATTATAAATTCTTATTTTCTTTGTTTGAAATTAAAAATTTTTATAATATATAAAATACAATTAATACATAGATAATACAATTAATATATAATTAATATATGGTTGCATGTGCGCGCATGTACGAAGCAGAGAAAAGATGTACATAATTAACAGCACGTTAATAATAGTTCATATTTATTCTCTATCTATTCATCTATAGTCTATTACAAAACATCTGTAATATACAGTTAATTGTGAATTAGATTCAACAGGTACGAGGTTTTGTTTTTTAGGCTTTTCTCTAAAAAGGCTATGTGAAAAGAAAGGAAATTTATTTGGCATGTATACTTTCAATATAGATGCTTAATTATCGAATTCATATGTCTGATGAGATTTCCAGCCCAATGTCTGAACACACCTAAAATATAATAATATACTAATAATAAAAGAATTAGTTAAATATCAAAAGTAACAAAAAATATACAGTATTACTGATAAATAAAAATAAATAAATGACTTCTACTTATATCCAAAATTAAATTTCAATACTTATCAAATAATAAGAATATATGATATACATTTAAAGTAACTAAATTTATACTTTTTTGCAGCTAGCATAAATCCTTTTGGTCCACACGTAAATACACATCCTTCTGTTGAACATTTGCCAACTAATTCTTCTAACAATTCATCTGATATAATACCACGTTTACCCTTCCATTTATCTTCTGCTTGCGAAAGGATATGTGTAACTTTAAATCTAATGTACAAATTCGACATATTAATAAACTATATTTATTTGATGAAATTTGAAATTTTTCCTTCTTATTCTTAAGAAAATTATATTAAATATGATTAAGTATTATTTTAGTATTTTTTAACACAATAATAAAATTTCTGTGTTAAAATTTAAAACATATATATATATTTTAAGTATGCATACTTACTTCTCTGTAGACACTTTGTCAAGTTGTGTCACATAAAACATATTATCTTCGTCTTTATTGAAGTTTAGGAGATTGATTAATTTTCTGTAAAAATATTAGATAAATTGAAAATAAAGAGAAATCGAAATTGTTATATTATTTAGTTAAACTTGTCTGGTTAAATATCAATAATACTTAATAATCAATAATAGCAACATATTCTTTATTATTTTACTGTTATTCAATCATACGTTTAATAATTTGAATAATTTCAACAGAAAATTAAAATTTGCAGAGCAAAGTACAAATACAGAGCAAATACAGTTTAAGCAAAATAGTTAAAAATGGCTATACTTACACACTGCGCTTTGCCAATGCTCGCTGAATTATCCCTAACATCGCGGTTAAACCCGTTCCACCCACCAGCATATGAATGACAGAATACCGATCAAACGATTCGGTTACAAAGGCACCTAAACCATTGCTCATTGTAAGGGTTTGGCCAGATTGTAATTTAGTGATGGACGGACTGAGTGCGCCATTTGGATAATGCTTTATCATCAAGCAAATACAATCCGATTTATAATTTGGCGCCATATCTTCAGGATGAAGGCACGGTGGGACAGGTGTGTATAATCTTGATATTTCCATTCCTATAACAAAAATATTAAAACATATATATTATCAGTATATTTTTTATATTTTCGATAATATATACAAGCATAATGCAAATTAAATTCTTATATTTAGAAGTTTTATATCGTCGATAGATAATTAAGAAACACTTAAAAAAAGCATTTAAAAGAAATGTAAAGATATTAAAAGAATTTATCTAATTACCTACCCATTACATTCATTTTGACTTCTATGTGTCTACCAATAGGAATTATTTCTAGGAAATCCTTCGCACGTAAGACTAACAAATTAACTAGTTTGCAAAGAGGTGTGTTACTAAGTACTTCATATTCTTTATATGTGCGTTTGTCTGTCATTGATTCACGCGATGATGTATGAGTTCCTTGAATCTTCCAAATATCTTTAATCTGTTTTGTGAACGTAAAGTCTACCTATAACATTTACATTCCATATAATTCGCATGACAAATATATTAGTTATTTATTTATTTGTTTAATGGTTTACCTGCATTGTATCAAAATCTCTTTTACATATTGGTGGCCATTCTATATCTGCGATTAATTCAAATTCGTGGATGATGACATATTTTTCAAAAATAAGTTTGAAGATGAGTTTCGAGTCACTTAATTTTTGCAATTGATAATACAATCCTGTATACTGGTGCAAGGATTGATAAAAGAGCGTAATGGAATTAGATGTTTGCCGCCAATTCATATTTATATTAGATAAATCCAATGAATTTTCTTTTTGTGCTGAAGCAGTAAAAATATACGTTTTAACATTCTCCTACAATTTGTTTAATATATGATTGTACGAAATATAATATTTCTATTGACCACAATTTATACTCAGCTTATTCTGGACATAAATTAATGATCGTTTTTTAATAAATGTGTAATATATGTAATAAAGGTAATATATGTAAAAATCAAGCATTTGAGCATAATTAATATTTCATCTATTTCAAATAAATAAAATAATTAAAAAATTTTAAAAATAATAAAATTTTGACATTCATCAATTTACGAAAAGACAAAATCATTCAATTTGCTTTTAAACCTGAAATATGCATTTAATAATATACCAGAATAACGGTACAATATTATCTGTTTTTCTAAATATAGATGACCTAGAAAACAATACGATATAATAGTTACAATAGATACTCACCAATGGAACTTTTGCTGACAGCTATCATCGCGGGTGAACGCTTGTTTGCTCCCGTAACCGACTTTTCTATTATGGAAGAGGTAGAGGAAGAACCACGACATAATCTACCTACGACGCATTTCTGTAAGATGCTCTGATAATTTACCCAATTGTGCACCTGGAATTAATGATCTACGGGTACATAAAAATAATTACCATTTAGCGAGATGATATTATTAGAAAAGGACGCAATGAGAATTAAAGGATCTTACGTTATCAAATAACTTCGTAGCATCTTTTCCAACACCTTTCATTAGTTCATCAATACCACCAGGATGGAAATCCATATAACGCGTAACATTGAATACAATTCCTATAAATCAAATATCAAAATTGACCCATGAAATTTAAATTATTTTAAATGCTGAGAAAGGAATACATTTATATAATGAATTCATTGATATATCAGATGAATAATTATTAATAGTGGGGAAATTTTTTTTCTTAGGGAAATAACATAGATCGCAGAACTGAACAAACCTCGTATTGCAATCCAAGCATCATTTCGTTTATTATGATTAGCAAGTTCACGTAATGTTATGATTTGTGGTACACCGCCGACTCCAGTTAAATCGACTCCCGAATTACCCAATCGAATCCAATCCATCAAACTATGTCCCGGTGCTAAGGCAGTTTTGTTTCGTGGGTTTCCTACAATGATACAAAGAAGATATTAAAAATTTTTTGTTTTTTATATTTTTTTTCTAAATTATATAAAAAAATTATATATATCGAGAAACGATAAAAGTAATAAAATTTTACATTGCATTTGTGATTTATCAAATTATTAATATGTATAATATTTATATTTCTTTTAGAATCATAATATAATTGTAAAATTTTATAAGATTTTCGTTATTTTAATTATATTATATAAAGAATTTTTAATTATGTTATTATCTTTGGAGTGATAAGTCATAATAATTTATTTTTTTGACATACTTGATATTTACACATATATTTAAACTTTTCTAAATCTAATATATTTATTCGAGAAATTATCTTTTCTATTCATGCATCGTATTGTTCTTAGATATTATTGCATGAATTGACGTTTGAAAGCATAATTCATTTGTTCACAGTAATAATTGTGCGTACATGTAAATGTAATTGTAAAATATTAATTGACAATTACATTAATTGACAATTACTAACCGTCCTGGATCTGTAGACCAAGACTCTGCGGAGATCCATTGCCATCCGCGGCGGAAACCAAAGAAGCACCGCAGCATCGTGGCATTTTCTCATCGAAATAAGAAAAATCGCGGAAATACAATCTTTTCCATAGCGGTTTTAATAAAAATTTCTTCAAGATATATCAATCCTGATATTCTTGATACTTTGATGAATCTTTTTCTCACTTGGTAATTAAGTTTTTTTAATGTATTTAACGAAACGAAACGAAATTGTAAATAAAGAAAATTAATTTTCCCGTTTTTTTATTATTAATATATTAAAAAGAATACATAATCGTATATGCATACATTAATAAAAAAATATATAAATATATGCATGAGAATAAATTATCAATTTTAATTTATTAAAATAACTAATTTTAATAAATTAGAATTAATTATTTAATATGTATAATTATGAATGGTAGTTATTTAATGCTTGTAGATTCATGAAACGAAAATATCGTGTAAATTTTATTTTAATTGGCTTTTCCAGATGCGCAAATAACGCTTATATATCGCCATAGATTGAAATTTTTTAATTTAATACCTGGTATGCCGATAATCTGACACCTGTCCGTATCTCGCATATTTCTCGCACACTGTTATATCTAATTATATTTTTCATTTTTTATTATCATTATATTTATATTCTTTTTATTTACTATATATATGGGATTTGGACTAGAATATGGGATAGCAGTACTGTATTAATCTATTTATGTTTAATGATATACTTTTCAACAGAGCTTATGTGGTTTTTTCTTTAAATTCCTAAACATTTATTAGCAAAATTTTAATCTCAATTTTAATTAATTATATTAGATACATAAAGTTTTATTATAAATTTAAGAAATCCGACCGAAAAGATTGTCGTATTACATTAACATAAAAAACAAGTTTTCAATGCATTTAAGAATTGATGAATAAGGTAATAATTAATTAAAATAAAAACACAATTTCTGAACTACACTAAAAAATGTATATAAAACATTTCTAAATATCCATATCAAAAATATGTTTATAATTATGTTGAAATACGAATAGCCAAAACTCCAACAGCGAAGTATATGAAATACTCTAGAATTCTTTTAGCTATTAATTAAGTTAAATGATTTTGATTAAGCGTAAGCCATTCGGCTTGATTCATTATCGATCCGTTGTGTTAATAATAAAGATACAAAGAAGAGTGTTGTTAATCATCCCTACGACGAGGTGACGTGTAATTAACAGTATTCACCTAACAGTGCACCCGAGGCAGCGTGCCCAAGAAAAAACAAATAGAACCTAAAGTCATCGACATCGTGATCAAGAAACGCTAGTTACTGCGACGTTTCAGAAACAAAGAGGAAAACGACGCGAATCGTTAAAATAACGTCTCGACGGAGACGAGATTCCGGTGATTCCGTGATGAAGGACCGGAGGATACTGCGCTGAAACACGCGGCCGAATATAACTCTGAGACAGGTAGATCAATATAATAGCGACGGACACACTCAACGGAGCTCAACACGCAGGATCTGTCTTCAGTCGGAAGTGGAGTACTCCATGTATTGAGACAGCGATGAAAAAGCCGGTAACACGGACGGGAGCTATTGATTATTCAACCGATTCAATCGTACGTATTGTTTGAAATGAAATAATAAGGTATTCATTTTGAATGATGAATCGTGAATACACAAACGAATCCAAATGGAATTTTCATATCAATTTCCCCATAGAAATCATTTTTGTGTGAATTTTTAAATCCTGTTTTCCTTTTTGTAAAAATATTATAGGAAAATACAGAGCTACATTTTGTACCTTTTTTCAATTTTTAAAAAAGATATATACATATACATATATATATATATTTTTTTTAATTTTATATATATAGATTTTGGGTACGCGCACGCGCGCGCGTGTATTATTTCTTCTGTTTTGATTGGATCTGTAATTTATAAAAATTGTGCTCTTACCAGTAGCAGATCCGGACGAAGATACTGTTTGAACTTTTGCTTTCGTCACTTCTTGCTCGATACGCTTTGGTTTAATCACATCAGTAGGCAACATTAGGCTGGTCTTGGCTGAATTGATAGATGAAGGCATTCTCACGTCCACTTTTTTCACTTTTTTCTCTAGATCATCGGTATCGTAAATTTGACAGTCATTTTTTCCATTCTTATCCATTTTCGATCGAATTTTCGAAGAATCGTTCGATTTCAATTTCCTTTTGAATATGAGAAATTCGGAGGAGTATTACGCTTCGTCAGATACATTTTGGTAAAGTGCCCATGATTTATCTCGTAGAATTCTGTCGCACGTATCATGAAAAGATTATAACAAATAAAATTATTTTTATTAAAATAGACATTACTCTTTTTGTGGAAGAAATAATAATTATAATGAAATTGTACGATTTCATTTTATACAAATAATGACATTATTATATCTGATTACATCTTTCAACAGAAACAGAAAATATTTGAAGATAAAATTCTAAAAGATATCAAGCAAGCAATCGCTTGATGCATGATTGTTTGATTAAATCGTTAAATATGTTTTTGTTTCTAAGAACATAAGAATCATTTTCACATTCTTATCCGTACTTGTTTTGATGTTAATGTTTTGAAATTAAAAGAATCGCGATTGTACTGACTTGCATATCATTGTACTACACGCGAATCACAAATTATTATCGTTTCGTATTACGCAGTTGCGATTTGCAAATTTAGAAAGCGAGACGTACTATGCAGGATGACTTGCATTCACTTGGAAATGTTTTCTCCGTATGGTTTCTCTATCCGGTCCTGATCATATCGCGATAAATCACAATTTAACTAAATTCGAAATGCTGTATAAAATTGATCGAAAATGTCATTATACTTTAAGTCGGTTCTGCTTTCGCCGATAGCGCACGAAAGACTTCGTGGTGACATTCTTGCTGACATAGGACTTGAGTAATAACAAAATTACACGCTGATTTAAATATTCTTTGTGAAGTGATTAGCCGACAAATGCCTGCAAATAGACCTTTGGATTGTCACGACACGAATTTACACGCGCAATCTTCCTTACGAATGGCTGCTATATGTTCGAATGAAAAGCTTTACAACTTTAAAATATGAGGATACTGTTGATCTATCATGAATAATATTTCTTATTATTATTTCCGGCTTCTTTTCCATTTTCCAGTCACGGTCACGCAATTATTATTTATAGCAAAACAAGTTTCTCAATTAAACTTATGAATGACTTGACTATTAATATTCGAAAAAATAATCGAAGTGATATAATTTTTATTTTTTCCAACCGAAAAGATAAAAAAGAAACATTTTTTGATGAAACAAAAAAACGTTTCATTTTTCGATATCAATACCAAAACACGTATTAAAAGAATGCATTAAAATTTACATATTTACTGTAAGATACAAATCATTATTAAATATGTTTTATTACAATAGAAAAGAAGGAAAATAATCTATATATACTGTTATATAGTGTTCGAAACGCACGACACATGCACATAATTATGAGATTATACAATCTTATCGTTATCTGTCGATGAGTATATATAAGAAAGATGCCATTGTTGAAACTCGATATTCTCCTTCTTAATTTTTGAAGTACGTTTATATAGGGTGGTTCTAACAAAAACAGGTAAATATGATAAACTTCATGCACGTTCATGCACTTTTTTTGATTGGAGAAACGTTCAACTCTGAACATAAGATGTATGAGAAAATAATACTCTTTTGTCATTATCATAAATAAACGTTGAGATCATTTTCGCAGAGTTATATCAACAGAATCTGACTCACCGAACTAGCATATATCTCTCGATCTTCGTTACATTATACGTGCATATAAGTTAATCATTCTAAATATTCATTTATTCAGTGAATCGAGCTATTTATATATGTTTTTAAAGAGAAAAACCGATTAATATGTTCGAAATATAAAAATACCAGATATATCGTGATGCTTTATATTTGCGCGAATATACGCGTACTCTTTACCAGAAGACTTAATAATTTCGAAAATTGCCAAAATGATTGTGTAATACGATATAGGCACGTTTCAAAGTCGAAACCGAAATGAAAGACTAGGTTAAGGTATTCCGGTTAACCGCTTCGTCTCACAGCCAACTTCATACTAGTGTCGCGCGACAAAACCAGATCTTTGAAACCATAAATTTTATATTGAATATATTGGTATTTTTGTGAGTCTATTGAAAAAATTATTTATGCGCCTGATATAAAAACAGATATAATAATGATGAACGGAAGATTATAATTAAGCGAAACATATTTATTACAAAATGTGATAATAAAATTATGTAAAAATATTGAAAGATATACAGAGTATAAGATTCACACGTTAGAATTTCGAGAGATAGATAGCATACCATCATAAAGATAAATAATGAATCGAATTAAGCATGTCAGAATAGAAGCGCAAAAAAAAGAAGATATATTGATATATGATATATATTATATAAGATATATATGATATAAGAAAATAATTATAAATTTATAAATTTTTTATTTGGCGTGTGTATTATTTTAATAAGGCGTGCGTGCGTGCGTGCGTGCGTGTATGTGTGCGCGCGCGCATTATCTTGTCATAATAAATATTTCAAGAATTTTAGAATAAATTATTAAGAGAAAATTGATGTAACAAGATATAATTTATATGCACTTATATGCATTTATATGCATATGCATTTATATGCATTTATATGTAAATATCAGAGATTCATAAAAATAAAATATTTTTCAATGAATCATAACAATCTATCATTATCTACATTTTCTATTTGAGAAAAATTATCGAAACAAATCTGAATTATGAATATTATGAAATACAAAATTACGGATTTTGTAGCATTCTCGGGTATGTATGTTTAATATCTTGCAGTGAAATAAAGTAGCAGGTCCGACGAGTTTAAACTCATCCCTGATATTAATCTTGCATTCGCGTCGTGCGCAGACTCGTTATGGCTCACGCGCGATGGTTCGGAACGATTCGGAACGTACCGAGTCCGTCTGAATGACCATGATGAAACGCGCAATATATACGAATGGTGGATGAATTGAGTGGATTCTCATCGCGGTGTTGGTACGCTGCTCATCGCGTACTTGCGAGAAGTAAGCTACGAGTTTAGTCAACGTTCATGATCGGAGCTCAACGGTCCTCGAAAATAGTTGGTAGCTGTGCAGTCTCGTCGAACAAGCAAACGACGAGGAAGTGATCAAGCTAGGTGTTGAAGAAGGGATCGTCTCGTCAACGATCCGCGGCTCAAATCGCCCGCTCATCGTTAAACCATCGACTATTGCTGATCTTTCACATTCAATCCATCAAGGTTAGAGATTATTTTTTTTTTATCAGCGTTTTGCGCTTCATTCGCGTAAATCTCTGCTCTTAAGCAATTCCGCGTTTTCAATGCTTTTGCAAATATTTATTCTTATATTCTTGCGAAAATTACATACGGCAGAATTGAACGTGAATCAGAACGGAGACCAAATTGTGAACGCGTATGAACGAGCTTAGATAAACGAACGACATCGACATTTCGATCGAAATAATTGTCTTCTGATGACTATTATATGGAAATATAATGATAAATGATAAATAACAATATTGTCATGAGGATAACGATTTCCAGTTGAGTGATTTTATTTAACAATTAATTATACATGAACAGAGACGAATAGATAAATGACATATATGACGCTTCTTGCACTAGTTCTTGCGAGAATCGCGATAGTATCGCGCAAGAGACTCAATTTGAGCAAACGTCAGAGTTGACATATGGCTATAAGCTAAGAACTATGGTTCTTCCGCCCGGCAAAATCTACGTGATCGATTAAATCTAAGAACATCTTCAAAGATAAAAAAATAAAAAATTCCGCATTTAACTGTGACAGTGAAGCACATCTATATACATCTATGTGCTTCTTTGTGCCATTATATGATTGCGATCTATTTTTTGAAGGGTTCAACCTTTTTATTCGACAATCTAATTAATTAATGACCAATTATTGACTCGCTATCTTTCCGCAATTCTGCGCGTATGATAAAGGCATAGAAAGTGGCTTATTTGTCGGAAGTGAATTTGTTTTAAAACAAGTTCAGCTATCATTATTCTACTTTTAATGATCAATTTCAATAAGAAATGTTATGAACCGACGTTATCAGCAAATTTTTAATTTTTAATTTAAATTACTAAAACTGAGCAAATTGTATTTTCTATAAAATATGAATTTTTTCTTATTGTAAACGGGATTGTAAACGGCTAATGTTGCATTAAAGATCGCAATCGCAAACAAAAATGCAATTGATCAGTCTATTAATTCTGTTATTCGCAAAGCTATATGATCTGAAGTACATATTATTGTGTCAGCCTTGGCACATAATTTCGCAATTACATCATTAGTAGTTGCCCAGCGCGATGAACATATAAGTATATCATCCAAAAATTCTCTATCTGGCTAGGAATACTAATGCGTTTTTCCATACAAGACTCGTATTTCATCATTTATTTATTATTGACTCGAATCGTGCCGTCCAAGTTATTAAACGCGAGAAAATACTATTGTATCAATGATATTGTTCTATCAATGATATAAAATCATGCGATTGCGAGATATTATATCTTTTTTCTTTTCCCAATTATCCAAACATTTTCAATGATATATTTATCCATACATTTTCATGATATTCCACCACGAGACGATGAGCTTCGTCGATTCGTTTCTTTTATATCGAAAATATAATTTTTCTTAATAAATAATAAATTTTATTTTTTATAGATATTATTTTATAAATAATAATAATAAACATATTTTTCATATTCTTATGGATAAATTTAGTTTTAAATTGTTTTATCAATAGATATAAGTACGAAAATATAGAATTTATGAAATATTTCATACTTTCTTTATCTTTGTTTTTCTATCTTTTATCGTATTTCTAAGCATGAAAAATTTTCTTATTGCACTGTTTTGTTGAGCGATAAATAATTGACATTTATACAAACAATACATATGCATACAATATATAGATGCATTATATTTGCGATTATTTGCATATCTGTTATCTTAACCTGATAATTTGTAATAAAACTCAATATTATGTGCCAAATTTTATATCATATTGCCATTTCGAACACATATTATAAAATTATAAAATTATAATTATAAAATAATTATAAATTATAATATTATAATTATAAAATAATTTATATAATTACAGCATTCAAATGCTCCAACACTCACATCATTTAAAGTATTCGTCATAATAAATAATGTATGCAAATAAATTTCGATAATTTCGTAATTTCGTCATGAACTGAACGCTACAAAAATATACAGTTTTACCTGCTTTTTTTTTATGTAGACATGTGTTTACATATGATAAAACATATAATATCTCATAATATTTATATTTGTATATTATTTGTAATTATCTTGAATTTTATATGACTATGCGATTTAAAAAAAGTTATTTAGACTCACAATGAGAATCAGATATAAATTATTATGTAATCAATTATAACATCAATTATAACATCAATTATAGAATTTAATGAAAAAGCAAATTTCAGTGTAAAGTTATATTTTAATTATAGATCGTAAAGTATCTGATTATTATTTATGTGACATGCTATTTAAATAAATCAATTTCTTGTTTATTAAAAATATCTATTTGCATAAAATTTTATACATAATAAACTAATTAATTAATTAATTAAATATGAAATTATTGAAAAATGCACTTTTTTTTTTTAATAGATGTCGGTTGGAGAACAAAAACGAAACAGAATGCCGTTTCGACAAATCATAAGCGTATGTCATCGCCTTCTAGAGTTAATTGTGAGAGGAATATTATTATCAATTGCTTACATCAGAGGACCAGCACATGCTCAACCACCTATCAGGGATTTAACTCTTTTACACAGTGCGACCACTTTAGCATTAAAAATTCGAAACAAACAAGTAAGTATATTTATTCTTAGACTCTGTCCATTTTCAAGCATTTATTGATAATTAATTTTCAACAAATTTCATAAGATCTGTTCATTAATCTTGTGAACTTTTGCTTTGAATTAATATAATGTCAAAATAAATTTTATTTATATATCATATAATTAACATTTATATATCATATAATTAACATATAATTAATATATTTACAATATATTTACTTCAAACATAATATGTCTTTTTGGAATATAAAAAAAGTTAAATTTGTTTCAATTTCGAAAACAAATTTAATCAGAATATTTTAATACAGAATAATTAGTATCCATATAATTTAGACATTCTATATTCTTATATATGTATGCCAGATAAGCTGACCATGTAATTCCTTATCATTCACAGTTAACATCGGAGAGCGTGGTATCTTCATACATAGAAAGAATAAAAGAGATTCAGCCTTTGCTTAATTGTATAGTCGCTGAACGCTTCGAGGAAGCTCTGAGAGAGGCAAGAAAATGCGACGATCTATTGAAATCTCAGGATGCACCATCTGTGGAATTTTTGGCCAAAGAGAAACCGTTGTTTGGTGTGCCATTTACTACCAAGGTAGCTATTTTAATTAATCTCTAATTCATCAGTAATGATGAATAAGATAATATTCCTTTTTTGTTATTTTAGAATTAGATAAACTTTTAGTCGTCACGAAGCAAGCAATAAAATGAAGGAATAAGAAATATCATTAATTATCACGTTACAGGATTGTATTGCTGTTGCGAACATGCAACAAACGGCTGGTCTATATGCACGCAAGAACATCATCGCTGATAAAGATGCAGAAGTGGTAAGATTAATGAAGTCAGTTGGAGCCATACCTCTGGTGTTGACAAATGTCTCAGAATTGGCAATGTGGTGGGAAAGCAGCAATTGTTTATTCGGCACCACCAAGAATCCTTATAATAATAGGTAAAGCATATATTATTATCATCATTATTATCATCGCAATGCAAACATGTGTAATCAAATATTTTTATCAAACATTATTTATTATTATTTAGTTATAGTCTGAAGAATAACAAAATAGATCAAGAATAAAAACACACTAATAAAAAATGTATATAACATAATATTGCCGATATATATAATATGTTTAATAATATTGGACATATATATCGTGCAACAGCATGTATTTCTAATACAACCTGATTATATCTCAGTTCAAATTTATATTTCGTATATAACAAAAATTCTAACATTTTCTGTACAATTTTTTTAATACTAAATTTTCAGAATAAAAAAGATATTTTATGTTAATATGATTTACTTTCAGACATATCGTAGGTGGTTCTTCAGGTGGCGAAGGCTGCTTATTAGCAGCAGCTGGATCGCCGCTTGGAATTGGTTCAGACATCGGTGGCTCTATTCGTATACCGGCATTCTTTAATGGAATATTTGGTCATAAGCCAAGTAAAGGTGAAATATATTGAGAATTTGATTAATTATCTTTACATTTCTTGTCATCAGTATGCCACAAAAATATTCTTATTGCAGGAATTGTTTCAAATGATGGACAGTATCCTAGTGCACATAGTGATGATCAAGATCAGCTACTTGCTATTGGACCAATGTGCAGATACGCACAAGATATGAGATTAACTCTTAAAATTCTCGCAAATAAAAACTCCGATTTACTTAAATTGGATCAAAAAGTGGACATGTCTAAAATCAAGGCAAGTTATTAGAAGTACTGATGAAAAATATTCTGATGAATTAATTTTTCCTTAATCTAATATTATTCTAATATTATATGTATGCTTTTCCAGCATAAGAATAATAATTTGTAATAATTTCGATGTAATAATAAACCTGAAATGATGTTTTTATACAAATTTAGATTTATTATATGGAAGATGATGGTGGTCAGTATCTAACTTCACCAGTGGATCCAGAGATAAAAAATGCCATGAAAAGAGTGCTAAGCTATTTCGAGAAAGCGCACAAAATTAAAGCTACAAAATTAAATGTGAAGAAATTAAGAAAAAGTATAGCTCTTTGGTTGGCGAATATGACTTGCAAGGATGATAAAGATTTTTCGTATGAACTCAGTAATCGACAGGGTTATCTCAATATCTGGTTGGAATTTATTAAATGGTTTTTTTTTATGAGTAATCATACTCTGGTCGCTCTTCTCACTGCAATATTCGAGAAATGTGGCATGAAGCATGGAAGTGAGCAACATGTTACATTAATACAACAAAGCAAAGACCTTTTCCTGGAATTTAAGGTTCGATCTCCATTTAATATATTATAAAAGAAAAATTATTCAATTATTTATGCAATTATATATATATATAATATTAATATTGTATAATATATTAATGTTATATAATATATAAATATATAATATTATAAAAATTCTAACATATAATATAAATATAATAAAAATAAAATAAAAATAATATAAAAATAATATAATAAAAATTTTGACATGAAAATATGGATAATAGTTTTTATATAATGGACAGGCATATTATAATTCACTGATAATAACTGATATTTTACGCACTCAAATATGTCAAAATATCATGCATAAATACTAAATAAATAAAACTTGTTTCACAATATTGACATTATATAAATATGAACACATGCAATTATTTTATGAAAAAAACTTTTTCTTATATGTACATTGTACACGTAAGCATAATAAAATATTAAATATGCATTATTTGATATAATTAAATAGTATGAGAGTTTAACATATCTGGAAAAAATAAATATATATATAATTGTTTTTACATAAAGTTTATATGCTTACATTCTATACTTTATATTCTTTTTAGGATATTTTGGGAGAAGATGGCATATTCTTGTATCCGACGCATCCAACTGCGGCTCCAATGCATTATGAGCCATTGTTTAAACCGTTCAATTTTTCTTATACGGCAATCATAAACGTATTGGGCATACCGGCTACGGCGTGTCCGTTAGGTTTAAATAAACAAGGGCTTCCTATTGGTATACAAGTATGTATTAATGTATTTTATTATTATAAAATCTTATTCATCTGTGTCTTTTAAATTATATATTCTTTAATTATATAGGTTGTAGCAGGACTTCATCAAGATCATCTGACACTTGCCATCGCCGAAGAAATAGAACGAGGCTTTGGAGGTTGGGTGCCACCGCCAATAATAGCTTAACATCAGCATTGTAATAAACAATAAGTGAATGGCACATGTATGAAGTCTCATCTTACCGAATCCTGCCATCTTCGTCTCGTGAAGTATTCTCTACTATCTATATTGAAGATCCTTTCATACGAATACTCACGCGTTATCGTGGTAAAGTACAAACTTATATATTATAATATGCATTTATAATATAAAATATAGATACAATTTCATAAAATATTAGTTTATTATATTTCTGTATATTTCGTGATACAGTATATTTACGTGATCGTTATTGCATTTATCCAAATAAATTTATTGCATTTTGGAAAAAATACTTATTACGATAGCTAAATGAAAAAACAATTTTTTCAATTTTATGGATTATCATTCATTGACTCTGAAATAACATTATGATTAATGTTACTACGATTTAATATGTCGATTGTGATATGATACTGAAATATAGATTGATTAAAAAAATCGAGCATTATGGTATGTTCTTATATAAATAGTCGAGAATTTCAATTATTAAAACGAGATAGTAGACGCAGGAAAATATATTTGTATATAAAGATATATTTAATCATTAAATTGCAGTATTTGTATATTTCATATGACTTCTATCTAAAATTTTCTATTTTCATATGAAATGTGAAATTAGATGGTAATAGGGTGCTTCTGGTAATATGTGATACGACATTCAATATTATTTGAACAAACCTGTATTGATGTTGAGAATTTATACATATATATTTTATCTATCAAGAAATAAATTTTTTTATTATATTACTTTTCATCACAATTACATCCTTACATCCGATGTCCCTTTCTTAATATTACTGCTATACGCTGACATAGATATTTTATCAACATGTTTTTCTATTACAATTTAAATTTTTCTCAATTGTTTAAAAATTAGTATATAGTAAATTAATATAGTAAATTAATAATAATTTAGATCGAGAT
This sequence comes from Eciton burchellii, assembly GCA_020341155.1. NCBI lineage: Eukaryota > Metazoa > Arthropoda > Insecta > Hymenoptera > Formicidae > Eciton > Eciton burchellii. The sequence goes on from JAHMML010000006.1 coordinate 982,792, forward strand.
TTAAAATTATAAAAATAAAAATTATTGCGTTTAAAATACTTTATACAAACATATAATATGCTATATTATACCGTTAAAATCATCGTACATACATATTTCTTGCGTCTTGCGTAAAAATTTTACGAATTTTTTTAACTTATTAATTTTAATAAATAATTTATTATATATGGAATAACATTATAAATACGGGATATATTTATAATGTTATGAATTATATAAACATGAAAGAAATATTTTAATAAAATGCACAATTATTGGAAAAACACATTTCAATATTTAAATTATAATACTCAAGTTTGTGAGAATAGAGAAAATTAAAGTTTTATTTTTCAAAACTGATTGATTAAAAAAAATATAAAAGAGAGAATACTTCCAATGAGATTGCATTTGTATATGTATATGATATATGCGTTATTAATTAAATTTGTCATGCTAATTTCCAATGTAAAATTTTCAACTTTTCTGTAAGATATTCAATACTTGTATAAAAGTATAGAATTGTCATAAGAATGACCGAGATAAAACAGACTTCATTTCTCTATCATAATCGCTTTGGATACCAATTAAACCGTGAAAAAGCTTATATTATGATAAAGCAGATAACATATTTAATAATTATTATAATTATGCTAAACATTTCTAGAATCGTAACTAATTAGAAGTTAAATGTATTTTTTTGTTTAGTCCAATTGCATATCTTTTAAAAATAAATGTAAAAACATTGGAGGACCCTTCGATATGTTGTCAATTAATTCTCAATTTTGGATAATATTTCATGGAATATGAAAATATGAAACCGACTTCATATAACCACTTATGAAGTTGAGATCTACTATTATAAAAGCATCTTACTAGATTACAATCTAAAATATAACCGATAGAAAATTCTGTTGTCGTATAAAATTACAATATTTCGAGCTGCTCAAACCGCCATCCGAAAATTCACAGATTCACGGTTTATAAAAAAAACTGCTACAACAAGAGAAAGACGATTTTTTTGTCAATAAGTTATCTAAATTTATAGAGATGAGCATTACGTTATGAGATTCGTTTCTTCAGACGGCGTTTCGCTATTGATACCGGTGATGCTAATGATGAAAGCTTTGCCTTCCAATCTATTGTCGAGTGAGTTGTCTTTGCTACTTTCGCTACCCGATCTGCTGGGTATTATTTCAAATTCGCTCGAATTGATTTCCGCATCTAGAAATGTCAAGTCATCACTATTTCTTTTGAGCTGATTCGTCTTATCGTCAGAGCAGTCTATCGCATTTTCGTTGTCAACTCGTTCAACGTGTATAAATCGTTCATTGTCTTCATCAATTTTTGTCGCATGTTCTATAGTTCCTTCCTGATTACTCGATCGCTTACTAATTATATTCAATTCCACATCCGTTCGTATCGTTTTTCCAGAATGATATTTTGTGGGATTGCAAGTACCATTTAGTGATGTTTTGTCCGAATTCATTAAAATGTTCAATCCATCGTCTGTCTTCGATTGGTTGTGAAGGTTGATTGGTTTTTGCACGCATGTATTCGCATCAACATTCTGTTGCTGTTTCTCTCCCTTTTTGGTAGCAATAGCGGCGGCAGCGGCGGCGGCGGCGGCGACCTCGGCTTCTTTCATCGCCGCGTGGATAACCGGCTCGGCCCATAATCCCGGGTTAAAGGCTGGTCCTGTTCCACCGAGCTCCGCCGGCAGGATGTCTGTCGGCAGATGCTCGTGGAGCGTGCTGAGATTATTACCGTGCAAGTAAATCTATAAAAGTATAAAATAATAACTTTTTATGCTCAATAGTTAATTGATGCAATAATAATTTAGATGCAACAATAAAATCACTATACATGTATTACGTCCCTCTATTATATCCGCAAGAATATAAATACAAAAATATTTATTTTACTTTATATTTTCCAGATTAATCGTAAGTAATAAGAATCAATTATTATATATTAGACATCTCACTTTGTTTCGTGTCTTTTCATCCAGGAATGGCTTCACTAGAGCTAGAGTTGCTTGGATATATAACGGTGCCGAGAGGAAGTGTATCGCTTTGAATCGAGCAGGAAATCGCCCACGTAGAGCGGTTATTAGGTTTCGTAGAGCTGCCGCGCCCAGTGCACCACCTTGCCGTAATGAGAATCCGCTCCAATCCACCACAGCGACGAAACCGGATTGCTGAGAAAAGAAACATAAATCATCATTAAACGGCATATAATAGTTCCACTTTGAACGTAGACATAAAATCTAGGCTAGACATAGATCAAATGAAATAACATTAACTGTTGTTTAAAATTCAAATAAGTATACTTTTATAAGTAAAAATATACTTTTATCGTGCAGAGCTATGAAAAAGATTCGATATGTCTAATATATATTAGATTTTATATTTTAGAACACATATTCCTATATTTTTATGTTGTGTTATTTGATGTTTCGCGATAGTAGTACAGAGATACAATATACTTATAGTTTTTATATGAATTCAACACTTACGAAAGTAATGAAAATTTGTTCGCCATTAAAAAATTATTTAAAAAAATAACAAACATAATGAGTCAATAATAATTATTTTCGTAGAATTCATGAAACTGATTCGATTATGAGATGGGTGTTGCACCTGATTTCGAGGATCTTGGATAAGTATTTCCAGTACTAAGAAGATAGCCCGTTGAACGGACAATGCAGGTACAGCTATGGGATCCCATTGCGATGCTAAAATAACCAGCACGCATCTGCCTTTCCTATATTGAGATATTCGTAGTAAAATAAAAAATAATGTATAAAATTAAGAAAACTGGATATTGCTTATTACAAATAAAACATTTTTATAAGACTATTTCTTCCAAGTTATTAAAATTAATTAAAATTAATTACGAACGAATTGATATATCGAAAGTGTCGAAAATACACCAAATTTTGTTTTGGACATTAGACCAATAAAGCACGCATTATATATTTGTATTCTCGATACTAGTACGATGTCAATTATTTACAGGATTTGTTAATCGCACATTTTCTGGTAGACATATGTACAATAAGAGCGGAAAAAGAATAAATATAGCGGTCATGCACGGTAGGTTGCCCATGAACATTAATTCGCAGACACTTCCTCATTGCAGTAGATTAATATCTTTACTTGTCTCGTGCAGGCAAGACGCCAGGTATGCCTGCTCGAAGCGCTCGTTGCAAAGCGGGATCTCGAGCGGTAAGATTACCAAAGATGTCCTGTCGATGCATTATTTGCGCTTGATAAGCAGCTATTAGGGTAGCCGCTTGTTCGGTGCGATACTTCCGGGCCAGCAGGAAACGGGTAATGTATTCGTCCGTGCAATGCTTTAAGTCTAGGAATAACGAATCGATCATTATAATGCTATTCGTGAATATCCTTGACCGGAAATGATTCAGATGCGGATATTCCGGGAAGGAACATGCGGTACAGGCATGACATTCTAATATTATCCCGCACTAGATCGTTAATAATTGTCTCTTTCTTTACTTTTCAATCACTTTTTCGATATAATTAAGGAACTATCAATTTATATACATATATATATATATATATATATATATATATATATATATACACACGGTATATTTCATATATCGTGAAAAACTTTATGTATATTACCTATATATGAATGTGTTTCTAAAAATATATCTTTTTGAATTTTTCTTTTATACTATATATATATACACACACGTGTGTGCGTGCGTACGTGCGTGTGTATGTAACTTGCCTACATCCGGCATTTCTCGAAGTATCGCTCTGACCGTTTTAATAGCCAATTTCTTGTCACGCTTATCGAATCTGTTATCTTCCTCGTAGATGCTACGTGCCAAAGCGGAACTGGCGTGACCACGCGTAGGATCCCACATATACTCGCAATACTCGGACATCTTGCTTCCTTCTTTTTGAATATATGCGAGAGTGATCTGAAACATTAGGATAAATAAGATGTCTTTGCCACCTTTATGACACCTATATATCCTGAATATTTTTCGTACAAAATATAATAATGTCGGCGAAATCATACGATTGCGAAATCATAAATGTGAAGTAATGCGCGGAATAACGCATCATGCAACTCGTACTTGTTAACTGGAATAATTGGATCGGATCTGAGGAGTCGATGCTAGGCATAGGCAATAATAGCAAATGGTCCAAGAGCGGAGAAACGACGCTTATGAAGCTGCTGCATGCTGAGAAAAATGTGCATTTCATTTTTTTCAAATGAATCCACGATGCTCAGCACATTACCCCCAAGAGTGATTCATAGGCAATCGTCCTTCTACATTACAGCTCATATAAGCATTCTTTCGACCGGTTCAGATAATTATCTCGCGAAAGTTTTACGCGACCTTGCAATGAACAAGCGATCGATATACTGTCTCATACAGTTTATAACTATAATTTATTGATACAATAAAATCGATTGTCTCGAGAATAGTAAAACAATTCATCCAAAATTTTATCTTTGACAATGGATCCAATTTGTTTATCTCAAAAACCAAACTAGAAACTTTGCATTCTATCAAACACATTTCAATCCGAAGCCTTTTAATTTTTATATTATTTAGCATTGTTTAATTTGAGTTATTATGAATAGCGCCGGGAGATAAATTGATGAAAGTTATTGTCTCCTATGTACCGACAATATCGATAAAGTTTGTTGGTTGAGATCTTCGATTCAGAGCCTATTTCAAAAACGGCACATATTAATGCGATAGTTATGCGTTTTATTAAGTTAAGAAATATATATTAATATATATAAATTGTTTCTTCTATATATATATATATTTATTTATTTCTTTCTTTATTTATATAGCAAAATCTTTCTATTTGCAACATAGATCTCCAATCAATATTCCTTGATAACTCTCGAATATAAGTTTCACGCAAAAACTAAATTGCGCAATATCGAAAAGGTTATTTTTGTTATTAGGAATACAATGGGAATGAATGTCAATTAAATAATGAGAAAAATCATAATACATTAAGCCTATATTTATTCTCATCTCGCGATAAGTTTGTCGAATCGCCTCGCTTGCGAGATGATGTAAACGGACACGTATAATCAAACCAGGGAAGTCTCCAATTTAATTACAATATATAGACGAAGATTATGTAAGGACGAGATGAAGTTGCGGCTTTCGCAAAGAGGGAATACAAGAAGCTAAGAAAGGGAGGGGTATACTTACGACGTACACGAAAGCCTCTTATATAGTCCCGAGGAAAGGGAGAAGGGCAAATAAATCCTTTGTTGTTCCTGATCGGGATTTATTGCAATTGTTGAAGGAAAATCGTGGAACGAGTTGCGCGTCCGAACAAACTACACGCAATGAAGAGTCACCCGGACGCGCCTCGCCACCGATTCGTTCGAAAGTGTCAGTGTTGGGAAACAGACACAGGACGAGGGGAACTACTCGGTATATCCGCGAGAGAGGAAAAAAAACGGAGAGAGCTTGCCAAGAGCTCCTGGGCTAAAGAGAGATAGCAGAGGAGAGAGGAGAGCAAAGCCGGTTACTGGACTCGCCGCTGACTCACCACTTGGTGTTCTCCTTGCACCCGCGCTATTGTGATCTTGCTTATCCAAAAAACTATCTGTAGTCTATCACGCGAGATATCTTAAGGTCCACTGCCGGCGGTAATGGTGGCTATCGATAAACGGATCCCGAGTGTTTTGTCTAAACGATGCAATTAATTAAGCATTTGTATGTATTTCGTGGATATGCGAATAACATAACGATGATCGGGATGACCATTTCGGATAAATTTATATTTGCGAATTCTTTTTTGCCCAAAATTTCTCGACTTTTCATTAAGCCTTGTATCCTTTGCTGGAATATTGGAAAATAGAAGTAATGAATTATCAAAATTTCGAAAAAGGGTAAGACTATCGAGCGAAAACATCTTTGAAAAGAATATACCTCAATATCTAATTTTCTCGCAGCATCATATGGCTAATTTAAAACTCATAATTTCATATCGACAAGAATTTCCAATAATTATGCTGATTGTTTTTTTAGATTATGTAAGCAATGATAAATAACAGCTAACTACTTGAAATTTACTATTGGAATGTTAATGAGTAGTATGTAAATTATTAGAATATAAATAACCTTGATGAATTATCACACACATATATATATATATAATATTTCTATTTCGAATTTGTCGCGTAAGTGTAACACGTTATGTTACACGTGTTAATACGCAGACCGTGAGCGATCTACAGATACATAGAAAATTACCAGATGTCCATCATCCGGTCTCTTTATCGTTGAACAATGGCGACGTGAGTGCGGAAGCATCGTGCCTCATTCTAGAAACATAAAACCTTGGTGCGATTTTTCGCAAGTGCACGATTTGCGCATTCCTTTGTATGCCCACAAACGCAAGACGATGTGTACAAAGCACGATCATAAAATAGACGATACAAAAATATTCGCGACGCGCGAAGCGAATGTTTGTAAATCTATATCCGTTTCATTATCATGACACAAATCAAGCGTACTTTAATCCTCTGCGTTCCGCAAGTATTCAAATGATTCTGCTATTAACTAATGGCATATCAGTTGTAAGATAATTTTATAATAAATTATATAAATATTTTACGCATGCAAGAACAGATAAGGACCATGAGGACCATCATAAATAAATCTTTCTTTAAATATCAATCTTTTTTATTTTGGATCAAAAAATAAAAATAGCAAACCCAACATTAGGATGTAAGCTGACAACAATGTCGCATAATATTACATAGAATTAATAAAATTATATAACTATATATAAAAATATATATCTAAATATATAATTATATAATTAAATACATATAATGCCTGCATATATAAATTAAGTATATACAATGCATTCTATATATTACTATATTGTTGTGGATAATTGTTAGAAATTTTCCTATTCTTTCGGCAATATCTATCTTTGCTATCGGCTATTTATGTACGTACATATATACATGCATGATATGCGTGACTCAAGTTAAGTTACACGAATTATAAACGAATTATAAGATTGATCTCTCGGCATCATCGGATTGGCATCTTATTAGAAGAGTACAAACGATCTTGTTCATATATATTAAGTATAACGTCAAAGTCAAGATTAAGTACGAGTAGATAAATGGGTACGATCTTGTTGGTGATTTTTATCGCTTGATTCATTCAAACACGTAAACTAAGAATGCAACAGAAACTCGCTCACAGAAAGCGTTACGACGCGCGGTTTCATGCGATTCCGGATTTCTCCAATGTAATTTCAAGCAAACGACCGTGTAAGCATCTTTCTTCTCTCGCAGACTGCGGAAGTTCAACTTCCCCAAGAAGGCGTTTTGTATTCGTTTCTGCGCGGCGTATAATTCCTGACGATGCAACAGCACCGTATATATACATAGCGTGTTTCAAGAAGAAATTGCGTAACATGTCGATAGAAACGTGGTACAACAGAGAATTACGTCTTTCTATTAGTCGCGTGAAACTTGATGTAACACTCAGAAGCCGGGTAATCTCAATTTGATGTATACTTAATGGCCGACGAATGACAATTGTTAATTTATGAACAGCTTATGAAAATTCCGCATCTCATCGGTGACACCAATATTCCGTCCGAACGCCCGCTGCTTTTTCTCTCCTCTTTCTTTTCTTTTCTTTTCTTTTTTTTTTTTTTTTCTTTCAAGATTCCAGAGAATCGCTCAAGAGATGCTCGATCGTCCACTTGTGCAGAAAAACTGCGGTGGCTTTCGGGGCTTTCATTATTATTAAACCGCGCCTTTCTTTGTTCTATGGGCGGATTTATCATCCTGCAGGAATTGCAAATAGCTCGCGACCTCCGTTAAATAAGCGCTGATAAAACAGCGATATTGCTTGCGAATTGGCGATAGAGAAGGCCAAGACCGATCGATTCCTGCGTTGGTTGTGTCACATGCGAATCGCTATATACATATGTACGTGTGCCACGGTACGAGATAGTCAGATCCCCATGAACAGTATCATGCTTTCGAGAGAGATATACATCTAAAGGGGAAGGAACTCTTTCTCTCTCTCTCTCTCTCTCTCTCTCTCTCTCTCTCTCTTTCTCATTCACTCCCTTTCTCTTTCTCTCCTTTCCCTCTACCAACGCATTAAATTTATGCAAATTTATCGTTATTGCGAAGATGAATCTGAAAATAATTAAGATGTGATATTGGAGGCTTACGTTTTCCGTCAATGAAGATTTGGTTACGGATGATCCACAGATTTCGTAGGATCTATCCAGATAAGATACAACAGGCAGGATCTTTCAATACTTGTCGTATGTTTTCACAAAAAATGACTTCTCTGTAAGATTTCGCAAATCTAATAAAGGTTGTTTGCAAGATCGCGGATCCTTTTCACTATACGCTACACGATACAGCTGACTAGTTTTAAAGAACTAGAAATGCAATATATATAATCCTGGTTGATCGAAGATCCTATTACGGTCGGCGCATCGCGGATTAACGCGCGCGCACTGGATTCGGTCACACTCGTTGGACGAAGAAACGTCGCGCAAAGCGTCCGGCGCGAAACTGTCGATTCGAAATATGGCCAGCGCGGCACGAGTCGTGAAAGAACGTGACACGGCCGCTCGGAACGGCCGTGAACAAACGTACCGCTCGATGAATATGATGATGTGACCGCGGAATGACCGCGCATACAGGGCCGTAACTAGAACTAACGGTGAAGTGAGATTACCGAGGTAACAAGCCGAGATCGGTGTCGCAATGAAGAATCGCCGAAGAAGTACTTTTATGTTTGAATATTACCGGTAATATTCCTTTACATCTTACACGTTAATCATGATTACTTATGATTCATCCATGCAAGACAGGATGCATCATCAGTAGTCTATTAGTCAGATGACTGTTGTGCAAATAAATAACTATTAGCGTAAGTCTCACAAGGTTACGTGTTGTGTGTGTATGTGTGTGTATAAATCGCAAGAAAAACTGTATGCCTGAGCATTTCGTTGACCGTAGAGGATAATGAAGAATATAGCCGATTATCGGTATAGTGAGTGTACGAATAGCAGATAACATGATAACAGTCGATAATATCAAATACTTTAATACCGACAGAAGATGATCAGATATCTATATTCCGATAATGAGCACGGAATTATAATTGAATTATAAAGGCTCTTAAAAAAAAATTAGATCAATTAGATCAATTTCATTGATGAAGATTAATAAAATTACTAGTGTTAATTATATATTTATTATTTATTATTATCGTAAAAAAATACCGACAATTTGTAAGATAATGTAAATTCATGTTAAATATCATTATTGCATTTTTTTAAATTCTCAGGAATTCTTAATATTCATTTACGTTCAGTTACATAACATTATGTGATCGAACTAAATAAAAAAACATATTATTCGCGAACGAATGTCATTTATTTTTTGTGCAAAAATGTTTTTGAACGTATAAAAGGAAACAAAGGGAACAAAGAGTTATATAAACATTGCATTTGCTCTGAGTAGAAATTTTTAAGATTCTTCAAGACTTTTGCTTATAGATATTTATCTAATCATATATATTTTTCCCTTTTTTAATTCAAAGAGAATGATAAGGCGCTAGTTTAGTTTGATTAGATTAGTTAGATTATCGCTTCCGGTTGCAAGTCATTATAATTATACTTGTTTGCGCATTCTCTTTCACAATATGTTATCTATTTGTACAAGAAATTTATCGTTACATCCGGGAGCATCGTCAAATGTGCATTTGGCAATACTGACCTTTAATACTTCATATGCGTCCCCGTTACCTAACTTCATTATCATACGATATTCTTTATCGCGCATTCTGGAATTAGTTTTCTCGCATTAAAATTCTCTTCCATTTTCTTCCATAATCTTTCTCATTTTTAAATTTTTGCCTTTTTTACCGCGGAACATCCTTAGTATCAATGCTACTTTGGTTGATCGAGTTATCGACTCTTTGATGACACGTTCATCGCTTCAAGATCGTTCCGTTAGTGCGCGCTATGGGGTTTTCCATCTCAGCGAACAAAGAAAAAATACAATTCTCATGTTGAACTCGATATTTCACCCGCCGCTCAACGACGAGCGTTACATCACTAACAATTCTCCAGCGTTACATCACTAACAATTCTCCACGTGTGTGAATGCTCTCGCGGATAGATCGTCGGTTATTAAATTCGTCGCAGTTAATAAATGGCGCGATTAGCGCGATTCTACATTGTAGATCGTCAGCGATCGGTGGCGTCTCTGGAATCATAATCGCGTTCGTCCTCACAAACACAAATATTAATGCAACGTCATTTCGCTGATAATCATTTGCGTGTGACATCGACGTGTGATACTTAATCGAATAGGTTTTCGTTTTTTAGTGCTCTCTCGCTCAGTTCAATTCGATACAGACAACACTCTCGATTGTGAGATCGACGCTGCCTAATTCTTCGATTAACGAGCGACCAATTACATCGTCGACGGATCGCGATAAGTAAGGTAATATAATAGTCAATCATACTTCGGCTCTTCTGTATTTGATTTGATTCCTGTGTGAAACGAATGTGCCCGTTCGCCTATTCTCTAGAAAACTAATCTACTTTATCTATTTATCCATTAATTTATCAATTTCAACTGATTCCCGATAAGTCAGGTATGATTTATTTATTTATATACATCGTAACATACAGAATAATGATACTTTTGTTATTCCTCTCCGTAGAAGATGGAAAATAACGCGTTGACGCTTGAACGCGACAATCGAACTTAATAATAAATTCGTTACCTTATCATTGCTATTAAAATTAATTTAACATTCAACGTTCGCGCGAAGGTCTTATTTATGAACGATCGCTCGCAACCTCGTCGTTGGCGATTAGAATTTATATCTGCGCTTTCATCTTTTATACGTTCGAGATTTTTTAATCGAAAGTTTCAATCACGCTATTTTCCATCAAGATGTACAGTTAAAAAAGTCATGCAGTTCAACCGGTTTATCTCAAGCTCGATTTCGCCGGAAATAAAAGCACTTTGCTCGGACTGCATCTTAAGACTGATGCTAAGATATATAAAAGATATGCTACATATATATGTCGAATCGTCGTTATTAAGAAAAGAAAAGAGTACAGAGACCACAATCACTTTGAAAAATATTCGTTTTTCGTTTATGTGCATGTTTCGTCTATATACATAATTAGAAAACAATGATTGTAAAAGTGCAATCATTAGCAAGTCATTCTGATAACATATGCATAACTTATATGCATAAGTAATTATATATTGTATGCATATATTATATGCATATGCATAGGTAATTATATATTGCATGTGATGTTACATAATTAGTTCATACGTTTCGTTTTATCTTCTGTTTGATGTTTCTTTTCGATAATTTATTCGAGGTAACACTTTATACTTACACTTTATACTTCTTGCTCTGTATATTGTTATTAATAAAATATCGGCATTATAAAAAGATGTATTTATATCTATTTATTCGTATTTATTCGTATCTATTTATATATCTCTATATATTTATCTATTTTCCTTCAATCCTCTTAAACTTGATCGATATGCAATATATCGCGCAATATATAAAATAATAATGCGATTATTACATATATAACAAGTTTATATCTATGCAAAGCGAAATAGAAGTTGAGTAACGTAATGAATTTTGAGAAATCGGAATAATCATTTTGTGTTTGTGCATGTAAATCGAATCGGGAGAATTTTTTATGATTTTTATATATTCATTCTAATGATATCCATTTACAACTTATAACTTTCCATTTATTGAATTTCCACAGAATCGTATCAAGATGTCGCACGCTCCAAACATCGCGATCCATCTGACCAATGTGGTGCTTTTCATCTTTAGTATATACGACTTCCACAATCTGAACATTCCCATAATCACCCAAAGTCCTAAATTCGACAAATTTGATCCTGGTCCAACAAAGTACCTCACAATATGGAATCTGGTGAGTTATGCCTTTTTCGATTGCTTATGTATGTATGTATGTATGTATGTATCTATGTATGTATGCATGTAGAGTCAGATTTTCATTGCTTCTTCTTGAATGAAATGTAAAATATCGAAAGTTATCGAGAGGTATTTATTTGTTCGCGAATTCCGCAGGACGGATTGGATATGTGAGCACCGAAATTATAATCGGAACTCGAGATATGGAAATAAACGGCTCTGGAAATTGAGTTGTATCAATTTTAAATAACTTTCGATCGCAATTTCATCAATGTGAAATACATATGTGCATATGTATGATTTATCTCGCTGATGCATAATTATGCATATGCAAATGATTTTATTAGATTTTCGATGCTATTTTATTATAAATCTACTGTGCAATAGGTTTACTGCGCAAAATTCGAAAAACTATCATATTATCAAGGAAATAATTATGCATAAAAATTCGAGCAAAGTTCAAATAATATTTACCGCCACGAAGAAGTGATGAATGTGATAAGAACGAGCTATTTGTAAAATAGTAGTTTTTATGGAATTACTTATATAAGTCGTGTCTCGATGTATAAGTCGTATCCAATGTCATATTACATGACATTAGAATGAAATAACCTGGACTCTTCCGTATTACAAATTGAAAACGAATTAACTATTTTGTAGAATCATATTGATATCCGCGTTTCCAAATATTCACAAATATTCGTAAATAATATTGATATTTACGAATATAATTATAAATATTCGCAAAGCAAGCACGCAGTAAGATTCGTAAACGGTAGTAACGTCTCTTCTCAGTTTCTTAATATATCCCTAATTTATTATATATGATTTAATTATTTATTATATTCTTTTGAGTAAAATTACTTGTTAAATTCGCTCTGAATACAGAGATACGTTAGAGATATATTCTAACTGCGAAAAAAGCCTCGCGAATTCAGAGTAGGGCACCGGAAATAGCTGAATCCATTACTGAGATGTTCTCCCTTCCAACCCTTTCTCTCACACAATGAACCACAGCAGTCACACACGCATGCTGCGGTCTTTTCCTCTTCCCCGACTGCTATTTCATCCTATTAACTGTTAGTAAGTCGCGGACCGCCGACACGAGTGTATCGTCTTGTGCAGTTACGTGAAGCGTGTTAAAGTTAAGTCCGTCACGCGCGTGTCAATCGCTTTAAAGGATCGAAAGGCGCGTCTGTCGCACCAAGTAAGAACAGATCGATTGGCACGTCTTGAAGTGGCGATACAAAGGCGACCGCGGACCGATTAAAAATAGGGCTCTCTCTCCCCCCCCCTCTCTCTCTCT
>JAHMML010000006.1:996134-1269236 GCA_020341155.1 Eciton burchellii
TCTCTCTCTCTCTCTCTCTCTCTCTCTCTCTCTCTCTCTCTCTCTCTCTCTCTCTCTCTCTTGTGACACGATCGTGTCGATGGACAACGACAAAAGTAGATTTTCATTCTCTCTTGCACTTGTATGTGCAAGACGATCATTGCGATCTCGACGAATTCGAATTCCCTACTTCGTTAACGTTCATTAATGATCGCGTAGATCCGCGATAATCGCATTGGCTTGTACAGTGGCGGCATCGGAGATCATCGAGATCTACAATTTCAATTATTCGATGATCCACGATGTTTCGATTGTTATTTCGAATGATGCTCAAGTTAGGTTAGCTTTTCGTCACGTTATATTCAGTGGCGTCGTCCGAATTTTCCTCTTCAAGGATGACACAGATTCCAGCTTGCGCTCGGCATGTCCTCCCTTATCAAGTACAAAGTGGATCGCGCGAATATCTTTGAGATTCCATCGACATTGCGATGCGATGCTAACGCAAAATAATCTGACTGAACTGGATGATCATGACAGAAATTTATTCATGAATTATCAAGTCATGAATATTTAGTCGTGAATTATCAAGTCTGCAATAGTACTGGTATATTGACGATAAAAGGCAACAGATGCGGGAATACGTAAATTGTTTATTAACATTATGAAAATAACTTTATGAAGTACATGAAGTACATCATGAAAGATAATCTTTGTATTATTTCATCATTAATATGTCTCGCAATCTTGTGTCATTTCATAAATTATTATTAGACTTTGTTATATAAGAGAGATTAAGAATATAAAAATTAATCTATATGTGTTAGTAAATTAAATAGATATGCTTGAGTAGATATGCACGCGATACTACTTGCCTATAGAAATATATAATCGACATATCCGCGATCCTTGCCTTCAGTTTCGTGTTAAATAAAGAATGGACTTTTAAATATCACGTCGCTGATATTCAACTTTACTGAGGACTATATAAATATATAACTCCCGCTTTATTCTCTTTTACGAGAGAAAACGCGAAAGAATAGAAATCTGATTGAGTGACACGTTGCAGCGTGTTGCGATTGTTCCCTAGATATGGAATTACAAGCTAAAAATATAAGAAAGAAAGAATTGCGTTATCTAAAACCAATATTTTTCTGTTCTTTGTATTTTTATATTATCATTATAAATGATTTATATTATTACTTCTACTTACTATTTCTATTATTATATTATTCTGTTATGTCTCCATAATGATTGCAATATTATTTTTTATTTTTGATACTCTGATTCTTTTTAATCTGCGCTAAATATCTTTTTTTATGCTTGTTTTATATCGATCTTCCACTGCTTATTAAACTAAACTTAAACTATTTATATTTCTATACTTTTGCTTATATTTCCGATTATTTTCAACTTGTTCTCTAATTTTTTTAACTGATTGACATGTGATACAGTAAGTTAGCAATATCTGATTCTCAATGCTAACTCTCGTTCGTCGCATCTAAATACACACACACACACACACACACACACACACACACACACACACACACACACACACACACACACACACACACANCACACACACACACACAGAGAGAGAGAGAGAGAGAGAGAGAGAGAGAGAGAGAGAGAGAGAGAGAGAGAGAGAGAGGGGGGGGGGGAGAATTTACAAAGATATAAGGAAAAAAAAAATGACATCGAACGCAACAATCGCAGAATAAATGTCATCATCGGAGTAAATCTTGCTTCAAATTTACGAGCTACGGATAATAAAAATCGTTGAGATGCCAAAACAAGTTGAACAACTGGCAATGGGTCATCTAATATCTCTGAGCACTCTTTAGCGTATATTTAAATGCATATGTGAAAGAAGAATTTTCTATTAATTCCATTCTTTGATTTAAAAAAATCCAAGAATAGATTAGATCTCCAATTGTTTAACGGATAGGTGAAATGTCATTTATGAAATATAAATCAAAATTCATTGAAAATTCTATATTACGGGCATTTATGTTTTCAAATTAATTTATTCAAATGGAAATTTGAATTCTTTTATCTTTGAAGTAAAATCTCTCATTTCCATATTCAATTTCATAATATGATTAATATATTTATATTTATTTTTCCTATATATTTTTTATAATTTTATATATGATAAATATTCAATAACTTAATCTTTAATAGAATTACAAAAGTTGTAATCCATTTTCTCCTGATCATTAAATATTACAAAATTATTTTTCTTATAATTAGTCTTGTGATGAAGAAAATCTATAGACATACTTTGATGAATTAACATTAATATTAGTTTCGTAACACAGTCTGCATTAATTCAAAGCGCTTTTATACTGGTAATTATATAATATAATTACCAGTACTTAAGCGAAAAATAAAACGCAAACACTTTTTTATTTATTTAGATATTATTTGATTTCATTTTTACCTTCTAATCTTTCTTTGACATAATATTTTTTTTCGTGTGAAGCTAATTTTTCGGAAATGAAGCTATATTATTTTTCATTTAATTTCTATTCACAAAAATAGCATGAATTAGAAATTATATATAAATGAAGAAAAGCGAAATGAGACTGTATATTTATAATTGCTATTTTGAATTTATTTAAAAAATCAGCTTTGCTTTCTAATTTCTTTGAATCACTATGCGATTTTATCTGTGACATATGTAAATTTTTATTTTGAATTTATAATTTGAGTTTTTTAACAATTCACAAACAATATCGTGTGTGTGTGTGTATATATAAGATTTCTTTGATTTTTCTTTATAATCATGAGAAATCGCAAATTTATGACGAAAATAATAAATAAGACTTTGGTCAAGAAGCGATTTAGTATACTTATAAGATAGTAAGTCATTATGATTTAAATTACAGAAGAAGAATTGATGCTCATCGAATTTCTTTATTTTCGTTTTTACGTATAAATTATATAAACCAGCCTTATATATTCGCTTGTATAATATGTACGTGTTGGGAAATTATCAATTGACAAACACTATTTATGGATTATTTTTTGCGTATTTACTTTCTTTTTAGCATTATCAGCATTTTAATGACAAAATTTAATATGATATTGTAAATAAATATTATTAGATCGTTTACTGATATACGTACGTATAAGAAACGTTACATTACATACAAGAAAAATATAAGAACCCAAAGAATATATATATTATATATTTTTAGGGGCAAGAAAGAATTATGTCTTAAACAATAAATTTTCCAGAAATAAAATGATTCTACGTGACTTCATCTCTGTGATTCATGACTGAATCTATATTTTTGATATTAATGTTATAATTTATCATATGATATGACATATATCATGTATATTTTTGTGAAATATTTATCAGTTTTCTTATTGCTGGAGAGAGACACACAAGTTTTTAGTATGCTAATAATTCTAATATCAACAATCTTTAGGATAATATACTGACTTTATAAAAAATCAATTGTATTGATCCATTATATCGGTTGCTCGATGAATAATGGTATGCAACGAATGCATCTTAATATGTATTGAATGCCAAAGAATAATTACACATTTCAGACTACTAGGCAAACAGCTGTGAGATGCGAAAAGATCTAGCGATCGGATTTCATACAATTACTTTCCTGCAATTCGCTTTTGCGGTTTATTACGATTACACGTATACGATCGTACCGTACAATGTCGTAAGGGTGCATAGCGCCTTTGGTGGAAAATTTAAATTTCTGACATTCTGGGATGCGGTTAGTATAGATAAATACGATTGAGAAACTTATTATAATTTATTATAATTTATTACTTTGCTGTAATATATATGTGCACACGTATGTGTATATATATTTATTTATACACAAATACACGCGCGCTGAATATGTAAATAAGAAATTATGCGTTTGCATTCATTTGTTGCATTGACAATATATATATTCACAATATATATTTGTCACAATATAAATTAAAAATATATTTTCGACACCGTGCAAGACTTTGCTCAAGTTTAGAATTTAATTTGGATCAATGGTGGTCAATCGTGAATACGATTTTCTTACCTTTCCTTTTTGCAGATGAAAGATCATTGCATTTTCTATGATATAACAACAAGAAATTATTATTCTTCGTGAAAATCGATTCTTTGTGCGTTCGGTATATATAGTAGTCATATATAAGATATCCTTATTGCCGCGTTATATAATAGTGAAAACGGACACCTCTATTTAATGTACCTGGTGGACGTAAAAAATTACAGATATGGTATAATATTCCTCGACAACGTAAAAAACAGGATATTCAATCATTATCAGTGAAATCACCGTGAATTATAGAAGATTTTTTTCTTTTTTAGTGGAATTGTGTTGTAATACAACGATCGTTATGTAAAACTATATCACTCTATCATTTTTATTATAAAGTATGATATATACTGATTCGTTACTGATACGTTATTATATCTCACAGAAATAAAGCTTTATGCAATCTATGGTAAAAAAACATATTAAATGTTTGAAAAAATATCTTTATTTGAAATGATGGGTATTGTATATATTTAAAGTTGTATATATTAAACATATATAAAATAAAATAAATGAATGCAACGCATTTGATGATTGATAAATATATTGGAGTTTCTCAAAATTGTTAAATAAAATGTTTTTGTGTCTCTCATTTAATTATTTCCGCATCCAAGTTCCAAATATGATTTTAAATTCAATAAGATCATGTTCGAGCATCTCGTCACTTGTCGTTACAACATACGATGACATACTCTCAATCATTTTACGCTTAAATTGCAGCTATTAAATTACTCGTAGAGAGCAAAATTCAATTGTTTAAGCACCACTCTATGCAGTGAACGATGGCACGCGTCATAGAAGAGTGCTTCTGTGCAATGTTAATCGATCAATAATTATATTAGAATATTCATTTAACTGGAATTAGTTAAATTAGTTTTTAAAAATTAGTTTTTATTTGACAAGATGAAGAAAATTATTGGATTTAATCACTTATTTTACGATTAGATTAGATATAGATTTTTTGTTTAATAACCATCTCCTTATTTGTCAATTATTTAATAACTTTAATTATTCTAATTTTTATTGTTAAATCTAATTAACTAGAATAAGAAAAATGCATGAATATTTATATAATATAATAATTAACTTTATTATTATATAATATTATATTATATAATATTATATTATATTATACAATAATCAAATATTTTCTAGAACTTATTAGATATTAATTAGTAAAAAATTTAACTGATATTCAAAAGTGGCATAGATAATTGGACTATTTCCTCTTATATAGTCAATTGATGTAATATACATCATATATTTGATTGACATGTGATAAGCTTGACTATATGATTTGGATAACTGTTAAAAATAATTTAATTGCAGATATTGAATATTAATTTTAAAAAGTTTCTTCAATTTTGAAGAATGATTTAATCATTATTGGCACTTCAAGTATCAATATTTTTAAGTATCGTTGATGCTTGAAAAATATCCATGTTTAAATTTCTCTTTTTATATTTATCAATTTTACTATTCAAATCATTTTAATGTGTAATATACATTAGATATTTGTGTAACGCGATAAATTAATTCCATATAATATAATATATAATGTGTAATACACATAATAAGACGCAAGCAATTCTTATGACATGTAATCAAGAGATCATATATATATATACATATATGATATCTGTACGATTCGTATTATATGCACGATATATATAATATTATATAATTATATAATATAATATATAATTATATGAAAATGGAATGTCTTATTATACGAGAACCTGCTATATTATATGATTAATGCTATGTTATATGATTAATAGGCTTAGATCTTAGATAATATATGAAACATTTGCAAATTTATTTATTCATAGCATCCATTACAGCATTTAATAGTAATAAAATATGAAATTATAATTATATATTTGTCGAACACTAATTTATATATGCTAAATACAATTAGTTTATTTTAATGTTTCATGAATTTCTTTTATTCTTGCTTATTCATTCAAACACCAATCAATTATTGATATATATACAAATTGGCAAACGACAAAAATTTGCGACAATATTAATTATAATCACTTCAATAACGTTATTTAAGCTATTATTAACTTTGAGTTAACGTTTTCGAGCATAATCTCAAACTATGTGGAAAAGTTATCGAAAAGATTCATTCATTCATCAATAATATCATATATGAATTATGTTTTAGATATTGCAATCTTTATTCTTCTCAATATGTTTTTTGAACGATTTGTTTGGCACAAATGCTGTAAATGTCAAAAAAGTGCCATTCATACGGAAATTGAAGGACTATTTGCATGCAAGTCTCGGATTTCCTCTTGCCATGGTAAGTATAATTATTTCACTATATTTCTTAATATAGTGCTTCATCCATATTTAATTCCGATAAATAAAATAAGAGACATTTTTATGATCAAGATATCTAAATAACAAGAATTAATGGTGATTTTTCGATGAACAATATGCAATTATTATTATATATTGCCGATATGATTGGCAGATTTGAAAAGCAAATAAAATATTAATTTATGTTATCTTACAGTTCGTTGGCATAATTTTCTGGGCATTGATGTTCATAGACCGTGAACTAGTATTACCAAAGGCATTGGATCCATATTTTCCATGGTGGTTGAATCACATAATGCACACAGTAATTATGGTATCGACTATATTGGAAATAATTCTCGCGCCACGACAATATCCTAAACGCTCTCGTGGCCTCGGAATACTCGTGAGTTTCATGCTCATATACCTAGTCTGGTAAGTAAAATGGATCTAGGTATGCAGGTGTTTTCTATTGTAATTAATTTATAAGAATAAAGTACATTAATAATTTTATGTAAAATAATTAGAGAAGGGATAAACATAAAATGTTTCTGTAATTTTAAATTTATCGCGCTAAGAATAAGAAAATTGTAAGAGAATTTTGACAATATTATTTTTCAATAAAACATTTCAGGATGCATGTGATCTATTACAAGAGCGGTATCTGGGTATATCCCGTGATGGATATATTGACGCAGCCTCTGCGGATCTTATTTTTCGCGGTGCTGTTAATATTCTGCATGATCCTGTACTTCATCGGCGAAGCGTTGAACAACTTTATTTGGGGTAACGAAAATACTAAGCATAAAAAATCTCACGCCAAATCCAAGTAGCCTTGCCCAAGCGTCCCTAATGGATGACAGACCGCATCACGTTCTGCCTGCCGCCTGCGGTAATGGTGAAATAAGCAAAATAAGTCTTTTCTATACTTCCGTTACAGCATGCACGTATATCATTTATAAGAATAAGCGTCACTTAGAATTTTAATATTATGTATGTGCATGCAAGACGCAATTTAGAGCATAAAGGGGAAGATCGCATAATCGTTAACCTGGCGCGTTGGAGATAACATGGAGTGAGCAGAAGCATGTAAAAAATATCTTACGATCATGGATCAAGGGACAACTAATTTATAACTGGTGTAATATTTTTGCGCATCGATTCCGAGTAAAATGATATGAATTCATCAATTCACGCCCATAATAATACTTATTTTTGTACTTTCGTAGGAAACGATCTATTATATTATTGTTTTTATCAATAAAGTTAATGTGGTGTACGGAGATTATACATATGTAATATAATGATATACAATAGTATAACATGTATCCGCACTAAAGTCCAGGTATATTTGTGATCGAGTGTAGGAAAAAGATACGTAGCGGTAACGGAGAGTATGGAGCCAAGTTTGAAAACGTAGAAACAACCGATGGACAGGAAGATTCTGAAATATTGTAATGTATCGATCATCCGAAGATAAAACCTCGATGATTTTTTTGTTGCTAGAGCAGTGCTTTGAGAAGACCTAATACTTTTACAAGTCAGATATTGGCATAAATATATATTATATAATGTAATATAATATGGAATTATTGTTTGCACTTTTTAATAAAAACATTTTTTTCTTTTTTTTTGTTAATTTTTTACTATCAATATATCTGACATTATTGATTATTGGTTCATTCATTAATAAATAAAGGCATTTGATGAAATGTATGGCCTATGAATATTGATTATCAATATCTGCTTGAAAATTAGATCTGCTGAAAAATTATGTTCTCTTTCTCTAAATAGATGAATTTTCTTTTTCGGCACAAATGTTATTTGAAATTGAATATATCATCAGCAATTATTAACAAGCAGAAACTTTCTCAAATATCTGATTTTGTTTAAAAGACTTGGTCTATTTTCTTGAAGAATGTGCATTACTCACACATTATATAATTTATAATAAAAATATAAATATATGATCGATAGCCATCTCGATCTCGATTCTCTTCGAAAAGAAAAAAAGATATTTAATGTAATTGACTTTACAATTGAAAGAAAGCAATACAGTTTGATATTATATATACTACTACATATATAATAATAAAATTTTATGCACAAACTTTAAAGAAAGTAATAAAAAAATTGAATTTAGAAAAAATTATATATACATACGTTAATAGAATTTATAAAATATACGAAATAATAAATAAGAGATATGAATTAGCAGCTTTTCAATGGACATTTATACTAGCCACATATATTTAATAGAATACGATTTTTAGATTTTCCTATAAGAATAATCCATTGAGAACTGTCTTTTTTGTAACTATGAAATATGATTATTATTAAAGTAAAACGATAATACTTATTTGAAATATAGAATGTTCGACACCTTGAATCTCATTCATGCGATTTAAATTATAATAATTATAATAAATAAGATTTTTTTATAGATTACTTATAATAATTTAGATAATTTATAATATTCAATAATATTCAAAATTATAAAACTTTTTTGTTTATTCAATCACTTCTTAAAAAAATAATATATAAACTGGATATCTTATTCCGATACTTACAAAAAATACATCAGGAATATAATAGTTTCCATTTCTCGAAACTATTATAGGAAAATAACATTTACAAAGCGTACATTTAGGATTTTGTAGTCTATAATATCGTAGACAAATTACATTATCTAGCTCTCGATGCGAGTTGTCAAAGTATCTTATGGGCTATTATTTTAGCGATAATAAAATAATAAAAAAGATATCTTGATGTTATTATCTTTGTATTCACTTTTATGAACCATCCATATATGTATCCATATATATATGATTGATATTATTTGTTGTGATCTTTATTGTTATATCCTACACATATAATTTGCGATAGTAAAAGTCAATAAAAATATCATGCAGTCTCATTCTCGTTTAAAAAATATTGTAACCGATGTAGGTAGCGAGAAGTGAAGATGAAAATATTATCGTCACGTCTGTAAACATAATTTTGATAAATAATTATATTTATTATATAAATACTTTCCGATAGCTTTTAAACGTACATATTAATTTTCCATTTGCAAGCCATTTGAAAACAAAATACTCGTTATTCTTTGTCAAATTTCTACATGTCAACAATAATGTCTTTGTTAAGAGTAAAAAAGAATTTTCAGTCTTATGTTATGATGTTTTTGCTTTTCTTAAGCTGTGGCGATATTTGTGTTCCTTTAGAACTACAGTGCCTACTATTAATTATTTCGTCAATACTCTGTTTTAATTCTTCCATTTCTAATATATCGAGCGGTAGTGAAGTCTGTGTCGCTATCTCTCTGGCATTACTTTGTCCGTCGTTTTGCAGTAATCTACTTACTTCCGGACAACGCGAGGTGGGACTAGAGTTCAAATCACCCATCACAGCTTTTCTATACACTTCTTTCTCGTTTTCGTTCTTTGTTTTGAGATCGCTAGCTTCTTGAAGCAGATGTTTCAATATAGCTTCATGCTGTAGGACATACTTACTTCTATGGTTACTTTCACGATTTCTTCTATCATCCTCGTGATTATAAGTTTTACAATTCTTATTACTATTTTTATTTTTACTACGTTCATGTGTTTCTTCTAAATTCAACATTTTCATTTCTTCTTCAGGTTGACTGTCCTCACTATCGGTATCTGGTTCATCCTCTTTCTCCATATTGCCTGTCTCATCGACGTCTTTATCAGTTATATCTTGATGCTTTTTCTCATCGCTGCTTAAATTTTCATCGCTACCGCTCTGTCCTCTTGGGAATAAAATGGGCAACAACATACCAGCATTTTTAGTATCGATAATTTTTGAGTCTAAAGTTCGCTCTTCAAGACCAGCATTTCCAAGCCTTCTATTCATGTTGGGCATTTGAATCGGTATTTGTGTCATTAATTGACTATCTTGAGAGGTAGTGCTGCCTCTTCTAGATAGTGGATCAATTTTGCTTGATCGAGATTTTCCAAAATCTCTTCTATTTTTTCCACGGCGGCCGCGGGACCGACCAGCAACCTTGCGCGTTGTCTTCACTTGCGCAATTTGCACAGATATCTGTGAATCCAATGAATTTCGCCTGGATTCCATAGATACACATTTGTAGCTATAACTGATTTCAGAATCCCCTGAATTTCTTCTATTACTAGATACGGATCCAGTAGCACCACCGACCAGCGCACATCTTCGTGTCACTAACTTTGGTAGAGCAGCTGCCCAAGTAGAACTGAAATCTTGCGAGGCTGCGGAATTGAGGTCGAAATTTAGCCCAACTGGATCTTCATGAGTATTATGAAAACTTATGGATAAACGTCCGGCCCTGTTGAATGTTTTTCGATTCGCAAATAAATGCGCGATAAGTTTGTGCTTGCTCAATTTTATAGGAGTTTCTTCAGATTCGCGATTGAAAGTTCTACAAACAAAGAAGAAGCGTAGGCTATTCAGAATCGCATTAATAATAAAATTGACATGAATCAATGCAGTAAATATCCAACAAATGTCAAAGTTTACCTCCTTAGAAATCTGCACCATGTATCAACCGTCGAATTAGTCCAAACCCATGAAGACATAAGAATGCCGGTGAAGAATAGTGTGAACAAATGTAGTTGCAATTTACCTGTGCTAGGTCTTATATCCATTTTACATTCGGATATATCTGAATATTTTGTTGTTATTGCGCATCTTAAAATAACCGCGACAGATTAATTATGGAAAATATTAATAAACATGCTTCAATGATAATTAAAGCTTGTATACAATATTGGATTATATAAAATTGGATTATACAAAATATATATTTAAATATATATGCATAATTATGTATAAATATGCATAAATATATATAAATATATATTTTGCATATAAATCCAAATTTTAATGTAATAATTATTATTGGAATCATGTACTTACATCATATAATTTCTAAAGCTTTGCTTCCATTGCCAAGAGTACTGAATTTCGTAAAGATGACAATAAAATGTTACAATAACTGCAGCAAGAATAGATATAGAAAACACTCCCATCCTGACAATAGTATGTTTTATTTTTGAACTTGCTCTCTTGGATATAATTTCTTGACTGCTAATTTTTAAGCAGATAAGAGTATAGAGTCCTAAAATATATATAACATAATAGATCTAAAATAACTCTTTGATAAATTAATTACATGAATTAATACTTACAGTTTATATCATTATAGAATGCATATTTAAAATTTAATTATATATATATAATTATTATATATCATTGTTATTATTATATTAATATCGCAAATATATATGATAAAAAATAATACTTACCTCTACATAAAAAGTATCCTCCAACGAGTACAACAACAAAAACTGGTCCTAGTACGAACCAAGCTCTGACCATGTAATTAGTGTAACCTACGAAACATATTCCAGTCACACTATTACCATCAATTTCACCTAATGCCATAATTGTAACCGTTAGAACGAGTGGTAAACACCAGGCAATCAGATGGAAATAAGCGCCCTTTTTATCTATCCGATCTTGTATTTTACCAAGCGCTCGGAAACTCATGTGCCAAGCATACGTCAATATGACGAACCATACCATTGCTGCCATTAAAAAATAATATACGAGAACAAAGACGACAACGCAAGACAGATTTTCTCCACTGTGAAAATAAATATTTTATGCAATCTCAATACTCGAATTAAATTAAGGCAAAGACTATGACACATATATACATTTGTATGTTACCTGGGCTCGCTCATTCTCAAGGTTCCATCTTTGCGACATACAATTACCTCCCTGCTACCAATGAATTGAGCTAACCAACCTATGCAAGACACCATAAAACAACCATTTATATAAAATATCACAAGAGCCGGATATTTATTAGCGCTCCTCCAATCTATCAAAAATGTTATCTGAAATGTACTTAATTATGTAGTTGATGTATAACAAAATTATATATGTGTGCTTCTTTTTATTATTTACTACTTACTATGGTAAAAAAGTTGAAAGCACAGCAGATACCTGCAGCCCATATAATAAATGAATGTATTTGACTATGCTCATCGGATGTATACAATGGGTCATAACATTGTGTTCCACAGCCTTCAACACCATCAAAAATCGAAAGAGCATTGTCAGTAGACACGAGGGGCTTCAAACATTTGCCTGAGGTATTAAATTTTAATTCTCTGACGTCATTTTTACATAGTCGTGGAAATAATTTTACATTATCACATTTTGCAAAACTTGGCCATATAGTATGATTAAACAGTAGTCTGCAAGGTCCAGACACCATTTTACACATTTCTTGAGATGGTAATTCTACCGTATCATTGATGCATTTTGGCATGAATATTGAGCACAAAAATGGTTGAACGACGGCCCAGCACTTTGGTACATGTTTCAAGGCTTGTAATAGATACAATCTTTCCTAAAAATCAAGATATGTATACAGAAAAATTTGTTATATTCTATTTCTATTCTAAGCATAAAATATAATATATAGCATTAAATAATAACATTCAATATATCACAACAAAGTTATTAAAAACTATGTTTAATTAAAGGAGCTATAATAAAAAAAAAATATCCAGATATAACAGGATATGTTATCCTTATACCTTAAATGTCTCAATCTATAACAGGAAGGTAAGCTTGTGTAGTGAAAGAGAAAATACCTGAGATAATTTCAAATATAATTCTTGACATTTAAAGCTCCAGGTCTACAGGTACAAAATAGGCCCATTCCTCAAAATGCTTCGCAATGCTAGGTTTTTAACTTGCATGCGTAAATGTTCTTAAAGGTCATACCATGCTTCATCAAAGAAAAAAAAAACCAAAAAAAAACAGGAGGACATTATTGCAAAAAATATATAAATAATCTTATTTACCTCGATAATATCTTGAGTTACACTTTCTGGTATAAGATCCAATGTGGTAGTTGAGTAAGGTAATTTCGTACCCATACAACTATTTTTATACAATGGAATGCACTTTGCATGTTTACGACAAATTGAAACATCCGGTGATAATCCTCCAATAGGATAATTATTTAACAGATAACTGGAGTCCTTTATCCTATGTCTCAATTCTATATCTTTCCATGTATTATTTTCATTGTCATTAGTTATAAATCCATGTTTCAGTTCTGAGGATGACCCGTGAAACAATAAGCCGGTAAAGTAAATTGTCCATAGCAAACGTATCATCTGTATATGGAAAACATAAATTTCTCATTCGCAATTTGCATTAAAGATAGAACTTAATTCAAGTAAAAAGAGCAAGCATATATAGTTTTCCGAGAAAAGAAATAAGAAAAATCTTATTTCTCATAAATGAGAAGAGATGTTTCATGTGATCCTACTGGTAATTAAACTTTCAAAACAAAGAGTCACGTGGAGTCAGATAAACAATAATGATGCGGGGAGAGAAAAATAGACGCGTACTTTCATGCGTTATGACCACGGGTTAACGTTACTTTGTTCTCGCGATTTTGGCTAACCACGAGGAAAGGTCTCCGTTTCGTCCGGGTGGCGCGCCTCGCATCTTCCACGATCGTCGAATAGCCGCACTCACAGCTTACGAACCAGCCGGACCACACACATATCACATTCCCGCTCGCAGTGGACCACCCACGATGCACTTCCTTTATATCCTTGCCTTTTCGAAGTTTGAATGCAATGCATGATTCATGCATTGCTCACCAGTGGCGTTACTGTACCGTGTAACTTGCGATGAAACCAAGGCCGAATAGCTGTACTATACTATACATAGTCATATACAGTAGTACAATTCTTTGTATCTTTAATGTGATGTCATGGTGAATTGAATATAAATATGTTCAAAATAATTTAAAATAATGAGTTAAACATAGTTTTAAACTTCTTTATTTTCCATAAATATGTATGTCGGATCTTAGTTTTTAGTTCAAAAGCAAGTTCATTCGATAACTTTTAATGTAGACAGATCAATTTAATATTTTAACCTCACAAAACGGCAACTTTAATACTTATTACTATTTTCGATTATTTACAACAATCTTTTCGCAGATTCAAATAATCTTTTTAAATCTTTGTAAATTTATCGGATAAGCTTACTTATGTTAAAATGTAATGCGGAAAGCTTAATCTGTAAATCTGTTTAATTTTTTGTATTAGCATTATTTTAAAGTCATTAAATTATATTAGAAAATAAAAATCTATGTAATTCATTATCGAGAAATATTAATTATGAACGTAAGATTTATTTAATCCTTCATTGTTATTTAAAAACAAACAAATTTTTATATTTTGTTAAATCTCTATTTATTTTAAAGCAAATATTTGTCTGTCATTAAATTACACAATTATTTAAAAGCTTGCATATAAAATATTGAATTGGTAGCAAAATTATTAATAGTAGTAAAATTATTATGTAAACCTTTATTAAATTTTATTATTACCTGCCTTTCTTAAAGGATAGTAAAAATAGTTTATTTAGAATTATAATTCTAATATATTCAATTCGTTCTTTTACATTATATCATATTTCTATATTCGTAAACTAGCAGTGAAATACTAAAATTATAAATTTATCTACAAAAAGTCATTTTAATAAAGAACATTCTACTTCTTTAACATTTTATACATTACATATAATAATAACATTTATTATCAGCTTTATATTATACACAATATTTGTAAAATATTATAGTATATTTATATAACTTCATACAGATACAAAAAGATCAAAATGTATTACTTTAATGTTAAATATTTTTTCACAATTTTATTAAAATATCATTTCATTTTATTTATAATATATATCAACATCTTATTTAAATCGTACTTGTTAAAAAATTATTTTAAAAAAAGAATGATTTATAACCAAAATGAGTTATCTGCATAATGTTGAGATTTATTTTAAATATAAATTGAAATATCTTATTCCAAATATTTTTTTATTTTCTTTGTTATTATAAACGATCATAATAGAGAATAGTTATAAAATTTTTTTATTAAATGATTATATTTCTTGATTAGCTACATATAATTTACAAATATTGTATTAACACGGTTTTGCATATTTTACTGGATTCAAAGATATTCTAATTTCCATTTTATATATGTAATTATATATATAGAACTGAAAATAATACATTCCAGATTTTCATTAAAAACTAGAAAATATAATTTATAATGTGAATATGTAATATATTATGATGGCGCATTATGTTCTGTTCCCTTTGGAACTTGATGTATCAAGATAATTTATATCTGCCAATAAATATTTAACATGATCCTGAATTTGATCTGAGTTGGACAAAGACAAACGCGAGCAGGCATCGCTTAATGTTTCTATTTGATCCTGCTTATTTTCTTGTGTTCTCACGTTTCCACATATTGGTTTTATGTGTATATGTGCTCTTAATAGAAATATTATACCATTAAGTTCATATGTGAGTTTTGCTCGCTCTTCATCTGATTTGGTATACTTTATTATGTATAATTTTTTTCCAATTAATTTTGTTACATGATGCTCCCTAAGATCAAATGGTAATATAGAACCAGCTGATAAAAGTAAACACGTTATTGGCATGTGACGAATGTTTACAGCTATATCCAATGGTGTATTGCCCAAATAATCTCGACAATTCGGATCAGCATCATAATGCAACAATAAACGAACCATTTCTGTGAAACCCCTGTCATAAAAAATTAATAAAGAATGAAAATTATATATTATGATATAACATGTACAGTAATATTTGATATTATTATATATTATACAAACATCTTTAAGAAATATATATATATATATATATATATATATATATATATATATATATGTATATAAAATATTTTGAGTAAATTTAAATATGTCAAGTTAACAAAACTTTCTAAGTTTATTATACAATTATATTTTTCTAAATATTTCTTAAAAAGCAATTTAATTTAATTTTGAAGTCTAAAATTTTATTTCTTTCATCAATTGATTTCTTTTTTACAAAATTTTCCACATCGTTTTATTTTATCTTTGGAAATTATTAGACTTTAACTTAAATCTGTATTAATTAACTTCAAACTTTTGTAATCAGAAAGATATTAAAGATATATAGAAAAATATTAATTATTTATACATACCCGTTCACAGCATGATGAAGAGGAGTTTGTTTAAAACTGTTAACTAAAATATTGGGCGATCTACCTTGTGCCAAACAATGTCTCATCTGTTCAATATTATTTCCTACAGCAGCTAACTGCATTTTTCGTGCATAAAATTGATCTAGACAGTATGATACTGGGGTCTTCAGTAAACCATAATGTCTTAGCCTTGTCTTCATCTTGGTTTCTATATGAAGATTATCATTCAACAAGATTTTAGATATTTCAATTCATAATTTTTATCAGGATGTTATATTTAATGGCTAATATTTATTTAATTATAATTTGAATAACAGGAAATAATTGTGTATAAAGTTATAACAAAAGATCATTTTATAAAATAAGTAAAAATAGCAGTCACTTCCTTATCATAGAAAAAAATATAAAAATATTGCTAATGTCATTCATATGAAATAATATATAAGAAATACTTACTATATCTAAGTATTGGAGGTAAATTATCAGTATTATATAAGGTATGCGTCTCTGTAATAATCTGAAATAACAATATTTTTTTATTTTTCTAGATTTATATAATTTATAGATTTATATTTTATCAAATAAAATAATCCTATCCTAATAATTTATATTATTTCGTACTTTAAATATCAAGAATATTTTATAATGATTATTTACCTTATGATAGGGCATACTTGGTTCCATTTTGAGATCTGTTCTTAGCGTAGAATCACATTCTGCAATGAATCTTAAAGGATAATTATCCCTCAGATGATTTAGGCCAACTACATCCGTATTTAATTTAAATGTTTTGTTACAATTTATCTTAATATCAAATTTTGCATTATCAATGCAGATATTATTATCGATATTTTGATAAGAAACATATTGCTGTTGCTGTTGTTGATTCTCATGTTGAACGATCATGCTATCATTCGAATCGTTCCCGGTTTCTACTCCCGAGTCTACAGATGTCATATTGACCTTTTTGTTTATACACAATACAGAAATGCAAAATAATGATGAACCAGTTTCTTTTATTTTATAAAACTGCACCTACAGGTGCAGTATTGCTTCTATTATTAACGATAAAATATCATTCTTCATTAAATGTAATGTATCACAATGTAATTATAAATTAACACTTCACCGAGTTTTAATTGCGATGTTACATATTGCAGTCGTATTATCTTCGAACATAATTTACAAGATGGATTCTTACTTATTTCGATATCAAAAATAGTATGTGCATGCATGTATCAATGCTTAACTATATAATTAATGTATGAACTGTACTGAATTTTTCAACTTTGGTATTATTCTATTCTATAATTATAATATATTTTATTTATAATTTATAATTTTAATCATAATTATTTTATTCATAATTAATTTTATATCACTTTTATATTTTTATATATTATTATATTTTATATATTATGTTATATTATATTATATTTTATATTTTATATTATTTTTAAATATATGATATTGATTTCTTACAATGACCTCAAGGAAATTGCTATTGCAAAATAAAGATCAATCGTATGAATCGTACAACAGAATTATGACATAGAAAAAATGGAAACAGGAAAAGGACGAGATTCAGGATAACCAACATTTTCAAGTTTGCGCAAAAAATAGCGACCAAATTAAAAAACATGAAGTAGAGAAATTTAAATCTGATACATATATTGAATTTCAAATCAATACAAAAATTGCAATGTGACAATTCGTTATCTCTAAATCATAATTAATTGATTATGATATTTGTTCGTACTAAGCAAAAGATCTAATGAATACTAATATTTTAAATAGATATAAAGCGTAAAGTCAATATTCATAGTCCGTTCTTATTACAAGATTATAATAATATTTTAAATAATATTTCTAATAATATTTTAAATATTATTTTAAAATGCTAATAGAATTCTGTAATTAATTTATGAGCTTTACAAGTTATTTAAAACGATCTTAAACATAAGCATTGGCTGAATATCAACTAGATTAATACTACTAGATATACTAGATAACTAGATTAATAATACTATTAATATACTAGATTAATAATATTATACAAAAATACTCATATTAGACTAAAATACTCATACTCGTGCTAGATAGAGAGATGTACAGCTTTTGTAACAGATATTCTCTAGAAGAACTTTTCTGGGATTTCTCCAAAGATCAGAATTCAATGATCAGAATCAGTTTAATCTTAAGATTCATAGCAAAATTTTATTTTTAGATGCATTCCCCCCGCATTCCCAATTTGTAAGTTTATATTTATTATATTCGTATAATCATATTATTAATTTTATTTTATTTATTATATTATTATATTATTATATTTATATTTATACATTTAACAAAAAGATATTTATATAAGTTTTCTATATCCATAATATTAATTCTAATAATTTTTTCTTGGATGATAAATGTGATTTCATCTAGAGTAATATAATTAGAGTATAGTAACACAGTAAGGTAATATAATAGAAAACTTATATATAGGTTTTTTATTTTTCATCATCTTGTTCATATAATAAGATACATTTTATCTTTGTTATTTTATTAATTTGAGCATTTTATTCTATCCAATCGCATTTATGTTTTTATATAACATTGCGTGATTGCGCATATAATAAAAATCTAATCAATGATCTAAAAAAATTTTCTGGTGGAATAAAAGTGAATCGATTATTCTTGATACAACGATTCGTTTGTGTAGTGATAGTTGCTGCTTGCGTGAGGTGTTAATTTGTGTAATTGTATCATTTCGGTGCAGTCGGTGCATGCACATTTATTCATATAGATTATTCCAGTTTATATCATTATTGAGAATAGATTATAACGGTTGGAACTGGAATTTGAGAACATAGTTATGCTTCAAGATAAAAGACATTTAAGTATGCATTATATTTTAATTATTTAAAGTGGAAATTCCATCTGTAATTACAGAAAGATAAAAATGCTAAATGATATAAGTTATTTGAAAGATAAATTTGAATTTCCAGAAGAGTAATATAAAATATTTTTTTAATTTTGATTTTTAATGGTTATTTACCAAGATAACCTATATTTTCCAGTAAAATTTGTCATCAAAATTTGTCTTTTTTATCAAATTTTATTATCAAAATAAAACAATTTTATAAGTAATTTATATCATATTATTATATAATCATATGTTATATATCAATTTTTATGGATATTAATTATTAAATATTATTTTATATGATTGCAGGTCAGATAGATCAATATAATCAGCTGGAACAATATAAAAAACATAAAAAACAGAAATAAAAACAAAAGATGCAGTCCAATGAAAAAAGCAGGTGTTTAAACGGAAACATTGAATATGTAAAATCTGAAATTCCTTCAGAAGTAAGGAATGCATTTTATAGTTTTCGTTCAAATTCTGAAATATTCTTGAAAAGATCAAGTGACAACATGAATTCTCAATTATGTACGACAAAAGTACATGTTAATCCAAATTTTAAGTCAAAGTATACGACAGTATATATCAATCCAAATATTTGTACTAAACCATTAATACATATTAATCCTAAAATAATACGTGATATTGCTAATTCAAACCAAAATCTACAAAATAATATTGCAAATGTGAATTCTACAACAATGAATATAACAAACATGAATATAGCAAAGACAAATATTGATAATAATATTAAACAAATAAATATTAAGAAATCCATATATATTAATCCAACATTATTGAACAAATTATCTTCTTCCTCCAAAGAATCAACAAATTCTAAAGAAGTAATAGAGCAACCTGTTTGCTCAAAATTAAAATTTGTCAAAAATACTGATAATCAAAAGAATTCTCTAAAGAAAAATAATAATTCTAAAATCGTACTTTTATCACATAGAAAATTGGTAAGAGTAAGTGACAATATAAAAAATTCATCAAGAATTCAAATTTCTCAATATAGATTACAAAAATCTGTAAATTTAATGGACAAAACATCTGAAACAGTATTACAAAAAATGAAAGCTAAATTATTAGTGAATAATACATTACATTCTATGAACATGAAGTCTAACTTAGCAAAATTAGGTATTAATAGATCTAGTAATAAATCTAAAGTAACAAAATATAAGATAGATAGAACCACATTATCTACACGAAAAGCAAGAAAAGCTTTACTCTTAAAAAAGATCACGTAAGTATTATTTTTAAAGAAATGATAACATACATTTATTGACTATATTATAATATATGTATATATATATATTACAGAAACAACAACGTACGGGGAAACAACAACAAACATACATCAAAATTCATTACTATTGGTGGTATTGTCTATAAATCATCCAAAAATAAATTAATTCGGAACAACTGTTCATTAAAACGTATATTATTTATTAATTAATTTTTGTTACCGTTTATAATTTCTTTAATTTCTAATATTGCTTTAATTTTTGGAAATTTAGGCAAGAATTCATTTAGCGTAAAGAATGATAAATTTAATATTGATAAGAGAGCACGGATCCTCAAGGAAAGTTTAAATCGCACATCAGAAGTAAATAAAAATAAAAGATTTAGTTTCAATATTGTGATAAAAGCCAATTATAAAACTAGTGTCAGGTAATATATATATATATATATATATATATATATATATCAAATATATATTTTCTGAAAATATATATTTTCATCAGAAAATATATATTTGATCATTCTGATCGTTCTGATCATCCTAAATTTTTATGATATAATAATTGATTATTAAAATTCTTTTTTAGCAACAAAGCAAAGCAGAGAAGTATACGAATTTTACAAAATAAGATGCACAAGAATAACCAACCTTGCTTAATCTTCCAACGATTTGGTTCTTGTCCAAATCATGAGAATGGAATTTGTCTGAAACGACATGATAAGAAACAAGTATCAGTTTGCAAAAAGTATGTAAATATTAATATTCAAATTTAAAATATCTGCTATATCTAATTAATTAGATATTTATTAATTAAAAATCACTTTATAATTTAGTATTTTATAACTTTGTTTGCTTGTTTGTTTGTTTGTTTGTTTGTTTGTGTGTGTGTGTGTGTGTGTGTGTGTGTGTGTGTGTGTGTGTGTGTGTGTGTGTGTTATGCATATGATGTGTGTACGTCATAAGTGTGAGAGAATAACATGAAATATATATATATATATATATATATATATATATGTATATATATAATATATATATGAGAATAGATATGAATATATTAATTTTCAGTAAAATAAGAAAAAAATTTTAATTAATCTTGCTAAATTTTTAGATTCCTCCAAGGAAAATGCCTTCTGAACAAATGTCTTTTATCACATGATATTGGTCCTGAGAAAATGCCAACATGCAAATATTTTCTTGATGGTTGCTGTACTCGAGATGATTGTCCATATCTTCATGTTAAAATGTCTGCAAAGACTTCAATCTGCATAGATTTTCTACAAGGATATTGTGCCAAAGGAGATAAGGTAATTATATTTCCTTATATTTCAACTTATTAATTGTTAATATATTATATTGCAAATTTGCTTTGGTAAAATTGAGATCTTAGAGACAACTTATGTCTGCATCTTGTTCATATACTCATTAAAATGTATGAACAATACTAAATTCTTATAAATTGAAACAAAAAAAGAAAATTGGGTTACATTGCTGTATACATAATTATATAAAAATTGTACTGTTATACATATTTATACATTTTTTATTATCTATCCTGTTAATATTCAGTTAATATATAACCAAATTATATATCATATGACCTACAGAAATATATATTTGATATTGAAAAAACCAAATTATAAATCATATGACCCACAGAAATGTACATCTGATAATGAAAAAAAAATATTTAAATAAAATTAAGTTTAAAATGAAATATCTTAATTATAAGGAAAAAAGAGATAATTTGCGAAAATCTCATAATTATGAAGCATGCGATATATTTAATTGTTTTTTACAGTGCCAACGACGTCATGAATACTTTTGTCCCGAATTTGATAAATCAGAGAATTGCAGCAAAGGTAAGTCTTGTCCTTATCCTCATAAATCCTCTAAAATTCATTTATGTGAAAACGAAAAAAATGCTAAATATTTAAACAATACGAAAAAACACCAAGCTATTACAATCAGTAAGAAAAATGATTCTAAGACAACAAATCCAGAAAGCAGAAGATATTATGAAATAAATAGTTTATATGAAGACCCTGAAGAACAAAGCCAGAAAGCTGATATAAAATAAATAGGATTTTATATGAAAATCCTGAATTTCAGCTTGTGATTCTGCAAAACAAATTAATGAAAAGAATACATCTTTGATTAAAGAGGATGCAAATGCAAATCCGAAATGATAGCGTTTCATTACAATATAAAAAAGCAAACTTTCTTCGATAATTATATATCCATTGATTCATAAATTGTATATAATATAAATTGGGTACATAAATCTTTAATTTTTTGACAGTAGATAATATTTTACCAAATTACTCAGTCATTTAAAAATCACATATCATGTATGAATAAAATTAATGAAATATTTCAAATATATGCATTTTATCTTTTATTATTTTATCTTTTAATAATTATTATAATAGAACTTTTTCAAGGATTTCACGTTAACAATATGTTTATTTGAATTAAATTTTTCATATTATTGAATGAAATATATTTTACATGTATATATATATATGTATATATTTTTGTATATGTATATATTTCTTAAATGATCTTGCAATTTTATATTTAAAAGTTATATGTATATCTAATATTTTAGGATTTAAATAGTTTTGTATTTAAATCAGAATATTATTCGGATTCCTGATTATTTTTAACATATTAGATATTTTGAGATTATAATGAATATATGATTAATAATGACCTTTTTATTAATAGTATATAATAATATTAGATTATAAATTAAAGATAATACAATTTATCAATTTCAGCAAAATATTTCTGCCAGTGAATATGCATTGTTTGTGAAGTAAAGAAAATTTTTTATGAAATTTACTTACATACATCTATCATTATTTGATTACATATATCTGATATGTCAGTTATTATCTATTTGGACAATTCTGTTGTGTCAGAAATTAAGTTATATCAAATGAAACAATTATTAATTAATAACCTGATTTAAGATTTTGAGATATAGACAATAATATATGTCTCATATCTATGTATCATAAAAAATTTTCTATTGAAAATCCATCTTTCTTTTATTATTAGAATTATTTTTTCTTTTTGCTATCTTTTTTTTAAGGAATTAATTAATTTTTATTTTTCATCATATAAAAACTTCGTATAAATTCAATATAAAAACATTTTATTGTATATCTATTATATAGTTATAATATGTACATTTTGTAGTATAAACTAAAGAAATTTATATTACAAATTAGCAATATCAGCAATATTTTATACAATGTTATATGCATATATATAAATATAATAATGTATAAAGTTATTTATTAAATAAATAAAAAATTGGAATTCATATTTATTTGATCAAAAAAATTCATCGTTGTACATTTTAACATGTTTTATAAAATGATAATATAATTAGCAACAAATTAAATCTGTAAAACTATGATAAATAAAGTAACTATTAAAAATAGAAATCATAAAATTTATTTTGTTTTCTTTAATTATCTATATTGTCGAATAATTATAAGCTAAGAGAATTGGACTATGTAATAACAAAGATATATTATTTTCATTAATAGATGTTGATATTACCAACCATTGTTCTAGCCAATTTTTCATATTTTCTGATGACATATTTGCAGGATTTATACCTCTAAAATATAATGCCTAAAATAAAAGATTAAAGTTATGAGTGATATATATTCTATAGCTTCTATTTCTCAAATTAAAATCGTAATAATTATTAAATTTTTTTATAGTTAGCATATATCTTTGTAACACTTTGAAATTAATTTATTAAAAATAATAAAAGTTGCAAAATATGTTTACCCATCGCATTGCATCATTGGACATTGTTTTTACCCCTCCTTCTCGTACAATAGCACGATCCATTCGCAATATTAACATACCCCTCTCCATTAATCTTTTTCTCTTGAAAGGTCTCCATACCGACATATCATGTATTGCTAATAATTCTTTCTGCGAAGTATATATGCATTTATATTATAACGAGTTCTCAAAGAAGGACAGGATTAATGGATGTAACAATGAACTCACCAGATGTTTTCTTTTAAGAACATTGAGAGAATATGGTATGCCTGAAAAAAGCTCACAACAGGCTATGATATCCTTAACAGATGGATGTGTGCCATTATCAAGACAAGCCATGGCATTTTGCCACTTTATTTTGAGTGTTTCATCCTTTATAGTTTCGAGTTCTGCTTGCATACATTTGAATAGTGGTTTATTATGCTTTAACTTTCTCTTAACATCAAACAGCATGAATTCAAGTTTTTGTTGCAACGTCCAATAGTGGGATGTCAATAAATGACGCGGGAAGTAAAAGATTAAGGGAAAAATAATATAATTCGCAAAGGGAATAGCTGACAAGAAAAACAACGGTAAAAATTTCCGCAAATCTTTCGGCAGTGTATACATAAATTGTAATTCCTCCCGCGTCAAACTATCTGTGCCGTTGAGACCCTGTTTCTTTATCAGAGACGGCATTCTTTTTATATCCATGTATATATCTTTGGTGCCAACACTCAGTACATGGTATTTCTGCATCGTACGTGGAAATCTCTGTTCTAATATGCGCTCATAACTTTTCATGCAATTCATGTACTTGTTGAACCAATACTTTTTGAGGTTAACCATTTTATTTGGCTTATCCGATCTATCTTCTGCAGTTATAATGTTTCGTTGTATTACGGAATATTTCAAAACCTCCGAGGTTCTCCCTCGTATTAATATCCTAGATATCACTTTATACATCTCGAAATTGAGCCTTTATTAGATTATGAATGAAATGCTGTTAGCTGATTTGAAATAGTTTTTTTAAATGATTCTTGAAGATTCTCTTGATGGATATCTCAGAGAATATACGATGTTTTCGTAATGATTTATTATAAAATATCGTAAAACATCGTGAAGTTATAATTGCAGGTTATTTTCCCCAACTATGAACATTATATATCACACGCACTCTAAATATATTTTTAGTACATCCTCAAGTATTCTATTTTCTTGCTACATTGTTCCATTAATCATGCCAAAACCCAATATAGCGTAAAATTTCGCATTTACAATCACAGATATACATTTATTTCCGGAACATGAATAATATAAATCGCGTTAACTTTCCCTATTTTCTAAATTTTGAGTTTATATATTATTTCTCTGGATCGATTTAAATTTAATAATGCATTCGCGCTATTATGTTCTGAATCGCTATCTGAATTACAACAAAAATGCAATGTTCAATATTAATCGTATATATATAAATTGCTTCTTCAACATTTAGCTCTATTAGTTGAAGTTTTTAATATAATTTATTGTTTCAATCCTTCCTAATACTTGTTAAAATTGATCAAATTAAGGTTTTATATGAAATATGTTTGCTAACAATACTTTTTTCTTTTTTTTTTATTGACGGTACATAATGTACCGACAGTACACATCAGTGTTAAGTACGAATGAAATTGGATAAATCAAATGAGCAAGTTTCATTGGTTCATCGCTTCCATGTTCGATAATCGCGATTATCTTGCGAGAATCGCAATTTTGCTTCGATAATTTCGAAATCTAGATTAATCATGGACGTGTCGCGACAAATCACACAATTGAATTCAAATCATATTGCATTTTTTGCAGTTATTAATATTGGAATGTGCATTTCGTGTGTAAAAGAACGCGAATATTGCGAGTAACGCGAGGAAACGTTATAAAATATCGAATGTTCATCGTAATATATCGAATTATATTAAACATGTATAAGCGCTACGTATAATAATTATGTATTAGAAATGCGATTTTATCTTCGACAATTTTGCTTTTATGTATTCAAGATGAAGCACATTTGTATATTTCACGTTATTTTCTGATCAAAATACAAGGAATGTGATAATTGATACATCATACGATCATCAACAGGTAAATTGTTCAGATTATACAAATTTTATCGACGAATCGGAATTAACTGTATTATTATTTTTTACAATTATTATTGAAAATAATAGATCTAATTTATTAATAGAAAAATAATTTTATATCTAAGCGACATGTCAAATATACACTTTCGTATGAAATCGGATATTCTTGTCTAAAATCTATTATTAAAGTAATTTTCTTAAATCATAATTTTCTTTTATTTTCATGACTTTATATAAATATAAACTAAATTTGTACCTCACCCCGTTTTATATAGTATATTCTTTCTTTTATGTTTATCTTTTTATATAATACAATAATATTTTCAAAAATATCGAAGAAAACAAATTAGTAATAGAATATTTTTCCTTTCTATCCTATGAACTCCTTGTTTTCTCTTCTATTATTTCTTTGGAATATTCATATTTTGCACGTTGACATCTGTTGTTTATTCGGTTATTAAAAATTATTAATAGACAATTAATCATTATCTACAAAATCTTAGAAAAACTGCTTCTCATTCCATCACTTTTTTTAATACAAATTTTAATACAATTTGTTGCCCATGCCGATTGTGCCCCAAACCTTTTCGGTCGCCTTTTCTCAAATGTATTCCTAACCTGAAAGAAGATAACGTTAATGCTCAATCACGCGACGGATTGTGTCAGTGAAGCTTGCTGAGAAAGCGAATTGTCAATGAAACGACCATGACGCAATGGTATCAAGCGAAAATTTTGCGTTTGTGCGAATTGAACAATATCGAGGAAAAGAAAGATATTCTGACAGACATCAAAATCAAATTTGCCAGCTTGAACAACCGAGATGCCGAGCATATCGCTCGAAGCTTGGATTACGAGCCGCTCTATTCACAACTAACCTCAAGTGACAGGTATATGAGTTAATTGATATACCCGTGAATAAACAAAACAATAAGATGATGTTTTTAAATAAATGATTGATGCATACGCGATTTGTGTATTATAAAATTATATTAGCGTTAGACACTTTTTTTATAAATAGAAATAATTCAAGCATGTTTAAGCTATTATTTGATATAAATGTTAAATGCTTATATATAAATAACAATAGATTGCATTGCGATAATGTTCTTTCGAAACATTATTTTATGAATTATGAATCTTTTTGTAAAATTGAAATTGTACTTCTTATACTTTTATGGCAAAGTAATATATTGTTTCCAAAATTTGTTATAAATATAGGAATTTAACAATAACATCTCTTTATTACAGAGAAGTTATAGAACAGATATGTGATCTGTTGACCATTTTGTTCAGTGTGTTAGAACCGGGTGAGATTTATCAGAGATATCTAATTGAAGTGCCTGCATTGATGACCAATCAAAATGCTAGCGTGAGGTTGCTTATATTACGTGAATTTTTACGTACTGCTTCGCATCCACAAAAGATATTCCAGTTGCTCGCAGATACCACACTTCTAATCTCTCTCATAAACAAGATTGGTGATAATGATTTAACAGTCGCTGAATGTGCAATGAGTATAATGAAGAAACTTGGAGGAAATCCAAATGGCTTACATATTCTGTACAAGGGCGAACTTCTGAGAACATTTGCCAGGCTGTTGCAAAATGATACTATTAGCTTTCGCGTTTATGAAGTCATTGTAGATATAGCAAAAATATCCAGAGAAGCTCTCGAAGTAACAGCCCAGTCAGGTTTCTTGAATAGTTTGATTAAT
Organism: Eciton burchellii; assembly: GCA_020341155.1. Lineage (NCBI taxonomy): Eukaryota > Metazoa > Arthropoda > Insecta > Hymenoptera > Formicidae > Eciton > Eciton burchellii. Next base: position 1,024,407 of record JAHMML010000006.1, read on the forward strand.
GTACTGGAGAACGAAGACATATTGCTTCAATTAAATGCCTTGGAAATATTAACTCGTTTAGCCCTATTCGAGGAAGGTCTCAGTTATCTAGAACAGCAAGAGGTATTGAGTAAGTTAGTTCAGAAAATAGCACAGGCTAACGAAAATCATCTGTCAAACCTTTTGATTCCTGGTTTAATGAAGTTCTTTGGTAATGTTGCCCGTTATTGGCCGAATGAATTGTTTTCTAAATATCCTGTAATAATCTCTGCGCTATTTGAAGTAATAGATAGTGGAGATCAAACCATTATAGGTCCTGCATTGGATACTCTAGGATACGTGTCTGTGAGTGTTGAGGGCAAATATGCGCTGCAAGCTCTAGGTGATGCGATGCTTGGTGCACTTAAGAAAATTGCTGAGATAGTTCAGGGAATGCCTACTGCTTTGAGAATTCGCGGCTTGAACAATCTTGCCCTTATACTTGATGTCAAGAAAGCTGAACAAGACAACAGAATCTTGTCCTTGACGAAGTTATGGTTCGACTCATTGTGCGATGATCCATTGGGTATGATAATAGCAATATGCAGACAACCATTCGCCGATATCAGACAGGCTAGCTTGGAAGTATTGGTGGTTATTAGCTACCAAGTATGGGGACAAGAATACATATCTACTTATCCGGGTTTAGTAGAATTCCTATTAGATAGAAATATCGAATCGTTCAAAGAATGCAAAGATGTGAAATATGAAGTTGTGAAATGTTTATCGCAAGCAGAGCAAAATATATTCGATGCGGATACTATGCGGAAATTCAAGCAGTTCGTTAACGAAGGTCCATACTTTGTCGATGTTAATACAGAAGTCGCAATAGAAGGGGCTTTGTAAAAGAGAGAAGAGAATATTTCTTATATGTCACACTCAATGTTAATGTTAAAGTACGTGATATAATCATACGTGATATAATCATATTACACATATAATATATATATATATATACATAAATAAGCTTAAAGTCTCTCAATAAGAAGAGAGAGTAAACTAATATTTATTCTGCATTTTATTCTTAAAAATTCGTTTTTGTGAAATGATAGGTTTTGTTTATTGTTCGCATTTATTGCATATATATACATATAAACTAATAGTAAAAAATATATATTTACTTCTTCTTATTCGCAATAGGGATACTTGTTAAGAGACAATTCCTCTATTAATATTAAAAATTATATACAAAAAAGAATAATTTATTTTACATCTAGCCGTACACAAAAAGATTTATGTCGATTTATCATATTCGAAATAGATGAAACAATGCATGTTACCGATGTACAACGTGTATGTAATAATATTTGCGATATATTAACACTTATTCGCTGATAAAGACGTATAATATGTAAATAAAATTGTATAAATAATCATACGAACATTAATGTGCATTAAATATAGTTTAGCATCTATTGCATGCGTTTTCGTTTTTTTGGTGCGAGGATCTTTAGCATACTGACTACCGGTGCTTCGAAAGTGATTGACACTACGAAAGATAAAGCGTAAGACAGCACTAGTTGTCCCAGGAATGTTATTAACTGAAAAATAAAGTGTTTTATGAGAATCTACCATCAATCGCCAAAAGAATTTTGTTTTCATAAACAAACCACCATAACTTACTACAGTATCCTTTCCTAAATGGAATGGAGAATCTAGATTCATAGCGGTCCATCGAATTACAAGTGGATGAACTAGATAAGCGCAATAAGTTACCCTGCTGAATGGATACAAAGGTGGCCACGATAATATTTTATTTATGTATCCTAAAAATAACGATTTAAGCAATGATTAGTTTAATAATCCACTCTAATGTGGTTGTTAATTTAAACGTATATATAAATTTTTATTCTCACCTCCGTAGCCAGTGCTACATGCTATTACAATCCATGCCAGACCTAATGCCCATGCACTGTGGCTTAGTGAAGAATATGCAGCAGCTGTAACAGGCGCAAGCTCCGCTTCGTATAAACCGTAAAGTAAACTCAAGAGACATGCGAAAGACAAAAGCCATCCCATGACGACAGTAGTCTAAAAATAATAAATAACGTTATAATGTCATAACATATATGGCATTAAAAATTATTTTTTGTCTTTAAATTAGAGAAAAAATGTACAGGATACACGTTACCTAAAAATAATGTGCAAAGATATTTAAAAGATGTTTTGTTCTTTTATGTTTTGTATTTTTCAAATGTTTTATTAGAATAAATTATACCGTTGGAACTTGATACCTTAGACATTTTCACTTTACAATCAGTCTTAAAGAGAAAGTAACCAACGGACATCCCAATCAAATAGGGCCCTAATCTTGTCCACGGTTTATCGTAAATTTTGTCGAAGAGAGCCAACGGATCATCCGAACTTGGCATATGATTGTTGATCAAAGCAATATAGCCAGTAGTTGCCCATGAACTTATCAATAGACTGATTAATGCAACAGCTGCGATTTTAAAATGATTCGTAGCAAGTATTAATATGACTCCACCCACAATGTAAAATTGTGTGTCATCTGCTACGTACCAACTCCAGAGCATACACTGTAATAATATTACATACAATTTATAGTTTATTTCTCTATAATAGAAATAGAATAAAATATGTAATAAAAATAGAAACACAAATAAATTAAGAGACGATGTAAAAACTAATACTTTGAAATTCAAGTTCAGAATTAAAATGGAAAAATCTTACTTTACGAAAGCAACAAGATAACATAGGCGATAATTAAGAATGTTCTTCTTGATCAATATTTGGAATTTTTTGTAATGTCAACGTAAAATGAAAGACGTACCATTTGCTCGACAGGGAACCAAGTATTGATATAGAGTAAATTTCTCCACCAGTAATTGGGACAATTATAATGATCCGCCGTAGGAGGTTCGAAGACAGAATTTGCATGGAAGTATTTCATCGAGATCTCGACTACACCCAATACAAACATGTACGGTGCGGTTAGCCTACTGAATCTGTACAGAAGAAGTCCGATAAATTTCAGACTACCAGCAATAAAGCCTCGTGTGCCTTGCGTGAGTCTCTTCAAGTCTCCCTTAGCGTTGGTTCTGAAGTATAAGAAGCTCACAAGCAAGCCGCCCATGAAGAAAAATGTATCGACGCTAAAGGCTCCGTTTGTGATAGTCTGGAAGAGGAATCTCTTTTCTACGACTTTGCGATACTCCATGTTATCCGAATACTTGAAAACAACGATGCATGTATGCCCGAGGATGACCCATGCCATCGATATTGCCCTGAGTCCATGTACGGTGCTGATGGTGTCACCGCCTACATTACGGTCACAGATAGTTTTCACATTGGCGGGAATCGAGAATGAAAGTAGAAGTTCTTCGAAGACATCTACAAAAATAATAGCAACGTTAAATTAATTGTTATGCAACAAGAGTGATTTGATTAAAAATAATAAATGGAAAATCGATATGCTACAAAACGTATGCTTCTTAAAAATTCATACAAAAATTCAACGTACTGAGTTCCCGCTGTTCCTCTTTGGCTGGTTGCAAGCTGTTTTCGTGATCGTTGTTATTGTTAATGCGTTGCACCCCGTTGATGTTAGAATCTGCCACTGGAACAGGAAGGTAGACCTTACCTTGAAAAGCTACGGAATATAATAATAGATCGTATCACTACTTTTAAGACAGTCCTTGTCTTGTCTTGATAGTCTGAGAAGTGGTCGTTTTCTATGTACAATGCATAGTATTATATGAATCGCATATATCATGATTATGATCCTTTGAAATAATTGAAAACACGTTAATTATTGATATGTTAAGCTAACTAGCGATTTTCTTCGTGAATTATCTTGCTACATTTTCGTCTTTCATTATTTCATTCTTTTTTTTATAATTCTAAGTTTAATTTTATAAAAATTATCTCGGATTTTTCATATTTTCTGTTTAGATTTTTTAAATAAAAATCTTGGAATAATAAAAAAATTAGAAGAAAAATTTTTCATTGAAAAGGCATTAGCTTTTTATAAACAGAAAAAAATTAATTGTCATTATCTTAATGTGTCGATACTATATCGTCCATTGGTATAGATAGATAGATAGATAAATAAATAGATAGATAGATGCAATACGATAAACTTAGATCAGGAGATTGGAAATCCTTAAATCCTACTAATATTGAATGCTTTACCATTTAGCGCCTTTTGATTGCCGTTCGTAAGATGATCGAGTTTCCCATTTTTCTCCAAATCGTAAATTATGTTTTTTTTATGAATTAAGTTTTGTAGATAATAATCATATCCGGTACCGAAGACCATCAGTATCAGGATCACTACACTGACACCGCTAAAACATATCGAATTCTGGTTTCTTATGTTCATACGCGAGGAGCATTTTCATATATTATGTACAATGATGTTAGAGCAGTATATATTATTATTATTTTCGATAAGATATCTCTTTTCATTTTGGTTTAATTCTGCGGTGATAGTCGATCAGTTTTTTCGAATTTTTTTTGAACTTACAATAAAATCCAGAAAACAGGATCCATGGACATATCGTATGGATTATGTTGATCTCGAACTTTTTCGATGAATGAATGTTTTGCTGCGAATTCCCCCGCAGCGAGTTTGCCGATTACGGTTACATCCGAGGCTGTACATGAGAACGGCAGACAGACACCGAGATGAATCAATCTTGTCTGAAATGAAAACAATACGAAACAAGATCTGTAAAATTTCAAGAAATCTCTTTAAATCGAGTATAATAATTGATGAATGTATGCATGTAAAACTATAGAATGAAAGTTGAAAAAATGAATATTTTTTTATATCGACAGATTTCTTTCTAAAATTCCAGAATACGTAGTTCCAGAATACGAGAATACGTAGTTTTATTAATATGAATTCCATTCATTTGTGATAAAAGTTTATATATCCGAAATAAATTGCACGTATGAAATAGGAAAATACTTAACAATGTTTTTAGATAAAACAAATTAATTACTTACTGTTGTATATTGAGATGCATTTATAGAAAGTCTCATCATGTAAAATCCCAGACGATAAGGTGATATATCAGTTGACATAGTTTCGACCCAGCTGTTAGTTCCGCTTAGACCCAAATTTACTCTTTTCTGCGGCTCTGCATTAAATTCTCGTACCTCTTCGATCGATGATTTCATATTGATTCTGGAGTTTTTCCGGGTGTAGATTTGTCCGATATAATCGCATTCCGTTGCCGATCCGGTGAAATAGGAGTTACCCCAGAAGAATCCATTGGTAAATCTGCCAGATGCATCGTCCACTATTACAATAAAAAACAAAAACTAAATTATTATGTAAAAAAATGTAGACGCTCTTTGCGTTTCATAAATTTATTTGAAACAAATAATTCGTCCGCGAACATAAAAAGCATTAATGCCGATTATTATATTAAGATATTTTATCAAAACATTTTCTAACGTCACTTTATTATTCCGCATTTCTATTATTCGCAAGCTGCATGAGACGTCTGTCAAAATTAAAACCATAAGATGTTGAGACACCTTGTAGATGACGAAAGCAATCAAGCAGATGATGAGAAACACTTTCATCAAAAAATTGTGACGATCGAGCCGGAAGTGGTCAATCGTTGGATGCGGCGAAAGTATTTCTTTTTAAAGTAGGTCGATGACTCTAACTTGTGAGAGTGAAAACTGAAATCAATAGCCTCTGGACGAAGAAAGAAATGACATGTTAGAGATTTTCGAACTATCGGTTCGAAACGCCGAACCGATCTCAACTTCTTTTTTTAATTAGATCGTTGGAATTTTAATTATGTAAATTTTATATCTTTTTTACGCAAGTGTATAAAATTATTCGTGCATAATTTTATCATGATCTCTTTATTTCCATCGGTATATTCCCATCATTTGGTTGCAATTAGCACATTATTTACTGCTCTCTAATATAAAATTAGTTTTTTTCCCAAGATACCGGAATGCGATTAAATGATTGTGGTTTGTCTACTCGGTGAGAACATGCGAGCTTTTTTGCGAATGAAGTAATTCTTGTTGAACAGCGTAACAGTTTTAAATAGTTTTCATTGGCGTTACGATGGCAGGACTTACATTGCGATACCCTGATGAGTATATACTTTCTACTTGAGATATTATCTAATCGTCAGCATGATGGAGGATTTACGGAACTGTATTACACAGGCCGCAGCTTGATCGCGAATTCGTTACGTCATTTGCGGCTGCATGTTGCGGCTATGATTGATGTCATTGTTTTCCGTGCAGAAGAGATTCAGTGATTTTATATCTTGACTAATTCTGGCTTCAATCTTAGCTAAGATAATGCGATTGAATGTAATGAAACGATCAGTTGAATGTCAAATTGAAATACGAAGGAAAAAATATGATGAGTAATATCTAAGAAATGAATGATTTTATCTTAAAACTGATTTGTGCGAATGATTAATTTTATTTTATTTTTCCGATGCATATTACTATTGTTTACTTTCTTCAGCCATAGCTTTCTGAAAATATTTTTGGTGTAATGATAAATTTTTCTAAAGCCGTTTTAATGTCTTTTTTACATTGTAGTGTTACGAATAGTGTTTTACATTGTATTAAGTTAAGTCATGAAAATCATGAAAATATTCTATTAGTCATGATTTCGAGTCTCTTAAACAGGGAATTATCAAAAATTTTGTTATTTTGTACAAATTTCGAAATTTGATCCGAATAGAATATTTTATTGAGCGTCATATAGCGTCATATATATTATTTTGAATTTATTCTTTTGATATCATTGTATTTATGAATAGCATCAAGGATGCTTTAGGGGAGAACTAGAAATTAACTTCCTTGATCAGACCACACAATCGTGACTACGTTATTTTCTTAGGCTTTTAACGCACATCATTATTTATCTTTTTTTCTACGCTTATTGTTCTATGCTCGCGGTTAGGAAAATATTATCACGTACTGCTTATAATTCAGTCGTAGTTTTTTATCTCAGTAAAAAAATTGTGCATCCATTAATTACATGCTGTGCGTGTAGAATGAATCAGTATAACATGCATGAACGCGCTATGTCTAATTGCAGCATATAATACAAATCATAGATAAAGAGTAGATTTGAAATCTAAGATTTCGTATCGCAAATTTATTAGATATGATTGTATGATGATATTGTCACGAGTGTATGTAGTAATATTAACTAAAAATTTTCTCTACTATCCTTTTCCTCTTTGTCTTTTTTTCTCTATTTCCGACGAATTCAATGATTTTGAATTTATACGGAAAGGTTAGAGAAGAGAAGAAATAAAATAAAATAGAAGGAATAAAATAAAAATAAATATTGATTCTTTAATATGAATTCTTAATATGAGACTCTTTCGAAATCTCTAATTTCGAAATTTCCGATTTTGAAAGAGATCCGTGGACTTATAGATACATTTGTACAGATTAACCATTGGAAATTTATGTGCAGCATGTATGGGTTTCTAACTTCGGATTAGAATGACAATGAATTTTGAGCTGTCACAGCTATATTGTGAGATTTCAAGATCAAGTTCAAGTTTGGCACGTGAGCCGGTTTGTTTTCGTAACACGTGAATATCCAATGAAATACTTTTTTATTGTAATTGCAATATTATCTTTTATTCTGTGCATTTGCACTAATAATTAACAAAATTTACATGCGATTGCTGTGCTAAATAAATAGCAAATAAATAAATAGCAAAAAAGATGCAGCTATTACTTGAAAGAATACAAAAATAAATTCGTTTGAATATTAAGAATAGATTAATTTATTTAAATCCATTGGAACATGTATTTAAAAAGTATTATTTTTTTCTTAAAAAATAGATTTCTGTCTCATAAAGAGCTTATAAAATGTAATATATTTTAAGATTTGCATATAAAAATTACTATGACAATAATTTGGATATTGAATTGGATATTACTGGAAGATATATAAGAATGACATCTAAAACAGTAATCTTCAACTTAGACCTACTTATAAAAAATAAATATTACACGTAGTTTCGAATTTCTCAACATATTTGGGTGAATATTGCAAATATAACCATTTCATAATGAAAGAATTGTATCTACTTACTCTAATATGTACACTGTTCGAGGTTTTTACCGTTAATTAAAGTTCATGGATTATAATACTATATATTGATAATTCTTAATACATTATATATATATATATATATATATATATATATATATATATATATATATATCGATTAAATTTCTATATTCAAAATCATTTTTATAACAGACCGAATGATAATTCCACTCGATTTAGGATCAAATTTGTCATATGTTATAATAAATCGGTCGTAAAATAATGAATTAATATATAAATCGATAAATTTATTTTATGACTGTAAATTCAATCTTATAGAACTAAAGATATAGACATTGTATACGTTACGACTTTACAAGTACATTTCGCGATATAATTGTGATTGGCAGTTTGCGATGCTAATATGGATAAGCAATGTAATAAACATTGTAATAATATATTGTAATAAAAGTATAGTCTAATTCACATCGTTGAAATTATCTAAATCTGAGATAATGTTAAATGTAAAAATCATATATTGCAAAAGCAATTTAATTTATGAAAAATTAATGCTATTAAAAATACTGGAAATAAATGTTTGTTACATCATTGCAACCTATCCATTTAAAGACGTAATTTCGACCTTATAACATTATATATATACCACAAATATATTGTTCTAAATTTTGAATAAATTATTGAGTATCGAATTGAGTATTGAATAAATTATTATATCAATGTATCATTATATTGTCATTCTAACAATTTTATGCATTCGCAGGAAAATGATTAATCGTGGAAATGCCATATACGCCAACGCTCATGACATTGAAAGCTAAAAAAAGAAAGCGTGTTCTTGCGTAGAAGCATCTCGTTATATCTTGTACATTTTTCTTAAGGGAAATTTGAATCTGATTTTTTAGTTTATATAATTTTATTTTTATAAATATCATCTAGCACCACAAGAAACGTTAATTAGCAGGCATAAACATTCAATTGCTCAATTCAGTATATAAGCAATGATTCAATATGTGCATTTTTAATTATCACAAATTTATTGATTACCATTTTAAATACATGTCTGTCAACCTACATATGACGTATCAGAGAAAGCAATTCGGAAAGAGAAACGCGTTTGTATGCGCTTGAACCAAGTTAATGTTGCAATGCTCAAGCTGACGGTAGCAATATTAATGTCCGTCTGGCATTGGCATGCTTTGAGAATTGATGGAGGTCGCGCTAATGATTACAAGCGATGTCCTTGACTATTAATTCAAGGAAAGTTATTATTTTCCATATGAATTTATTTTACATAATGTTTTGATGACATCTAATTTATGGAGCTCAAATATATTTACAAAAAAAATTTGGTTTTCGTTCATTTATCTGATTCACTTTCATTCGGATTTTCTTGATTTTTCATAATTGTATCTTATTTTAATTGCATATGAAATTGTTTAAGCAGATTCATAATCACTAATAATCACAATAAGATACGTAGTGGACTTTGATATTGAACACTAAATGAAATCTCGGTTCATTTATCAAGAGAAAACATCACAGAATACCGTTACTGAACTGAATACAGAATTATAGATTGGGTTGTTCGGAAGATAGCGCAGCGTTTTTTAAATAAAATATAAAGACTTTTAAACTTAAAGTTAAATCTTATATCTTTATCCGATAATATGTGAAAATCTAAAATACATATATCGATAGACAGAAATATAAAATCATACATGCAATAACAACGGCTAATAATAACGGCTATTAGAAAATAAACTTCTCGAACAATTGAATATATATGTGCATTGGTTGTTCCATGACGTATTTTAATAATGTTTTAGATAAATATCGAATTAATTTAATCACGGTGAGATTTTCTGATCTCTCCTTAGAAGATATCAATGGTATCAATTTTTATCCTAATATTCTTGATCAAATATCAATATGCTTTCACGTGAAAAAAGTCAACATACTTCTCTTTAGATTGACAAAGTACATTAGAACGACAAATCCCGAAGAGACATGATAACTTTCTTTTTCCGGCATGCACGAAAATATAGTAACCTCGATACATGAAAGTGAAACGCATCATGTTTCTAACATGCAATGTCTCAGCTATCATTTATGATCGTGCTATTGCAATAATAGATCGGCATTTTTCAAAGTGAGACCATAATTGGCTACTGGTGAAACGATCGATTGCAATAATAGGCTTTCCTTTTTAGTGACCATTAGGCAACGATTTTAATTTAATTCAATTCTGATATGTACAAATTCGTGACAATATATAAATATTTCATACGTTCGCCACGGCTTGGCAATATTTGATTTCATGAATCAACGATTTAAAAATTTTATCATGGGTGCGATTATTACTATAACTATTGTATTGTTTCCATTTCTGTATGGTATTTTTTTTATTTCCTGGTTATGAACATTTTTTATTTGCAGAAATTTTGATAGATTGTTCGGAAGTTTAAAACTGTGAAGTTTCCGAAACGGCATAAAATCTCATCTGGGTTGTAAATATTAAAATGGATTCAATATTCGTTAGGAAATGCGAAGACGGAAGCGTATTTAGCGGTTTACTGTTGTAAACGTAAAGTAGGTTATTGAGAATGCGGTTAAAGGATGAATAAACATATTTATGTCAGTTTTTAGGCTTACTAATAACGTATGGTGCGACGCATACTTTCTATTTCGTGTTTCTCTCCGTTTGATTTGCATTTTGGTCCACATAGGATCATTGCTTTCTTGAAACGTTGGTATTACGAGAAAGCTCAAAGATTTTCTTTCACGTTAACGAAGCTAGTAAATAGCAAAAAGATTTGTAAATAAATTTATGGAATTCAATTCTTCTTTTCTTAAAATTATATTCTTATAATAAATTACAAGATTCAACTCATAGCTGATTAATCTCGAAAATAAAACATAAAGTAAAGCGATTAAAGTATGTGTTCTGTTATAAATCTTTATAATAATTAATTTTTGTAGATACATTATTATCCATTTTAATTTTAGGGGTCTAGTCTAGTTGATTTTATTATTTTTTTTCGTAATCAACTTGAAATTTGTGTATTATATTATGCTAAACATTATTGAGAATTACAAATAATGAGTAAAACCAAGAATTAATTGTTCAAACCGAACATAGATATTGGTTTCTTTTTGTTTGTCGTATTTTTCGACAGATCCTGCAAAAATTATATGAATTATTGTATTGTAAATGAAAAAATATCTTCACACTGCATTTTCATGATAAAATAATATTGGAATCGATAATTACATTTAATGACATTATTGCGAACGGTATTGCAACTGGTAATAGTTAATTTCAATAATTATCAATCATCGTCCACTATAAATTGGCGATTAACCTTTAGCTGCATGATATAAGATTTTAGAATTTAATACAAATTATTTAATCAGTACGATTCAGTACACAGTATTATTTAATACACACGAAGATGCAGTTATATATTGTGTTATATTGTTTGCAAGTTTGCTTGAAAATCTAATTATAATAAATTAATTCTATGTATATTTTTAAATCTAAAAGAATTGTTTTAAAATTAAAAATTAAAAAGAATCGATTAAATTTAAAGTACATTTATCATCGATATAATATCAGTTTTGAGTACGGGCGGGATAAGGACAACTCGCTTTGTTGAATTTTGCGCCAGTAATACTAAACTCGAATCGCGATCGTAATACTCAAATTGTTCGAGGATTATGTATGTATCGCCATATGAATGTAACCGCAATAATATACATCGACGTTACCGACAGCAAATCGTTTTACCGTCGAAGAAATACGTTTCCGCGAAAGCGAAAGCTTACGATTTCATTCTCGTCCGTCACGTAATCTTCTCAAATAGTATAATTTCGATAATTGCAATTCCGATTTGGATCGACTTTCTAATGCCGAGTGACATCCTCGCCTTTACAATCGGATTGTAAAGGCGAAGACGTCACTGCGCATCAACGCTGTAGATATAAACTTGACGTATGTAATTTTATTGTATGTTTATCGGGATCGCCAAGAGAGATCATTTTACGTAACTCAGAACCGGGCTTTATTCGCAGGGTACGAAAGAATGTGGAATGATGAAAAGTGAAGCCGTGTAACTTATCTTCGCATTCAATTGGCTATCAATCAATTAATCTTATGATCAAATAATTGAATCTAGCTTGTAATTCAACGATTAATTGAACGATTGCGGTTTTTATCGCAGGCAGGTTTTTGGTCTTGTATAAAATAATAGATTCTTAAGAAAATATTAGAACAAGATAATCCTTCAGATCCTCTGGTGATGAATTTCATAAGAAATTTGTGCGATCATTCGTGCGATTATTCCGATATAAAATAAATAGAACATAATGTATTATGCATCAAGCGTTTTTATGAATCTTTTGTTTCTCGAAACAGTCGGGATACGATTCTACCTCGCTTTCATGCAGCATCTCGTTTTATGTATGCTGATAATGACTTTCCCAGTAGATTCCCGGTAGAAATCAGGAAGTGACATTCTCTAGACGGAACACAACCGGATGAGAAAATAAGGCGTCTGAAGGTTGAAAGGGCAGCGAGATTCGTTGAAGCAATGCTTCGAGTATTATATGGCAATGTCCTCTCTAACGATGTTTCTCACTGCGTCGACACCTTTCACCTTTCCTCGCGCGTGAACTCTGCGAAATTCACGAATACCGTTACGATGATGCATATCGCGTGAAGGTGAAAGTGCTGCTGATGCCAGTTAAGGTGTTTTCCGGTGACTAGTCTTGGCTAAGCGATGCTATTTTACGAACATGATAATTATTGACAACGATCAGAAAACGAATCGCGCGCAGTTCGCATGCGACAGATCAGATATGACCATCAACAGATATGATGCCGATACTTTTGTTAATACTATTTCTGAAATTTTAAGTATCGTTTCGCAACGAGAAGATTTGACCCATTTAAGATATTTACTTGACGGCAAGTGTCGGACTCTTTTGTAAGTTTTCGACGGGAAAATATGTACGAAAAAAAGAAAAGAATATAACGTTGTAATATATGACGAAAACATTGAATGAGATATCGATAATGATATCCATGATATTAACGATTCGCTTGAATATCGAACATAAATGAAATCCTCTGCAGAAGAATAAACTGGAAAGCCAGAATAAGATCTTAAAATTCATCTAAAATCTCATCTGCTTTACAAATGATGAAGTATTTTCCTAACAAAAACAGAATTATCTATCATACGTAATGTAACGTGATATAATCCTATTTAGTAGGAGTTACATATCGCTTTGATATTTATTGGTAAGTAATGCTGGTGAAACTGTAACGCAACGCGTTCGGAGACATGAGGGAAATTACAAATAAAAGTTACGTCTGCGTGTTGCATTATGTTATGTGATACTTCGTTTTATTACAGCAATATAATTATTATGTAAGAATGTTTGCCGGAGTTACATGGAAATATTCGAGTATTTCGCAGACTATAACTAGCCTACCAACACGTTACCTAATTGTATATTCTATTCTGAAAAATGTGCATCATTAATTTGTTTTTGTGGACATGGTTGAAAAAGAATAAATAAAATATTCAGCAATACTAGATGTCCTTGTTTGCGAGGTAGCCGCATTCTACAAGATAATATAGGTGCGCTTGGCGAATGAGAGAAAAGTGGTATTGACCGAAGAAAGTAAAACATCGAAGGTGCGACTTACGTTGACCGGCATCACGTCGGCCGTTTCTGGCGAAACTGGCGCACTTTTGATCGTCTTCTCTTTCTCTTCTCTTTGTTATATCGCTAAAAGTGAAACCTCGCGACGAAAGTAGGCAAACTCGGAGGACCGGGAAGACGGTACTGTTTAGTGAGAATGCTCCTGACCGCTTCATCAATTCTGATGATTCTGACATGTGGACGTCCTATTTCTTTGAACGAATGTGGAACAGATAATACCGTAACTTTCGAGTTCTTCAGATTTCCTCGCTCTCTTTCTTCACACTGATGATTTTATATTTTATTCTTTGCTGAGAGAAAGGAATAAATAATTTTTTCCCAATATTTTAGAAATATCCAGCATTAATCTTTCTTTTTCAATTAGATCTTGAATTAAAATTTTATAACAGTCAATTCAAAATTGATTAGTTTTATGTATACATGTATTTATATATTTATGTATGCATGTACGTGTACATAGACACACATACACAATGTATTTATAGTGTATTATGTATTTATAGGTAAGTAAGATTTTAATCTGATGATATCCAGTTAATGCAAAATAACAATCATCGAGGCATTTCTCGAAACATTTTTTGCAATCGTGACGTAAGGACTGGAAGGAATCATCCGAATTACTTGCATCTTACTGAATGATTTAGCACAATTATATGCGTTGCAATGTAACGTAGAAAGCTGCATTAGGGAGAAAGTTATGGCGCATAGGATGTTATATGTATTATATAGTGAAAACAAAGTTGCTCGATAGGAGAGCAGTGTACTCAGATAAAAAATTAAGTTTTCTTTTCTGGCGTAATATACATGATTATATAAGATGAGAATATGTTTGCAACATTAAAAATTTTTGATCGCGAAGAAAGCGAAGTGTAATTATATGTTATGTAACGTATGCGCTTGTACAACGTAGTACTTGTATCGATGATAATGAGTTACGATAATTCTTAAATTTGTTAGTAACTTAAAATCGTTAGAGAGATACTTAAGTAAAAACTTCTTGCATAATTGATCTCAGTCATAATCGCATTATTTAATAAAATATTTTTTTATTTAGCCTCTTTTGATCATTAGAAGAAAAAGCAGGAAATAAAAAGCGAAAGCTCTTGCATGTATTAATATCACTTTTTAGTTATTTTTTGTAACTTTCATTATGTAACTTTTCTATCTTGTCTTACATCGCAGGAAGAAATGGCACGCGCGTTAATAAAACTTTCAAATTTAGAGATCAACGATTGAAACGCATATTGTATCACATTGTATTTAATTATACGACGTAATAAATAAAATGGTTAAATGTGCCGTACCTTTAAGAGCCCATGATTCTTTATTCTTCAAGGCTTCGACGTACGTCGTGATGTCTTTATTGCATTGTGCTCCGATCGCGTACTCTCCTTCGACCCAATTTCTGACTAAATTACGTGCACTGAAAACGTCCAGAACATCCGACAGGCTGGTCCAGTTCTTCTCGATTACATTGATCATCGTTGGTGGATTTCTTATTCGAAGAATCGGTTCTTCTACATCATTCGAGATATCGGCAAATACTTCTTCGGCGTAGATCACGGAGAGTGCAAAGAAGGCGACTATGAATGGGAGACGCATGTTCCACATGTTCGTCTTGTAAATGTTCACAGAAAAGATGTATGACACGTTTAAAGGAAACTAGTCCGAGATTACTGAATGTACATCATTGATAATTTCAATGGATCCTTGAAATTAATCGTCAAGAAAGATTCTTCTTCTCGTGTCCACTGATCCTCGCGGTTCATTGACAGACGAGGCACCCTTGAGACGGCTCTTGTGTAAATTAGATATCGATTCTCTGTCAGGATGCTGTCATTGTCAAGAGTATCACGAAATTACTTCCTATATTCTGTCGTAGCGCGATTGAATCTCCTTTGATCTGCCTCTTGATTGATCAATTGATTATTCTTGATCCGCGAATCGTTATGTAAGTTTTCGTATTTATATCTGTGAGATGATTACCGGAAAATCTTGATAATGCTTTCAGAACTCATTATAGCTTCAAGACGTGTTTATATTGTTGTGACATCCGCTCTTGAGATGGAAGGAAGAGACTGCATAGAAGATCGATTCAGTATTCGAGCGGATCCGTTCTTCCTTGGCGAATGACTACGGATCAACTGTATCGCACGAGCGGATTGTAGCTCAACCAATGGTTTTGAAATGTCTCGTAGTATAACGAAAAGCATGGTGGGGCACAGTCTCCCTATAGAGTGAAATCTGAAAACCTTTAGACTCTTCACGCGCGCGGTTCGCACGCGTGGAGCAATACGAATTCATTGGTACGTATGTTTGTCTCGGTCATCCAATACTTAGACAGATTTCTTCGATCGTTTGATGCTTAAAATCTTTTTTCTGAGGTCATAAATTTCGGACTGAAAGATTTAATTATGCAATTTTGAATCGAAAAGATCTATTCTATCCGTTAATGAACGCGTTATTAACATTCAAACAGAAATCCCAGATCTCACGATCGTGAGAATGCTGGCAAAAAAGAAAAGAGAAAGAAAAGAAAGAGAGAAGGAGAAAGAAAGAGAAAAAAACATGTGATAATCTATTAAAATTTAAATTCTGAAGAAATTGAATTCAGAATCCTAGCTTTCAGGTTTCAGATTAAACGGAAGAGCAACACATTTCACTTTTGGCACGTTGAATGCGCACAAATAGAGGTTGCTTGAAATCGATCTTAACATTTTATTTCGGAACTTGTAAAAAAAAGAAAAATCCAATTCCGCATTTATGAATTTATAATATTTGAGAAATATACCTTTCGTGTTAACAGAATCTACCGAATTGCACGTTATTAGGCGTAAATGTAATATATATTAAACAATCATAATTCCGGTCTCGCGTATATGTATCTTGTATAAAAAAAATGCTCATCTTTCTTCGGTCTGGCGGATTTGAGAGTAAGTATTGCGTATTGGTAAAGTAATAATTTTGTAAGAGTCATCTTCTATTATTAAAGCATCTGAAGAAAAGGGATTTTGTGATACCATCGCGCGTAATAATGGAAGCGTAATAATATTCAGAATTAAGCATATCATGTTCTAATATGATGAGAAAACGCAATATTTTATCGTTATTCTCTTATTCTTCATCTGGAAGACAAGAAAAGAAGAAAGAATAGCTAGCAGAATTATAATGAAGACATTAATGTGATATTATCGAAAATATCTTACATACAAATTTGTGAGTAATTACTATCGCACTTTAATTAACGACGGATTGATCGATGCGAAGATGATTTTAGTAGATGTATGCGATGCAACTGTGTTGCTTTGAATAATAAATTGCAAAATTTCCAACGTTTTTTTCGCATGAGTTAGTTCCATATTAACGACAGAACCCAGAACTTTTGCCATGAAATTTCATATTATTAGAGGATACCTCTCTTTTCTTCTTTTATGGATTCTTTGACGGACTATCATTGCCTATTGTCATGATGAAACTTCTCTCTTTTACGATGCTCTTTGACAACGAATTACTGACACGATTAAATTAATCATTTGTAGCCATCGGTAATATTGAAAAAGCATCGCAAAAGCAGGAAATGTTGAGAATTCTGCGTCACAAGAAAGCAATTGTTAATTGGGTTTTCAGAAATAAATAAATGCTTTGCTTAATAGAAAACGTTAAACATGAACAATTATAGGATATGGATTTTTATGGAATTTGAGAAAAATAACTTTATTGTAACTCCACATTGTACAATTATGTAATAATCTATTACAGTCACGAATATCTAAATAGTATTTATAAAATACAGAATATAGAAACTGAGCTATATTTTCTATAATTTATATTAGCTTTCAGTCTCATATATATAAATATGTGCAAAGCATTTAAAAAATTTTTTTTCACGTATCAATGAATAATGTAAATTACAAAATTGTCTACAGAAGAGTGAAATAACTCAAGTAGATCCCATTTTCATATCATTTTTGTTTTTCTAAATTCAAAATCCTTTATAAAAATTCTTTTGTATGTAATAATATTAAAATATTTGCATATGTATTTTATTAACGGAACAAACATGAAACGATTTTACTTTTTTGTGCGAGAAAATAAGATTATTAGAAATTTATCCGCTGAAGAAAGTTTGGGTTTCTAAATTTTAAATTAGCTAAATCTTTTATGGACATTTTTATGGATCTGATAGATTTTTTATATTAAATAAATTATATATCATATATATCATAAATATATATTATAAAATAATTCACATTTACACATTAGTAAAAAAATACACGTGACATCATAAAGAAATGAGTGTACAAATTTTTCACGCTATCAAATATTTGTATAATAACTACTTGTTATATCTATGTTAAACTCTTTATATGAAAAATGTAAAATGTATAGTAAAATGTATAAAATATATATGTAATATAAAAAATAGTGCACTTCTGATAATTATTAATAAATAATAATGTTTTTCATCATATTTGGTTACATTAATCTCATGCGTATTTCTACTTACATAACTTTTTTTACAAAGTTATAGACAACAAGATTTTTGGAGAGCATAATGCATGATTCCCTCTCATCATTTCTTCGTTCTATAATGTTGATCAAAACACATATATAATGATTATTTCCATCGCATAATTCCTTTCCATGTCCTTAAGGGATGTACTATCCTTAGCAAGGATACTATTGGTGCTTCGAAAAGTAAACTGAGGAATAACGAAGCAGCGTACGACACCATCACAACTCCGAAAAACAAAAATGCCTGTAAAACATACATCGGTGCAATATTTTATATATATCTGCGCGGAAGAATATAAAAGAAGAAAATAAGTAATATTTATCTAAACGTGGACATCTGTTTTCGAAAAATATCTTTCTAGTCACAGGAATAAAACAAAGAAATATTGTAGAAAATATAAAGCAATATCTTTGACAAATACTTTCACTTGTCACATCGCGCTTGGAGTCGGAATCTAGCGGCGTACCTTGAAATATATTGTTCTTGCATAGATCGATAATGAAATTTTTTATCTTTACTTTATTTTCACAAAACGTTCGTTTTTATTATCAACTAGTGCCAATTACTTTCTATTGATTCAATTCTTTATTTTTTGCGAAAGAGGCAATAGATAATTTACATTAAATATTTTCGATATAGCTTTCGACATTAGGGAATAGCAATACTTACGTTTAATGTTACGTTATAGATACATAAAAATTTTGATATATTTAATTTATCTATATATATCTTATTAAGGTAATTATAGTATCCCGCAACTTGATTTTCAGGTAAACAATATTTACTTTTGCATTAGTATAGCTTGTTGGTAGGAAAGATCTCTAATGTATCGAATTACATTTTATATTCAAACAAACTAGAGATACCGATTGAAAGTATTAGATTTTGATATCTTGAAATGATACTTTAAAGCAAATCATTTTAAGAAATTTTCTTTTCATTTCGAAAAATCATCTCGATAAGGATAATCGTACATATAAATGATTAAGAACAATATTTTTATTATTAGGTACTTTTAAATTATCATATTTTTCATTAGTTTTCAGTAGTTTTGAACTGCATCGACTAACACTTTTATGGATTAGCTTGATTTTTTTAGAAAATAATTAAAAGAGAATTAACTGTGCAAAAAGAGTAAAGATCAATTTACTATAATATCCTCAAATATCGGCATGAAAAACATGAAAATGAAAATGAAACATGATAATGAAAATTATTAAATTGATGCTTTTATTTAATTAATTTTCCGATTAATATCCTTTTTGTCAAATGCTTATCAATGCATCAAGCTTTATAAATCTCAGAGAAAGCAAAGAATATAAAAAATGTAAAAAATATATACCACAAAGCCGTGTGTGAGATGCCATGAACTTTCGCCCTGTAGAATCATGGCTCGCATAAGTGCAGGATGCACTAAATACGCGCAATAAGTCAATCTGGAGATAGGATACAGATATTTCCATGATAATATATAATTTGCCATACCTGGAAATTATATTATTTAAAATATTTAAAAATCTTTCATTTTAAAGTATTATAAGCAGATAATGCAAGTGATGACTCCATTTTAAATATATAATTAATATTTCATCGAACAGTGATAGTGCAACAAGCTGATGTTTACCCCCATGATCGGTGACACAGGCGATCAAGATCCACGCTAAGCATATCGCCCATCCAGAATGTGATAGAGTCGTATAAAGGACGGACAGTATCGGCCCGAAAGTAGTTCCATACAATCCGTACACTATACTTAACATTGTGGTGAGAGAAAGAATCCAACCTAATGCAACGACAATCTGTAATCATCGGAATAAGTTGTACTGCTTGTGTTGCTCGCAAGCAGACATTTACGCGCGTCAATATATTGCGTCGACGTATTACATTACGTACTGCTTGTAGTGCATAATCGCTTATGTAAGTCATGTATGAAGTATGATTTTACATATTCTCGCGTTATTTAATACGAGCAAATTTCACTGGCGTCATAATATACAGGACTGACTTGCTCACTTTATTCATGTTCGCCTTGCAGTCGATTTTAAAGAGATACCAGCCAGTGGCCATTCCTATGAGATACGGTCCTATTCTCGTCCATGGTTTGTCGTAGAGACTCTCGTAATGCGCGAACGGGTCATGTATGCTAGAAATACACGTATTTATTCCTTTTTTTTGCGACTCTTCATGCTCGATGCGTTTATTGGATAAGCTTATATTAATATGTTTTAGCGATTGACGAGGATGGTCATGTATGCATGCATGCTTACCTTGGCACGTGTCTGGTGTTCAAAGTAATTATCGCCGTCGTAACCCAAGAGGCGATCAAAAAGAAAGCCATAATAAATGCGGCTATCGGTAGAAAGCTACGGAGAAAAATCGGTTATGTAACATTCACAATGATCGCGTTTGAGCCTATATTTTTCTCCGCTTGACTACTTCCTCCCTCTGTTTTTCTTACCTTGCTCCGATTATTAAAATGATTATTCCCACTGTGTAGAATTGCGTGTCATTCGCTAGATACCAGCTCCAAACGACACACTGTAAGAAGGGACCGATTTATGTCTAATTAATTAGAAAAATGGTAGTATTAACGCATTGTATTTGTTATACATATGTTACACATATTCAAATGCATGCAATATGCATGAGACAATTTTATATAATATTGAGATTTGATTTTAGTTTAGCTACATATGATTTTCTTTAGTCTTTTATAGATAAATAAAAATAAAAATTAAAACAAAAAAATAAACTGTCTCTGTTCAACATCCAATTTTGAAAAAATAATACACTGTGACGTATTCGAAAACTATTATCTTTTATATTAAATTATCTATATTGAAATTTCTATTTCCGATTAACATTAAAGTTAAGCGTTAATTATTCTTCTCTATTATGGAATTTTCTCTATTTTCTATAGAATATGTTTTATTTTTATTTATCTATAGAAAAATTTTCAAATTTCCTCGAAAGGAAATCAATTGCAGAATTTATTTTTAAATTGGTGATCGATCGACAGATCAATCTACACTATGCATTTCACAGTTTAAATCATGCAGATGTGCGCTTACTCGTTCATCCATATCAAAATAAGTATTTATATATAAAGCATTTCGCCACCAGAATTTTTCGCAGGTCTTATAATCCAATGCGGGTAATTCGATGACAGAGTGGTCATGGTACCATTTCATCGATACTTGAATCAGACCAATCACCAAGAGGTAAATCGGGGTCAAGCGAAAGTATCTGTACCACATCATTGCCAAAAATTGCAAAACCTGTCCACAACAACCCTTTATTATTTTTTTCTCTTGTAATCTTTTATTTGCCATCGTACGATAATAGAGAAACGTTACCAAGCAACCACTAAAACAGAGAGTTTATGTTGTCTTATAGTTATGTTATCTTTACTTACTTTTGCATAAATCATAGATTACATATCTGATTTATATTATTATATAAAGAAAAATATTTCAATCTTTTTAACTGTTTTAATCATGAGATTAATTTTCATATGTATGATATCTATTACCTTATTCGTTTTTCGAGATATAATTAACAGGAAATGTACCTGATAAAGAAAAATGTATCTACGGAATACGTGCTATTGCCGATAGTCTGATACAGAAACTCATCCTCCGCTGTATTTCGAAACATTTTGCTATCTATAATGGACATACGTTTTAATAAGGACACGATAAATCATTTTTCATATTGCGCATACCTGAAATTTCATTGGCTAATAGACACGTGTGCACCAAGATTATCCAAAGCATCGTGTAAAATCTCAGTCCATGTATCGGTGCTAAAGTATCGGCGCCGACATCCAGGCTACAGAGTTTAGATATATTCACAAACAAGCTGAAAGATAGCAATGCTTCTGATAAAGGTTTTGGCG
Organism: Eciton burchellii; assembly: GCA_020341155.1. Taxonomy (NCBI): domain Eukaryota; kingdom Metazoa; phylum Arthropoda; class Insecta; order Hymenoptera; family Formicidae; genus Eciton; species Eciton burchellii. Next base: position 1,046,622 of record JAHMML010000006.1, read on the forward strand.
CATCTTGCGAATTGCGGATATCTAAAAATAATAACATTTGGATATTTTATTTCTTACTTCGTTCAGTGATTTGCGGATCTATTTTACTTAAGTTTCCGATTAATTACTGGCGATATCAATGCATTAATGTTCGCAATCATGTTTATGATTTTACAGTTTATCCGCGATTTCCTGAATTAAGATACAGTAGGGAAAATTTATGTAAAAGGTTACCCATAGAACCGATATGCGTTGTCACAGCCCATAATTTCGAAAGTGTAATCTGGTGATTTAACTGCTCAGCGATCATAAATTTCGATTCCATTACTATGTTATTACTGGTATCTTTTTTGTCTATCTCACGTAAGATCTTGTAACGTAATGCAGTATCATACAAAGTGCCCATAATCATAAGCACGCATACTATGACGAAAACCATTCTGCAATGGGAGATTCTCAATTATCAAAGTGTATTTCAAGTGAAGTTTTGATTGTGCAATTTTAATCATACGTTATATATCGATTTAAAAATTTTAACTTACAATAAGATATAGAATGTTGCATCTTCCCAAAATGTATATCCCTTTGAAAGATTTCGTATGTGATTGATTTTTAACGGAAAACTGCTGGATAGATTTCGCACGAAATACAAGAGATTCTCGATATCTCTTGTATCGCATGTGATTGGCATACACAATCCAAGAGTGACATTGTAAGTCTAAAAAATAAATATTTTATATGAACGTGCATTCGATATATGACTATAAGACATATTTAAGCTATAAAGAATAAATTATGTAAAGTTAGTTAAAAATTTACGTTCATTTTATCCATTTTTATATAAGTATTCTGTCTATTTCTGTATTTATCTCTATTTTATCTCTATACTTTTACTAAGTATCTTTACTTTATAGTTCTCTCATGGAAAGCGATAAGAATGATATAACTCTCGATTAAAGCTATTCATCACACGAGTTTATTATCGAATTATTTGAAAATTATGATGCTTCAGTTCCAGGAAATACTTTGATGATATTCTTGCAGTGAAAGGCTTACACAAATGAAATTAAATTTTATCATTTGATCATTACACAATGTTTTGATTACATAATGCATTTGATTGATTCAATAATTTGAAAGAGATAGAAAACTACTCGATCAAACAGTTGATGTTTATATTTTTCATTTAGGACATAAAACATCATGATATAGTCAATACTTATTTATAGTAAGTTACTTATAGCAATACGCTATTTTTTCTTAACTTTTTTGATCATTTTCTTAAATTGTGACAGTGAACAGTGAATAGCGAAAATTATATTAATAAAATTTATACATATTATGTTAAAAATATACGTATTATTTTACCTATCGGTCATCGGTGAAATTATTAAAATAATTTCTATTGTGTGAATTAAATTATTAAAATTCTACATTGCTTACAGTGTTTAATTCAGGCTTTAGGATTTCGAGAACAAGATTGATAGAATTTACGCTGACACGAAAAGGTGGTATTTTTTCGCCTTGCTGTAGTCTCTTGCCTTTTTGCCATTCCACGAATTCATTTTCCATTTTGCGACATTGATTTATATCTCCAATCCAATATCTATTACCAGAAAATGTACCCCATGTTCGTTTGCCATCCGCATCCATCACTGAAAATGAAAAAATTTCAATTTTTGATAAAACCTAAAAATATCCTGATATTTAAATTATATATATGTATATATATTTACATAATTATGTAAATATATATTCTTAATTATTATTTAAATATCAACAATTTTTTAAATTAATTTTTAATTATTAAAAATTGAAAACTGGTATAATACAAAATCTAATCGTGTTTTTATTGCGGTTTTGAAAATCTGATTTTGCTTTGTTAATGATTGCATACAGAATCTGCTTATGATTATTTAATTGTATATATTAATATAACATGCATTGTAACATGCATTGTAACATCGTTCAAGTATGACTTGATTTCATTGTGCCTACCTTACCAAGCTACTTTCTCCTTTCTCGCATGAAACATTTTAAAACTGCGGTTCTCATTTTACTTAGTTGCAATGTAACATGTTCAGGAAGAATCGTTCACTTCATTGTAACATGCGGCGGTTAAGCGTGCTTTATGTCTTTAACGGTTGTATGCTTTCGTTCCGCATTCCACTTATAAATGTACTACATGTGTGTATATATATATATATATATTTCATTGTTGTGCATATATATATATAAACGCAATATTCTAAATTTAAAAAATGATTCAATGTAATTTGATATGATTTACAATGAAAATCCTAACGAAAATTTTAATTTCTTTTCATGACGTTAAAATTTAGTATCATTTATGAGAAAATAATAGCAACGTTAGACTTATATATTTCTTTTTCTTTCGATAAGAGATAAGAGATAAAAATATTTGTTATAAAGATTGATCTGTGTGCACGTATATGCATATATGCGCATGAAGGGATATAATTAACCTGGACGAGTGATACAGTTGAGAACCGTAGCCAAGCATACTGCAAAAGAAAGCACTTTTCCCTCGTTATATCATTTATGCAACGTGCGTTACGTTTGATCTATAAGCAATTTACATTTGTTGCTTATATCACAAAATGCTTAATATATCTTGCATATGAAACATCATCCCATTAAAATAAAGTTTTCTTCGAGATAAAAATAATATTACAAACCGTCATTGACAATTTTGTGTGATGTTACGTTCTGATGTTATATAATTTTTAAACACATTTTTATATTATCCATATTTCGAAAAATTTTTGTAGAAAAATATATCGATGTAAATTTCAATGAAAACAACTTATTTAGAAATAATCAGACAATAGAAGATCCTTGATAACTTCCTGCACTTAAAGTAAAAGTTTCTTTCTGATATCTGAGAATTTCTCTATCAACTTCAAGCAACAATGTGATATGCAATTAGAGTATCTATTAACATAGACACATATTGTCGTTATATGATATAAAACAAATATCGTTTATTATAAAGTAATATAATAGATGATTTTGTTGCTAGAAGAAGCGTTATTATAAGCAATACATTTCTTAAAAATATATTTTTTAGGAACATTTTTTCTTGAGAATTTCTTTAGAATCGAGCGATTAATGATACCGCTTAAAATTATACATTGAATGCAATTACTTTTTCGATGTCGTAATATATATATATTAATAACGAAATTATGGAAAAAATTATGTCATTTTTCATTAATCTGTTGCAAATGCATTTCCAAATATGTGCATCCAAAATATAAAAAATATTTCTTTTTGATCAATGAAAATTTTAATAAATTTTCCATTGTTAAGAATCGTTATCATCTATCTACTATATTTACATGTATACGAATATAAAATTTTTTAGAATTTGTGAAATTAATCGCAAGTTATGCTTACTTTTTTGTGCCCAGATTCTTCTTTCCGATACACCCATCATGTAACGAGTCAAATCTTCACTACACGATAGCGAAATATTTCGGTACGTTTCGTTATTCCAGATTCGCGAAACAGCAATTGGATTCCAAATTTCTAAGAATCGATCGAGATCCCAAACTTCATCGTCGGCTTCATTCTTATTGTTATTTAAGAAAGTCGTATTCTTCGGGAAAAACTTAAATCCGTTTTTGTCATCGACAAACAGTTTCGTAAAATTTTTCCACGCATTTGCATTAATTGTAGAAACATCTGTCGTTAAAGATTCTTGCGAGGATGATGCGAGGATTTTATTCACATTCGAGCAAATTATCGATTGATGTACTAATGATACAAACAAAATGAGCCTGTGCTGTAACATTCTCACGAAAAATGTGTTCTATTAAAGATACATCAAAATCTATCATTCAATTATCGTCACGATATATATTTAATTATATATCATGAATAAATGTAATTATGTTCGGAATATTTTTAAAATGAGGCTAATAACATTTTCCGAGTAAGATTAAAAATTGAAAGGAGGTAATAACGCAAAATGAAAACAGTAAAACCTCTAATTTCAACGATGTAATTTCTAAGTGTTTCGAGGCTCATCGAAAGTGCCGGTCGCAAAGATACTGTGAATACACGTTCTAATGCGTGTTTAGATATATTCTAGCTGCCGTCTCCCACCTTTAGACATCTTTCGATTTCACGAGCGTATTTATTTTCTTGAGAGTATTAAATTGCATTACTAATATGCATAATTCGTTACACGCCCATTCAGACACGGAAACAAAACTTGGAATTGATCAGATTTCATCAACTATTTGTATTCTTCAAAAATGAAAAATGAAAACTGCAAATTTTCGCACGCACACACGCACACATACTTCTTCCATAATAAACACAATTTTTATACCGTATAGAAAGGAATAAATAAATAGAAATAAATATTTTTACTTAAAAGAGACTCTTTTAAGAGTTTAAAAGGGATTCTTTAATTTTTTAATTGCTTTTCATTACTGTTTATTTGTAGCTCTTAAATTACCTCATGACAAAGATTTGATTGATTATGCGAGAATGAAATGTAATAATAATTGTGTTTCATCAATATTTTATGACTTAAAAATAGCTGTGATATAACCAACTATATAATAGTTATATGAATAATCTAACTGCATGTTTAATAATTATATAATAATAAGAATTAAATTTATAAAGCTTAAATATACTTAAATCAAATGTAAAATAGAATAATCATTATATCTTTATTATATCTTTATTATATCTTCAAATTCTTTAATTAACTCGAATCAACAGATAGAATTATTTAACTTTACTTAAATCAAAATAGATGCTAAAATAACAGCAAAAATAAATAGAAGAAAATCCAGAAATTTTATTTTAAATCTGATTTAATATTTAGGATTCGAAATTTTATATCAGAAATTCTTATTTCTCTCATATTATCAAGTTTTATACAAAATCAAGTTTTACATAAAATTATCGATGTTACTAGCCTTACGGAAAAGAGCTTCGACTCGTTGAATATTCATCATTAGGAATATTGCGAAGTTTTTCCTTTTTGCGATGCATGTTATGTCATTAGATAGTACATCGCTAACTTTAAGAGCCGATTTGCTTGCTCAGACTAATGATTGATTATACAATTAGCTGTTTGTGTCATATTGCTTAGATTAATATTTGTCTATATAAATAAAATAGTTTACATAGTGTTAATTAAAGTTAAGATAAACAATAATTTTATTATAATTATTCTCGGCATTATTATGCGACGTGATACAAACTATTACATAGTATTGAATTTAATATAATCTGATAATTTATAATGCTTTGTAAGGTATTTAAAGGAGAAAAGATAAACAAGTGAATTAAAAAGAAGTATCAGAAATAAATCCTTTTACATAATTGTATAATTGTACGATTATAAAATTATAATCATAAATTTTTCATCTGTTAGAATTGAATTCCTTTTTCCATGATACAATATTCCTTTCATTTTATATTATGCATCCAATTATTTTGATTCTCATAAAGAACAATAAAAATCAAGAAATTATTTTCTCCGAGGAAATATTGGTTGCATTTCGCGCTGCGCAATCAGAAAGCGCGAATAGATAAAAAAACTGCCGTGATACGATGGGCTTTCGCCTGCATCGGCTAGCTCGTGATGAGGAAAGATGCCAGATTCGTTATCGCGCCAATGGTGACATCGTCCGGTCAAAATTGGCAACACGATAGAAACATAGTCTGTATTCATCTCGATTTTTTCGCTTTTTTGTATCACATTGTTACATCAGTGTCAAATCGAAAGTTCTGTAGAAAATGGACTACTCCTCGCAGTGAAATTTCACGGTTAGTGCGCAATAAAACGATTCATATTCAACCGATATTCTTTACTATCTAATTTATATCCATTAAGTGTAAGTTCGATAGACTTTAACCTCTAATGCAAATGGATCGGTTAGTCTCCAATAAATAAATTAGTTTCTTTCTGTTTTGTGTATATATATTTAATTATCTATTTTCTGTATGATAAGAAAAAGAAATGCTTAAAAAAAGGTATTCTTTTAGATATGGTTGTATATATCAATACATGAATCTCTTTATAATAGGGAGGACATTGTAATCTCATCTTTCTTTTTTTTTTTATCAGTCTACCGCGCGTGCCACGTGTTTTTTGAGGATCGAAAATGTGTGATCAATTGTATTGTTTGGACAGAGGAAGTTCTACATATCAATCTCATGACAATGAGAATGAAAATGTTAGACGTAAGTATATCCCTATCAATATTTTATGTCCATTTGAGATTAAGATTTGCTATTCAAAGAAATTAAATTCTAATATCTGTTATTTAATTAACTGTTGTTGATTACCTAGTTTAAATTAAGAATCTATTAACTATTAAATTGTCTTTAGATTAACGAATTCTAGATTAACCTTTTTATACTATTTATGCTCAAATGAGGTGGAATAAATAATGTATTATTTAATATATACAATTAATTTTAAATACAACAGTGCATTTTTTTATACATAGTTGTCTCCTTTGAATTTTTAAAAAATAAGTATATAAAAAAGTAAAAACTGAAAGTTAAAAGAAAATAGGTGGAAGATCTAAAATGGTTAATATGGATGGTCATATAAATAATTAATGAATTAATCAATTATTATATTATATATTCTTATATGTTCTTTTAATAGCAATTTTCGAGGACAAGTTTGTTCAACTTGCTATTATGGAAGAAGAAAAAAAAGAAAAAAGAAAAAAACAAAACAAAATAGACCCTACCAAGGATTTTGATTTGGAACAACTTGAAATGGACATGGGTTGGAGACGTTCAAAGAAACGTTATGACATGTCAGAAGAGTTAAGCAAGTTAAGAGAAGAGGTTAATCCACTGGACAAGATTTTGGCAAAGAGCGTTATCACGCCTGACTTTGAACGGCTAGAAGTCGTACCACCGTGTTCCTTAAGTAAACGACAATTGAAGATACGTAAGGATCGAGAAAGGCGAAAGATGGGTGAGGGTCCAGGATGGTACAATATGCATAGACCTCAGTTAACACCAGAGGTTAAACATGAGCTTGAAATGTTGCAAATGAGATCCGGATTGGATTCTAAACGCTTCTATAAGAAGAATAACAGGCAAGCATTGCCAAAACATTTCCACATCGGTAGAGTTATTGATTCACCGATCGAATTCTATTCCTCACGTCTTACGAAGAAGGAAAGAAAGAAGACAATTGTCGATGAACTTATGGCAGATGCTGAATTTGTGAAATATAACAAGCGCAAGTACAAGGAAATCATTGACGAGAGAAAGAAGAAAACGCATTATAAGGCATATAAAAATGCAAAAAGATTGAAGGAAAGAAAACGGAAGTAGATTATCATAGTTGTGTAGATTTTAATTAAGAAAAATAAACCTGCAAAATTTATCTTATTTTTGTGTAATTAGAAGACTGACCATTGTATAATTCCCCAAAAATATGTTAATATATGATAATATATAGATAATAAAATATGTATATATATTGGATAACATAATGACAAAAATAACAAGAAGTTAATACAATCCTCCAGTAACTTCGATGGATGCTCCATTCACGTAAGAACTCCTGTCGGAAGCCAGAAATGCGATAACTTCTGCTACCTCTCGTGGTTTTCCAAATCTCTGTAATGGTATATTCCTTTTAAAAATTTCTTTCATATTATCTGGTATAATTGTAATCGTAGAATCGTAGTTTATGATTCCAGTCAGTACGGTATTCACTCGAATCCCAAATCTGTAAGACATACATAATGCATTTATTTTTTATTATATTCATTTATACCGGGAAATATTTCATATAGATTCATCGGATACGTATCGGAATATGCCATTTAATCAGAAAAAAATAAAAATTCAAAAAACATACTTTCCAAATTGCTTGGAAGCACTTTTCGTTAAGGCTGTCACTCCAACCTTTGACACACTATCGTCGCTCTGCCCAGTATTTGTGCATTTGCCGATAACTGAGCTTATATTTATGATCGAAGAATCTTTTGTTACATTTGCCTTTATCATCGCTCTGACAGCAGTTTGCATAAGCAGGAAAGTACCTTTCATCTTGACATCGATCTCGTCATTCAAGTCATTGTCACTGAATGTCATCGAAGAATTATGTATGATACCCGCTGAATTCACAATAATAGTTGGTGGCTTCGAAAAGTGTTCCGTGGCATCTTTAAACGCTGTTTCAAGGGCTTTTTGATCTGTGATTTGTGCTTTCAATGCGATATGTTCACTACCTGCACTGATGAGCACATTAAAAGAGCGATAAGAATGAATACAATAATGTATAACGAAATTGTGAAAATCAATTGTAATATATGTCTAATAAATAAGCATTTTGAAGCAAATTTAAGAAATGACAACGTACAAATGTAAATGTAATTTCTTATCCGATAAGATTGACGCTAAATATGATAGCAGAAATATAACCTTCTAAAATAGCTACAGTTTCTTCAGCTGATTTGATATCTTGATCGGTTACGACCAACCGAGCCCCTTCTCGAGCTAAAACGCGACATATTTCTCTTCCGATGTCGCTTCCAGCACCTAATCGAGAGAGTAACATATATATTTGTATAAACACTTTGTACGTAATACATTCTAACTGAAATTTTACGACATTCTGCAACTTCAAATTGCATCGGTCAAATTTATGCATCTATACATAAATAGGAAAAACAAAAGGGGAATAGTATCGCGTTAATCCAGAGTTAAGCGATTATCGATGAAATTTACTTAAAATAAAAAAAAAAAGAAGAAAAGAACTTGACGGACCAGTAACAAATGCTAGTTTCCCTGTTACAAGTTTTGACATCGCGCGTCACGTCCGCAGTTACAATATCGTATCATGCATCTTCGATGATAACTGTGACCTAGTCATGATACGATAATAGCGTCGAGCTTTCGATTGTAGCGTCATGTAGCGGGGAAAGAGAAGAAGAGAAAAGAGATTAGAGTTCTGTCGTTATCGAACGAAACGAGAGGCCTAAAACGGGCAAACGTGCCGAAGGAAATTCTGATAATTCGGAAATGAGCATCTCTTTACTTCTCTCTCCCGAATTCTCGGCTACATCGCCAACCGCCAGATTCCCGGCGATTTTGCACGCACGTAAGCGCGTCCGGCCAATGGGGATTAACTTTACGTTGCCCTGACGACAATATCATATGTCGTTGACGTCAGAGCGGGTCCGCAGTGACGTCAGAGAACGCGCAACGCGTAAGTGGCTGTGTGTTTACGGAAAAATTGAACTTGAATTATCGGCCTGCATTTCGCGTCGCGTCGCGTTGCGATGCGATGCAATACGATGCGATGCGATGCAACATGATATGATACGGTGCGATGCGGTGCAGTACGGTGCACGCATCATTATGAGATCGCGCAGGGACGACAGGGACGGCGATGCTGCATGCGTCCCTCGATCCCCGACTATCGACGACGTCAAACGTGGCGAACTAACGGGATCTAAATTTAAACGCGCCATCGAGTCGATCGCATCGAGATGCGCGAGCCTCGCCTCGTAGTTGCATGCTCCGACGCACCGAGGTCGCGCCGTGGAGTGTTGGGAATTGATTACAGGTTGCGAAGGCATGCATTTTTAAAGGATGTAACGAGCGTTCCCGCAGAACTTCGCTGAGTTTCGGGAACCATGCCAGGAATATAACTGAATCGCGACGCTCGCTCGCGAAGCGCGCATCACGCGCGTAAACCTTAAACGAGCTTTCGATGGATCGTCGTGTCTCGCGCTTGCCGATTCGTCGAACAATCTCAAGCAACGACGGAAGAGAAGCATCGGCGGATAGATCCGTGGGAGGAGTGCGAGGGCTAACGGGAAGGGACGTCATAATGTGGACGACGCTAGCAGCACCGGCGTGCTGCGGCTCGTAGCCTCGCAACCTCTTCGTTCCTATCAGTTTTGCATTGGACGGCTTGCCGTTGTGTCGTACGCGAATCAATCGGGGATTCGTACGACGTCGAGAACCGTCGACGTATCACGCGCGAGCGAGTCTGTCGCTCAGCGACAGACCAGAAAGAAGGGAACGATAGATGGTAGAGCGCGGATAGCGATCGCTAAAGCAGAAAGGCTGAGGTTTATTACGGCGACAAGTGCGATCAGTGCGCGATCAGACAGGATCACGTCAGGGTATGCCGCATATCCCCGCGTCATCGCGGTGTCTCGAATCGACACCAGTACGCGCGAGCAGTAGCAAGGGACGCGACCGAGGAGGCTGGCGACGTACGGTAACGACAACGAGGACGAGGACGAGGACGAGGACGAGGACGCTGCGTGCTCGGTCGCGCAGCGAAACAACGGTGGCGTGGTGAGACAGAGAGCGCAAGGGAGAAGGAGAAGGAACGATCAAGAGAAAGACAGCGTGTGCGCGTGAGTGAAGAAACGAGAAGTGATAGATCGAGGTAGCGCTCTCTCCCTCTCCCTCTCTCTCTCTCTCTCCCCCTCCCCCTCCATTCCCCCTCCCGTGCGAGCTTGTCGCTCGCAATTTCGTGGCGAGATACGGTAGCGCGAGACGGAGGCTACCGGAGGTGTTTCGAAACGCGGTAGCGGCGGCCCAGGATGCTGGCCGACGTAGCGGTAAGATGGCCGTGATCGGCGAACGTAGATATCACGCGGCGATCCGTGCGAGCGCGTACACGGAATTGTCCTCGTGCCGTGGGATCGACGAGGCAGCATTAGGAGGCGCGTTACCATCGCCGTCGTCCTCGTCGTCGTCGTCGTCGTCGTCGTCGGCGTCGTCGTCGTCGTCGTCATCGTCGTCGTCGTCGTCGTCGTCGTCGTCGTCGTCGTCGTCGTCGTCGTCGGCGTCGTCGGCGTCGTCGTCGTCATCATTGTCATTGTCATCCTCATTCGCGGCATTGACGCGCCGCCGTCGACACGGAAAGAAAGGCGCGGCGTGCCGCTCGCCGCCGTTGCAGCCCGCGATGTCGTCCAGGCGCGGTAGCTGCCTGGAGTCCGGCGAGCTGAGCGATCCCGATGACGGCTACCTGGAGACGGACCCGATCAGATCCGAGCTGCGCAACATACAGAGCGTGATACACGTCACGCGGCAGAACATCGACGCGTTGAACAGACGTTTCGCCGGCTTCCAGCATCCGCCTCTGATCTACCTGAACGAGTACCAGGAGCTGACGAGTAAACTGCACGACTTCGAGTCCAAGGAGCAGAAGTTAAATGAGCTGCTGAACGCCGGGAGGAGTGTCTCGAGTAGTGTCTCCATGTCGGAGAGCGACAACAGCATAACCAAAGGGCCGAGGACACCGGTGAAATCCTTCAACACGCTGAGAGCGTACCTGCCGAATCAGCAACGTACTAGCGTGCAAGTGCGGGAGGGGCTTTCGCTGAGAGATGCATTGGCCAAAGCAATGAAACTACGAAATCTTACTACTGAGATGTGCGCGGTGTACATTCTAGGTATGGACAATTCCAAGTACTTGATATCCTGGGATGCGGACATCTCGTTGCTGGAATGCGATGAGATATCGGTGGAGATCTTGGATAAGTTTCCCATAACCACTTCCATTTCGCACAATTTTGTGCGTAAGACGTTCTTCTCGCTAGCCTTTTGCGAATGCTGCAGAAAGTTGTTATTCCAGGGCTTTTATTGCAGAACATGTAATTACAGATTTCATCAGAGATGCGCCGGCGGTGTCCCTGCATTGTGTCATCAAGTACGCATGCAGGACGCTTATTATCAGGCGTTACTCGCGCACAATCCAGAAACCACGGCTGGGATTCTGCAGTTACCGTCTGGTTACGGCTTGAGCAGAAGCATGTCTCCTTCGCTGGCGCCATCGAGAAATCAGAGGCATCCACGTTCATTGGGCCAGCAGGATCGCTCTAGTTCGGCGCCCAATGTCTGCTTCAACATGGTTAAACCTGGCGGTGAACCTGTCAATCTAGATGATTACAATAGATCTCAGAGTTTAGGTAGACCCGTCGGCATCATCCAGAGTCCTGTCTCACCTGGCAGCAGTCCAACCAAGCACAGTCAATCCACGCAGGCTAGTCCTACTAGTACCTTAAGGCCCAAGCGACCAAGAGCGAGATCAGCCGATGAATCTTCGAAGAACCTCTTAGCACCGAGAGAATCTATTGAGGATTGGGAGATTCCAGCAGATGAGATCCTCGTAGGACCACGTATAGGATCGGGATCATTCGGAACTGTATACAAAGCGCATTGGCACGGGCCAGTGGCAGTAAAAACGCTGAATGTCAAGATACCCACGGCCGCACAGTTACAAGCATTTAAGAACGAGGTAGCTGTCTTACGTAAGACTCGGCATGTGAATATCTTGTTGTTCATGGGCTGTGTCAGTAAGCCGCAGCTCGCGATCGTTACTCAATGGTGCGAAGGTTCGTCCCTGTACAAACACTTGCACGTGTTTGAATCGAAATTTGAATTGCTAACCCTGATAGAGATTGGCAGACAAACGGCACAAGGTATGGACTACTTGCACGCAAAGAATATCATTCACCGAGACTTGAAGAGCAACAATATATTCCTACACGACGATCTCACCGTCAAGATTGGTGATTTCGGTCTGGCAACAGCGAAAACACGATGGTCTGGCTCTCAACAATTTCACCAGCCAACCGGTTCTATTCTATGGATGGCTCCGGAAGTCATTAGAATGCAAGAGGAAAACCCATATAGTTTTCAGTCTGACGTTTATGCCTTTGGTATAGTGTTGTTCGAGCTACTGGCCGGCCAGCTGCCGTATTCGCATATAAACAATAAAGATCAGATATTGTTTATGGTAGGACGTGGCCATCTACGTCCCGATTTGAACAAATTACGTTCCGATACACCAAAAGCACTGAAAAGACTCACCGAGGACTGTATCAAATTTTCACGAGATGAACGACCAATATTTCGCCAGATTTTGGCTAGTTTGGAGAGTCTTCTGCGTGGTTTACCGAAGATAACGAGATCGGCTTCCGAACCAAACTTGAACAGAACGCAGCTGCAATCCGACGATTTCTTGTACACCTGTGCTTCTCCGAAGACCCCGGTGAACTTTCAGTTTGGAGCATTTCCCTTTTATCCTTCCGGTGGAAACATATGAATATATTGGCTGATATATTACAAGTCTGATGCACTTTGCATAAAGGAAGTATTTAAGATATAATTGAACATAATAATAAGCTTAGCTCTATGCGGACAGTCTGCATAATTCTTTCCCACTTCGATCGTATTGCAAATGTTTGCTCGATGTAGAATGTGATAATATTCTTTGATATACGATATATAAATCAAGAAGAAAGAGAGAACAAAAATAACTTATCTAAAAGAAGAAGGAAAAGAAAAAGCATGTGTAGCTTTTATCTTTAGATATTTACCATTTACAATGACAAACTTTCATTTTATTAGGTATGATCATTCATGTATCATACATGCATACTCTCCTATACACACATACACACAAGTGTACATATATACGTGCATGCACGTTAATGTAGCGGTTTGTTAATTTCGCGGAATCCTTACGAAGGATGTAAAACTAGATTAAGTCATAAGAATGAAACGGCATTTAAAAGTCGTGCGGGCCGTCGCTTGTCTGTGACATATTTTTCCAAAGGCCGAAGTAATCTCTCTCTCTATTTACTTGATTTCGAATATGTTCACATAATTAAAAATTCTTCTCATAGTCACCTTTACAACATGGTTATACATATATTGTCGGCACATGTTGCTTTGTTATGATAATCAGAACGATGCGATGGGCCGCATCGCAAAAAAATGTAATAATATACTACATTTATATTCTAAGAGAACATTACATTTATAAAGTAATATACGCTCATGTACTCATTAATGGACTTTCAAATGGCTTTGAGTAAGCCATTACTGCTAAATTAGCAACTAAAAATGGACAGAGATTCTTCGATGAGATGCTGTAAAATGTTTATCTTATTTGACGAATCGTTTCTGAGGATATTCATAATTATTATTCATCGAGTTATTCGCTACGATTAAGTGTTTTAAGTCACGTTAGAAACGTGCATACATAATGGATAAACGAGACAAAGTCATGTGTGAGGCGTGTATAATTCGCACGTTGTTCCGAAATAAATATGCGATCTGAAAAGAGTTTTCTCGTACATGCTCAAAGAGAAATATGTTTGTTCGTTTCGTTAGTCATTTGTATGATATTTATTTCCTCAAAGATCAACAAGTTTAACAAGTTCGATGAACAGAGAAGCTGAAATGCAAAGAATAAAGAAATATTTCTTTTATCTAACAAAACGAACAGAAGCGCCGTAAGTTTCAAAAGAACTGTTTCAAAAGAAAGTTTTCAACCATTTTTTCGTCCACTTTCGTCCTTTCGTTTCATAGGATTAAATGTGTAAAGAGATTAAATGTGTTGATAGTACATATCTCTAATGTCAAGCATAGTATAGTTGATCCGAAAATGCTAGTACGACTAGTTTTCGATCGACATTCTCTTCTGTAAAATATTTCCGAGCATCGGTAAGGAGATGATATTGTGGCCTAAGATAGATAGTAATCGTTGCTGGTAACAAGCGTTAATAGGATACGTGTATTAAAAATTTAACAACAAGGCAATTAATCATATGCGCTTCGAAAAGTTCTTTTACGAGACTTTCATCGTAGATTTGGCTTCTCTAACTTTGTAACTAACTCGTGTATCTCGCGTGTAAATTTAAGTTTTACAGTTAATTATTCGAGTGCGACGAAACGATAAAAGAGACAAAAGAGAAGCGATCTTGACATTGCGCGCATGGGCTTTCATTACGTATCGATCTACATTTAATTGGTGTTAAATAATATTTGAAAAATATGCATGTCTCTCCTGTGCGATATGCAAGGCTAAGCCTCGATTCTGAGGCTATCGTGAAGCAGAAGATAACGGAATTTCAGTTTATATTAATTCGCGATACTCGTGCGACTTCTCGTTACCATCAAAGAATTGTATGCCGTGTGTCACTTTAAATCTTTATCGCAATTAAACAATTTCACACAACGTGCGTCACGAATGCCGTACACATGCCGGGAAGGAAAGTGCATCATCACAACGAATACTCTATTACTTATCAGAGTATACTTCTTTTATCGAAATTGTATTTCATTAAATAATCAAGTATATTATAATGACGTATAATTAAAAATTAAAAAATTTTATCAAGTAACATATCAGTATCTCATGCTAACGATAACATCGTTATCAAGTGGCTTCAGATGGATTGCCATAAATACATACATTTCGCACATTGAAATGCAATTATTTCGTTGTAAAGACAACAATATTTTCGAAGATGTCACGTGTAAATATATATATTTTCTGAATATATATATATATATATATGTATTATTATTATTATTATTATTATTATTATTATTATTATTATTATTATCATTATTATTATTATTAGTAATATTTAATATTATAGAGAGAAAAGAACAAAATACGTATATGTAACACGAAATATATACTAATTATGGTTACTCGTTAAATATATTATTTCCTGTTATGATCGAACGCATTACTTCCTGTTATTATCGAAATTTATACAATCGTTTTGCATTTAATGGTATGTGCCTCTGTTGGAAATTTTCTTTCGGAAGAGTTTGTCGTGCACCTTCCTTCTCGCGCACGAGTATGCGAGGCCTAAGGGCGAACCTCTTGAAAATTGAATTGTAATTCGAGTGAGCAATGTTTGCCCTTCATTTTCCCTTTTATTCCATGACATCCCGCATTTTGTTATTTATTTATTTATGCCTATTTTATGTCGCGCGACGACCATAGACAAGTGCCGGACTTCGAAGTTGGCGTGACAAAAATTTGTTGCGACCGAGAGAAAGTAAGACAGAGAAAAGGGAGGAAGCGCGTGGCGAGAATGACGGGAGAATGCGGTTAAATACGAGGAACGTGGACAATAAGCTAAGCGAAGGACTGAAATTGTGAAAACACGAGCGCGTTATAAATTACAGCAACATTGATAACGTTTTTTTCCCACGTAACAGTGAACAATAAACTGTGACAACCTATAATGATGACGATAATTTCACGTATAATAATGATCTACGAAAAGATTCGGAAAGAGGAGAACACAAGAGGAAAACGTCTCCCGTTGAAAATTTTGCAGCGATTTTAGGCATTGATAAGACTCTTCTGTCTAAATTAATAAAATCTTGGATAAATATTAATCAAGAAAGGCAAAAGCTTTGTCGATAACTTATACGATCTGATTTTTGCTATATTTCATTGAGACATTGCAAGATGTTGATCGATCGACTTCATTCCGTTCCGATAAATTTCGACCTTTACATTGCTCGTTTTACACTCCGCCTTCCGATTTTATATTACACTGTAACGGGTATTGCACTGTAATTTATTTGAGTTCTGTAAAACCGCATTCTAATCGATACAAATTTCCTCGTGTGTCGATACACATGCTATGCGATACTTTTTTTGAGGCGGTAAAGTGAAAATTAATGAAGTTTATGGAAAGGATATAGGCATATCTGCATTTCTTTTAAGAAAAATGCAGATAACGTGGAAAAAAGGTAAATCAACACATAGTGCAACTATTTGCATTCATTTCGTATAAATGTATGAAGGATCACTTGTTTCTTCGATTTGTGATAAAGTAATAAAAGTAATAAAATTTTGTGCTCAAAGAAGAAGGAATAAATGTTCAGGAGGTGATATCGTAATATTAACAAAATACAATTAAAATCTGGAAGGATAGACTGCTTCTCTCGAAACTTACTTTTGCTGAATTATAATGACAATTTCAACAACTGTATCAGCTGTTTACAACATTTTAGCTATCCGCGCTGTTCCTTTTTTGCTTTTAAAATTATTTACTTATGATGCACGTGCATAGATGGAGACATAGATGGAAGATTCAGTCGACTTAGCGCTAACCGACATTACTGAGATTTGCTTTTTGTGAACGAAATTTGGATTATCTGATCTCAGCTTACGTTGGCAGAAAAAAAAACAAGCGGATAGGGTATATCAGTGAAACGTAATTGTTCCACCAAACCGCAATGCCCATAATTTCAGGAAACGGGCTTTAGTAATTTGAAAAATCAGCGATCCCGGTGATCGTATCGAGCTCTCGAAAGGATCGATTTAAAATCGTCGGATGTCTCTTGAATGCCAATTGAAGAGAACATTTCAAAATTGTCACCTTTTTATAAATCTTTTCTTCTAAGAGAACAACATTTCTCACGTTTCGCGTTCTTTTAATTTTTTTGACACATTTTAATCATTCTTTTAATTTTTAGGACACATAGATACACAGGGAACGTAGAAATTTAGTTAGCGCTAAATAACGTTACGTCCTCCATTTAAATACATCGAGAAGGATTCTTCGATTGCGAACGCTTGTTTCGAAATCCTGCGTGTTCATAGCTACGAAGATAGCTACTTGCAATCGTAATCTTGATGCAAGATCAATTGATCAGTCGTTGTATTCAATGGAATGAGAAAGAGAGAGAGAGAGAGAGAGAGAGAGAGAGAGAGAGAGAGAGAGAGAGAGAAAAATATATGCATTATATGTACACGCATGCACACACGAGAGAAAAAAAAGGACAAAAAAATAAATTTACTTTATCTTCGCGTAAGTGGATTTTACTTCTCTCTGCTTCTTTGCAACTCTCCCCTTTCCCCCTTTCCGAGCCTTTTTGCATTTTGTTGGTATGATGATTTAATGATTAATTCAACGATTCCGTATGACATACATATGCATATCTATTTATGTTTCTGATCAATCTGTAAACTAGGAGGAAGTATTAAAGGAAAGATTACTCTATCAATTTGTTTTTTTTATTACCGCGCTTTGTGCGTTTCGTTTCGTTTGTTTGCTTACTTGTTTTTTTTTCTTAATGCGAAACAAGCGATCTATTTGGATTAAAGTCCATTAATTTACAAATGGTCTTATTTTGGGACGAGTTTTGTGCATGCCGGAGGTTAATAAAGTGATAGAAGAATTGTGATAGAATGATGCGATGGAGAAATGATCAGAATCATGGCTAAGCTGCGAAAGATCGACCGGCGAATCGTCCTTTATCTCGTTTGTGTCGCTTTTCAACGTTACTTGCATTTAACACGTGCACGTAACGAAGAAAAATGGCGGAAAAATGAAATCGCACATTTTCTCTTCCCTTTGCGTACATTTACGTTAATTATAATATTAGTACGAATTAGTGCGACTTTGCCTCACATCTGCTATGAAGATCATATTCAATCACATTATCATAGGCGTATGCGCGGCCAAATTTAGCCTATTGAATGCACGATATAGATACCGCGCGCAGCATGCGTACGTTGAAATTCTGTAACGTGAAATACGTTACGCACGATTCTTCGGTATTCCGATGGGCGGAAGAAAATCGATAATCCGATACAAGAACGTATCCGATACGCGACGTATAAATAGCTCGCATGATATATAAAAGGCTAGCGTTCATGCGTTTACGAGAAATAATGTAAATGTACGCGCGCGCACAATTCATCGATAATTCTAAATAAACTAGTTAATCGAATAGTTAATTAATTCTTTCGCAACGTAAGCATATACGTACGCACACATATGTGATCATTATCATTATTTATTAGTAGTTTAGATTTGTGGTTAAACCGGAATGTCGATGTTTAACGATAGTTTAGTAATTATGAAAATGTAATTAAGAGGAAACAAGAGCGTTCGTGCGTTCGAAATTGTTCGAAACGGAACGAAGGAAATTGTTATGATTTCTAATCTATTGTATAATCGTTATATAAATATCCTTTATGCCTATCAATTACTTTGATGTGTAAATTTTAACGCAAAATGCATTTCATAATACGCAACGAAAATTATTTACTTGCGGCAGATATTCGCAATACCGTCAGTCGATAATACGCCAAAAAACGCCAAGATGCAAATAGATGGCAGGAATGTTGCAAATTATTGAAACCACGGCAAAATAGATTTTTGCAGCCCTATGTATTAACGTTACATATTTTCTGCAATATCAGCTAGATGCAACGATGAATGTTGACATTTTTCTATCCCGTATAGCATCGGTAAATATTTACGACGCAATTTCAACATCCAGATTTAAATCTATTTAAATACAAGGAGCGCCGTTCACGCCGAATTTTATCTAATCGCCAAATCGAAGCCAACTTCAAAATGCGACTTGCAAGTCGCATCGAGCGACTTCTGATTCGATCTGGAAAAAAAACAAAAAAAAAAAAAAAAAAAAAAAACTGAATCGAGAATAATATTTACGGGATGAATCTCATCGGAATTACGGCCTCTTGCGAGAGGCCGTTCTTATTTAACGTATTAAACGGGAGAAATCTGTCGATCCGGGTACAAGTTGGCGTGAAATGTTTATACCGGTTGCGCGGCGCGAAGTAACGCTGACAGTGCGCATGCGCAATTTTAACTGACGTCTCGGCCGGTCTGACGGTAGTCGATGTCGGAGTCTCGAGAAGGTGATGTCGTTCGCGCGTTCATTATCCCTCTGCATTCCGCCGTCATATACATACACGTACTTATCGTACACGAGAATAGACGCACGCGTGTATGCATGCGAGGAACGTGGGACGCGCATTGTGTAATTACCGCAGTGATATCCGCGAGTGGGAATAAGGAGCAGCGAACGAGCGTCCGTTGGCCCCCCCATTCGTGTCCGCATGTAACAGCAAGGTAAGCCAAATTTAATCGACGTAGGAGAGAGAATTCGGCCGGAGAATCGACGATCGCGTCGCGTCGCCTCCTGTCGTTCCTCTCCCCCCCCCTCCCTCCCCCATACCTCCCTCCTCCGCGGGGGGAACGACATCGCGTGCATTCGGCGATAATCGCTATCGCGCGTAGCTCAGCGAACCGACTGCGAACCGCCTGCCTTCCTCCGCTCCGCCGCGGTTGACCGAAATATCCAGACGCGATAGCATCCGCAGGAGCGAGCGACGAATTCCCGCCGAGTGCCGGCCGTTACCTTATTAAGCGACGATAGCGCGCGGTTGGAAAGCGCCTCAATGCCAGGACGGCCGATGGAACCGGATATCGGATCAGAAGGGCCCGACGGCGCGTGACAGATCGTCCGCTCGACAGCGAGCAATGGCCCAGAGAGAGAGAGAGAGAGAGAAGCTCCTAATTCTTCATCGCGCGACATCGTCGCGCTTCCTTTCCCTCGTTCACGCAGTCCCACGCAGAGGCGAGCGTGTCTTTCATTTTGCTCGTCCGGAGGGTCGTTGATCGATGTTTCTCGATTCGGCTTGATACTTGGACGAATCTCCTTTCGCCAAATGAAACATCATGCGTAAGAGGCAGGAGAGGCTTTCCACGTTTCTCTCTTTAAAGAGGAATCGCGAGCTTCCCCGAGCGAAGTCGGAACATGTCTCGAAGCAGCAAGCACCGTTGGAGCGGATCGGGAATAATCGGTCTTCGGCCTAGCCTGGCTGCATCGTGGACGACGATCGCTGGAGCATCGAATCCTCCAACGGAACGTTCAACGTCGTTGAGACGGTCGGTCGATAATTTCCGAATTATTACGCCAGCTTTCGGTCTTGCGCATCGCAAAAGCGAAGGTGCAGCTTCCTGTAGCGATGTTAGTCGCCGAGACGTAGTCATTGACGCTACGGTCGTTCGAGACGTTGCCTTGACAACAAGCCACGCTCAGTGGCAGAAGTAACAGCGAAGTTGAAAATCGGATTTAACGGGATCGGGGAAAAAGGTGATTACACGGAGAGAACGATGGGAGAACAATGGGAAGAGAGGCTCGTAAGAGTTGATCAATGTAACGGAAACTCGAATAGTTCACTATTCGGCTTCTCCCTTGCCGGCAGATAAAAAAGGAACGGCACTGTTATGATAATAAATCCAAAAGATCCGTTTGGAGGCATCCAGACGCACGTGCGCGAGCGCAACCCTCTTGAGAGAACTAAAGGATATACATTTTTAAGAGCCAAGCGCGATGAAAAACAACGCACGGAGCGCGGGAGTCATTGCCGGGAGTTAAGCAGCAGGAAATAGCTTTTCATCGCGAAAAGGATTTCGCAGCTTCCGATGCACGCGCTGCATTATGCGCCGATGCGTTGGCGCGATAGATTTTTCGCCGTAATCAAATGCGATCGCGTGCGTTTCATTGCCAGGCCGGGAAACGGGCCGACAAACAGCACCGGTAACGGGAAATGCACGGGTGCGATTGCGTTCGCTTTTTATCCGAAATACCGTGAACTATCGTACCTTCCCTCGCCTCACCTGGCCACGTATCTATTTTAAGCGCGGCGACGCGCAGGGGAGGCTCGGCGAGAAAATCCGTCTGCTTCCGTTGCTTTGACATTTGTTTGATTCAACACGTTATAATCGTCGCGTTGATGTTCGTTTCTTTTTTTTTTTTTTTTCCCCCCCAATATCGCCGAAGCGATAACGAGCGCTGAAGTAGCATCGATGATGCGCGCTCGTCTGTGTTTTATTATTATTGTTTGGACGGTTACGGATTTGTCACTGCTCTGTGAGAAAGAGCAGCAAGTCTCCCGTGGATTTTCACAAGCCGAATTCGGCGACGATGTATTCCCAGAACTCGAGAATTCACGTGATTCACGTGTTCATATCTTATTTCAGGGTTATTCAGGGTATTAAATGTTGCGATCGAGTCGAATTTCAGTGATTCATTAACACGAGAAAACGTAGATGAGGATTACGTAATGTTGTGTCGCGTAATAATCAAAATAATCAAAATATTCGCTGAATGACGAGAATCCGCTGTTTATTCTTTTTTGAAACTTCTGAACGAACGCGTGACTAGACGGAATGCTGTTACTAATGTACTCGTGTATCGATTGATTTTTACAAAACTACGCAAGATATCGGTTGATATCGCCTCGATAAGGGCCGCGATGATATTTACGGATTATCGGTAAAGATTACGCTAATTCTGTACATTTGTGATAATGCACGTTCGAAGCTTGCGATTTGCGTGTTTTTTTTTTAAGAATGGGTGATTCATGTCGACAAGTATTTTCGACAGTATATTACACATCGCGATGTATTCCATGAATTGAAAGAAAACGAAAGTTCCAAAGTTTCCAATCTCAGCATAACGCGCATTTAGTAAGGAGGACGGTAAAGTAATAACGATCGTCCAAGTAGCAATCAAATCGTAAAGTCGAGAACACTTGAGAAGCGTACGCGGCGAGAATTAAAAATGCACAGAAAAGTCTTCAATTGATGTTGATTTGATGTTGATACTCGGGCGCTTTCAATTTTTCCTTTAATAGTTGGGTGAACGCGACGCTCGCTCTTCAATTTCCCTTGCAGCTGTTGCCCACTGCAGCTGTCCGTGTGTGCATGTGCACGCAAACCCCGCTACCCTACCTGCAGCTACCCTACTTGCGGCGCTCGGTGGGATCGATGAGATAACTCGACGTTTATTTTCGTTTGCAGTGTCTGATCCGATAATCGGGCCTGTATCATCGTCGGGCGTTCAGAAGACGTTCATTCGGATAATGACCTGGTGAATATCATCGACAGTGGATCAACGTGCCCGAGTCTGCTGCTTGGCACGTCGAAAGCAACGGTTCGCGAGCTTCAAGCAGCTGGTGAACTCTTCGGATTCGTCTGCGAAGATCCGGAACCTTGTCGGTGTAAGAGGGACGTTATTTGTCTCATCGACGAAGAAAGCGCACGGTTGGGGCCGTCATCACGGTCGTCTTAAATTGCCGGAATGGAGCGACCCTCGCGGATTATCGAGCTCGAGCATCTCGTACTTTGGTAGAAGCTAATCCAGCGCGCGTCCTTGGAGACAATCCGGAATTATCCTCGGCGGTGCTATCATCCAACCGCGTGACGGGACGAATGTGCAGACGATCGAAACGGGAGAATGCCCGTTTGGTCGCGTTGGACATGGGATAGGTGATGATATTGCTCATGGTGACAACAAGGGGACAGTAAATCAGGAACAAACAAACGAACGCAAGATGGATTGGACACCTCGAATCAGCTAGCCAGGAACGACGAAGGCAATTGTGCGGTCACCAGCCAATCGCCAGCAGAATTAAAGCAGTTTTCGTTCCATGAATAACATATCTCGTTCTCTTTCCAATCAAGTTCTGTTTTTTCTTGTGGGACTCTTTCTTCCGACTCCCTTTCATTGGTGATGTTTGACTTAAACTTTATATAATCTTTAAGACTGTTATGCTGTTTACTCGCTGCCGTTTATGACATACTTGGTGGACAATAAAGACTGAGGCTTAATATCTATCGGTCTATCAGGACAATTTTCGTTTTGACTCTCCTAGTTGTCTGTCTATCCCAGCAGAAAGATCACTTGAAAAATTATCGTTAAAGTTGACGAAGAAGTCATGCGGTCCCCGGTATAATGGTCTTTCGCCCTAATCTGCTTCGGGGACATAACGTAACAGACTGATCAGAATACCAAGACTGATTCGCTATCAATTCATTTCATCCACCAAACCGAAAGAAAGAAAGGAACCAGTTACGTATCTAATATGAACATATCTAAATTCTAATTCTTGACAGACTCGTTGAACACTGACTCGACAATCTTAGATTGCCGAAGACTGAATGTCATGTGTATCGCGTGAAACGAACAAAGAAATAGAAAGAGAGTATATATATCCTGATAAATATATATCGTGTGTGTATATACATATACATATACATATATATACACACACACACATATATATATATATATATATAAACACATAGAAAAAAAGATATACGTATGTATATATGAGCAAGATATTCTATGCTGCCTAATCTGCATATCTGGAGAGATGACATATGCATAATAGCGCAAGTAGCTTGATGAATCCGTGTAAATTCGAACATATCGATTTCCTGCAAGATCAGTGACGACAATGATGCGAACATTGACCAGCGCAGCGTGATAAAGTGATCGATCCGTGTTGCGGGTGCGTAAATACACTTGGTGATGCAAAGTGAGGTCAGTGTTACTACTGCATGAGGACGTAAGAGGACAGAATGGGTTGTGGACAGAGCAAGATTGGCAACATCTATCCGAAGAATAAGAAGAACAAAAATAACAGTGCGAAGAAGAACACCGATTCTATCCGTAAGTAAATGTTGAAGTTTTATAAAAATTAAAATACACGCGTGTGTATACGCAAGCGAGCGAGTATGTTATGTGTGAGATCAAATCCTGAGATTATATTCTGCGATCTTGGAAACATGTAGAATTGGTAACACGTGATCGAACAATTATTTATCTAATGGATAAAATTCAAAATTTCGGTTGAACAAAAGGGTGCCATCAGGAGACGCAGGAGTACGTTGAGATTTTACAACTTGCGGATAATTCTAATTCGGATAACCTAGGACTCTAATTCTGTCCACTGCGGAATTTCTATCTAATGGAATCTTTTGGAACGCTTTGTGCTTGCACATTCCCTTTACTCGCATGCACTTGCACGTGATACTATCCGATAAAAGACCACGGTAATGCCATTTTATTCGCTAAGATGAAATTTTACTGCTTTGTAGATCCCGTAGATAGAATGGAAAAGATATTAATTCTTGCAATTAGGATTGCGTCATAAAGTACCAATGTTTTGTATGTTAAATATTTATTGCAGAAATATTTATATACGCCCATTTAAATATTTATTTAACTATATATGTATATATTAAAGTTATAATTATCATCTCTTGTAAAAGGAAAAAAAAAAAAAAAAAAAAAATACAACGCGAATCAAGGTGCATGCACGATCTTTTTTCTGACGAAATTTGATAAGCCGATGATGATATCATATTGGTGGATTTGTTTCACACTCTAGATTAGGTCGGTATATTTAGTAAAGAGTGGTGCGATTGTAGCGCGAACGTGTCAACGTACACGTACGCACGCGTGTTCCCCATCGATTTCTAACGCGTTGACGTACTTGAGATAGATTAGGCTGGGTTAGGTTGCTTCAGGTCAAGCCGAGAGGCGTGCTACTTTCTGACATCAGATTGACATTTGGGATAGGTACAGCATAGGTGATTAACTGCACAACAATGATTGTTTATCGAATCGATGTTCGGCCGTGTGATCGAAATAAGAATCGTGTTCCTTGAAAAGTAAAAAGGCGGCTCTATCGATTTCTAGTTATCCCATAAAAATTACTTGATGAACACTTGATTCATATTTCCGCCTTTAAGTTTTAAATAATAAACTTTGCGCGCTTTTAACTTGATATCTAGATGTTTAAGCTATGTCTGATAGCACTGATGGATGTATCTTCGTCTCTAAAGGCATTGAATTATCGGACAATGTCTTTTACTCAATGATGCGCGTCATTGTGCGATTCCATTTTCGCAGCAAATTGTAAAGTTGCTCAGAGTTTAATTCATCAGTCGCTAGAAATCATTTCCAGGGAATCGCGACTGTCCTTTTTCCTAGATTCGCGTTCGTCAGAGGCCTCGGTTACTGGCTCTTTATTAATGAGCGAGCTTATCTTAAATTTCTTGAATAGTAATCATTTAATCTGCGAGATAAATGAGACCTGGCGCGCAAAATATATTCACGGATAAGATGAAAGATTGAGACGTCGAATCCCCAAAGTGACGGCGATGAATTTCGATCGGTGATAAAAACTTTTGTTCAAAGAGAGCCTTATCGCTGTCGGCGTTTAATATCCGCGCCTGGGGAGCCTTCTAAAAATATCGATTCGGACGTGCCGATTTCTCGCGAGAAGCGCGACGGACGATCTCTCGATTAAGGATCTCGCAAAGCTCGCTCGCGTCAAAGTCATGGAGAATTCTTTTAATCTACTCGCGCTCAATACGCGATTCTTTTCGCTCTGCGCATTCTTTCGCGCGACATTCACCGCGTAATCAGCGACGTCCATTGTACTTATGTCATCGCGGAAATAATAGATTAAAGGCAGATAAGATCCGCATACAAAATCTCATTAGCTACGTCGGTCAGAATATGATTTGTCGTGCGTCACGCATCGAGTCGTCGGATAATCCGATGCTGTTCGCGTTAACTCGCGATAGTGATAATGCATAGTGATAGCTCCGGGTGCAGGTGCACTTAATGGACGCGCATCTATCTGTTTAAAAGTTTGCGAAAGTCATAAAGATCCTTCTTTAGCGAGCACACGAGATTGCGGATTTTTAAGAGACAAACTTCTATTAGGATGCAACATGGTAAAGCGCAGCATTGCGCACGTATAAATTACACATGTTGCGATAATTATGTTAAACATTGACTATTTTGCATCAAGTAACGCTATATTCTTTATATTCGAAAACGGCCGCAGTAGATGAGTATTATCGAGTAACCGAATAGAGAGAGAGAAACGTATAAAAAGAAGTTTCGCTATTATTCATGCAAGCCTGTATTTTTAGTTTTCTATTTTACGCGCAATGAACATCGAGTGAATACAGTATTACAAGAGAACCGAATAATTAAGAAGTGAATGATGTTATAAAAAAATTAATAATTAATTAAAAACTAGAAATTAATAATAACATTATTGTTGAGGGAAAAAAAGATATATATATATATATATATATATATATATATGTATATATAATGAAATTACATCTCTTTCATTTAATCGAATGTAACATACACGAAATAACAGCTCGTAAAGGATTCGCGAGTTTTATGTATTAACAATAGCGTTTGTAGTTCAATAGGTGCATCATTGATAAGTCTTCACCGCGTAGTGAGTCTGCAGACGTTTTATCGCGTATGTAGCAATCTTTACTGCACTCTCCGTTCCCTTAAACCCGATAAGCCTGTTTACGTAATTATTCTTTCGTGTTTACGAAATCGCGTGGAAGCAATCGCGGGTATTTAACGCGTGCTTCGCGAAACGCGCGGCGAGGAAAACACGGGCGTGCGATCATCCGCGGAATCCGCTGCGTCTCAACCGCTCGATGCAACCAGTTGCGTCTCTCTCTCGCTGGTAGCGATAAAATCTTTCTGCGACGCGGAATGCCGTCGAGACGTTCAACGACATCGTGTTTACGTATCTAAGATATCGTCGGGGAAGAGAAGCGCGCGCTAACGACGAACAGCAATGATATCTATCTCGTTATTTAATCCGTGCGACAGGTTTTAGTTTTAAATTCAAATTGACCGATTCGATTCGTGGATCTGAAATGTATGTATGTTCGTAACCAGAAATCCCCGCGGGCACGTGCTGTACATAATTTCGGGATTATTTGCACGAAGGCGATTCAGCGCTAGACAGCCGCTGTCCTCTAATCGCATCCCGGAACGCTCTGGCTGTTTACCGGCCACCAACGTCTGCGAGCTAAATATATACCGCGATAATGCTGATATTCCTATATCCCCGAGCGTTTTCGCTTGCACGCACACCCTGCGAATCTCCCTTTCGATTGACCCACATTACGCGATCATCGGCATTTTCTTATCTCATCCAATGAGAGAGGCCCATAGAGGATTACTCACTCGGATTACTAGATTCGTTTCGATTTATTTCCGCGCTGCGCGCGCGCATTTCGAAATGTGTTTGCACCATTTTATAATCGCAATATATTCATGGCGCGTATTAAAGCGTTATCTTCCCTTCCTGTACTTTGAAATTAAGACTATTTCAGTTTTAACCTATTTTCGTGGGATGTAACGAGAGATGTCGGACAGAAAAGGAATCGTCTACGTCTAGATTGTTGTTTCTTCGATTTTATTCCTCAGGAGATGGATATTTACGGATTTTATCGGAGTTAGATTTTACGCGGGAGAATATTCAGTGCGAGAAGCACGTGTACGCGTTTACCCGCCGCTTTTCCCCAGTAACATGCTGCGGCAAAAAAAAAAAAAAAAGAAAAGAAAAAAAAGAAAAGCTTGGAAAAAGAACGGCTGTATCCCACGATGCAGTCCTCCGACCCCTGGTGCACGGGGCAGCTTCTCCCCTCCACCCTCTCGCCGCGCGTCTCTCGGCTCGCGATCCCCAGCGATGCGCACACACGCGCGTGTTCACGCGTGCCCTCCCATCGCACGCCGGTACCCTGCACGCGGCCCGCATCGCCATTCCGACTGGGTAAACAAGACGAGAGAGCCTCAAGGACCCGGGGCCGATATTATCGCGCTCGGTAGTAGAGCGCGGCCGGCACGTCGCCTCTCCTCCGGCATATATAAAAGCGGCGCTCCGCGCCGCCGTCGGCGTTTGTATCGCGCGGTGATTTCAGGAGTGCGCATCGTGTGTCAACGTGGCTGTCGCGTAGTAGATTTCGCTCTTTCGCTAACCTCACGCGTGCCACTTGCAGCCCGGCGCGTCGCAACAGCGACATACTTCAGAGAGGTAGAGGAGGTTAATCGACGACACGCGTAAACGTGCGCGCTGAGGTACGCGCGCGCGTGCCACCGCAAGTTCTTTATGATTGGTTGGAACAGTGAGAGGAACGTGTTACGGAAACGCAGCCACGGCTCGAGGACGCTGCTTCCGCGGAGCGCGAGTTTCCCCGCTGGCGGCACGTCGGATTTCCAGAATAAGCAGAGGGGCGCGAGGATGTGGCTGAAGGTGCTCAGGCAAAACATAACGCATCTGGCCCGCCGGGCGAAAGGTACATCGCGATAGTCCATCGCTTTTGTCACGCGGGAACATCTCGATTGTGCGGCCGCTCAGGTCGCGCCAACTGATCGGCGTGAAGGTATCTGCGAGACGAATCTTCGAGCGTCTATTTCCGTCGCCGCGCTCGAACTGCGCGCACACGCGACTGCAATGGAAACGCGGATGAAGGAAGACACATGCGAATTACTCAAGTTAAATTGTCTTAAATTGTTGATTGAATTAATGAGCGTAAAAAATCGCGCGCAACTTGATCGCGTCGGAAGGATGCATCTCGATCGACTGACGTTCTTTTTGAGGTTAACACGTAGATTATCCATTAACTTCAAGTCCTTGATAACTTTAAGGTTTTCGGTATGCAGCTTTCAAAGCACATAAAGTGGTTTCTAATGACTTTCTCAATCCGCTTGGACCTCTTCTGGACCGTTTTTCTTTCTCAGCCCTGCAATTTATCTTATTTCTAGGGTTTTCTTCAAATGCCCTTTGAAATGCATTTGTTAAGTACGCGATGTATCTCTTGAAAACATTTTTACGTTTCTGGACGTTTCTTATGCACACATAAGAAGGTTTGCACTCGGTTATGCACTCTCGTTACGCGAAAGTAAAAGACGTCATAGTGAAAAAATAGCACTGATTAAAAGGTTAAGGTTATACGTGCACCCTGTTCCGCGCCGAGCGTTAGGGCGGTGTTTCATCGAAGCCGTGCGCGAAATATAACCGCCTTTTTATCGCGCTCGCCTTCGCTCGATAATGCGAACTATCTATCCGCCTTCTCGCTTTTTGCTGCAAATTATTAGTTGCTGCTCCCTCAGAGCAGGGTAATCCATCGCTCGCTGCTGCGAAGCAGCTCTCGGGCGACCTTTGAACCTCGCTAAACGCACCTCTTCTTATATTTTACGCGTGTTCGATTATGTTTGAATTTCAATGCTCTTGAAAGCTCTTAGATTTACTCGATTATCGCTCGCCAATCTTTCGTCGATTATTTTACAAATTGCTATTGGGAAAATACATTGTTGTATCGTCGTTATATTCGCGTTGCAGTGCGAATGATCTTAAAGTTACGCGGTTTAAATTATAACTCGAATATTTTACGAGTTAGCTTCAGGCAGACGCACGAAGTCTATAGAATTCGATAATCGATATCTGTCGTACGAGTGTCGATGAAGCATTCTGTTAATATTCAAACTCGTATTTCAAAATAATATATGGATATATTATATATTTATATATATAAAAAATCGGATGCTTTCGAATAGATGATCAAAATGCATCATCGCATAAAATTTTCGCAGAATTCATCGAGCTACGCGTTACGTATGAATTTTACTTAATCGCAAACAGTGTAACTCGTTTGGTGTGATAAATTGCAAGAGAATATTTTGAGTCGCTTAAAATATCTTGCGTAACATTATACTCCAGTGCGATGTTCCTTTACCTTTAAAGTCCAAATAAGCCGATTTTTATTTTCCTTCCGCTTAACGCTCATCTTCTAACGCGAATTGCGTCATGCACCTT
Organism: Eciton burchellii; assembly: GCA_020341155.1. Taxonomy (NCBI): domain Eukaryota; kingdom Metazoa; phylum Arthropoda; class Insecta; order Hymenoptera; family Formicidae; genus Eciton; species Eciton burchellii. The sequence continues at coordinate 1,076,689 of JAHMML010000006.1, forward strand.
CCGAGGAAGAGCCGCGTATGAAGGGTGACGTCCGTACGTGACGCACTTGTGGATTTCTTCGACCATTAGCGAAAAAGAAAAATATCGAGTGCCGCGCGGGAATAAACGATGTTTATTTTCACGTGTTGCGTTACAAACGAGTGCCATTAACGAGAATTCTTCCGAATCTCGCGATACCTGTGGCGCTTATTGCTTCGATAAGCGCGGATATCAAATTACCGGAAAATGTTGATTCGAGCTTAAACTCGAAAGAATGAAAAGGAATTTACCGCCTTCTCCATCCGATCGTTTTGGAAAATCGTGTTACGACAGCTGCAGTGGAATCGATGATGACCTACACTCCGTTCACTATTCGCGCTAGAATATCTAGATATTTAAACGTGGATCGAAGAAGGTAGTCGACCTCAGACCAGGGACGTCTTAAGTATTTAAGTGTTTGCAGTCTGGCAATGCGATATGTTTCTCATGATGGATGAATGTACGAATGTCGGGATGATTCAAATGTCTCTAGATATGAATTATTAACGCGAGGATGAAAATGATGAACCGTTTCAATGCTCCTTGGACATTCTTGGACATTTATAGAAATCCACAGTGGTAGTTATGCCTAATTATATAGTCAATTATGCAAGCTCGCGAACCAACGAGAATCAATTTCACACGATTCAAAGTTCACGCGGTATTTCCAAATTCCTTGGATTTTTTTTTCGTAACACCCGCTATTGATGTTCGCGCTTCTCATGGAGTGACCGTATCCTCGTCACTCGGATGAAGTCGACTCGATTTTCACGCGAGATCATGACGGAGTACTCGCCCGGCTCCTAATTCGAGAGCGTCTCATGTTTCCGCTCTTTCGCGGGACGAAAGAAATCGGAATGCGCATCGTCGACGTCTGTCGCGGTGACTCATGCAGTTGCATGTTTAATACCGCCGCGTGTATCCGGCTCTCGCATCGTTGAGGGTTTGTTAACCCCGATGTGTAAAAGCCATGTAATCGGCTCATTTAGCACGTGCATTTTGTCCGCGATTTGTAACGCCGGAAATGCCGCGCGAACACGCGTTTGTGGCGCAACCAAATCGCTGATTATCGAGTCCAGTCGCTCGGACGCGATGAAATACTCATCTCAATTTCGCATCGGTTGCCCATACGGTTCAAGCTAGCAGCTTGATTACTTGAGAATCTCTCAAGGAAGAATGTTTCTTTCTTCAAAGAAAATTCTCAAATCCCTTCATCTCTGAGAGCAAGCTTTCAGTTGCGCTTCCTTAAGACAGATCGCGTTATTCCGCATTCGTATGCAGATTTTTGTTGCATGTTTGCGACACAAATACCGATTCGTGTTTGTGCTGTTTTATGTTTATATTTTGTCCGCGGTTTGCACGAAACGCCACGTCAATACGCGCAACGAGCGCAACCAAATCATCATCATCGAGTCCAATCGAATGCGGTGAAATGCTCATTTCGCTTTCGCATCAGTTCGTCTAATAGTAGCTCGATTATCTGAAAGTCCCACGAGGGACGAATATTCCTTTCGTCCAAAGGAAATTCTTGGAAATCCCTGAAAGCAAGCTGATTTCGTTTCCGAACGGAACGTTTGTTGCAACCCAAACACAGATTCGCATTTATACTCGCATCTATTTTATATATCATAACGTTCGTACGGCTCTTTATATCTACCTGAATTAAACAATATACAACATTACGTATAACCTTCCTATAACTCCTAATCTAATTAAAAAATAACTATAATTTAAACATCCCCTCATAAATATCATTCTTAAACTTAAATTAAATCGTGCCCCCCTAATTTAAGTAAAATAGCTGCTAATAACATAGACCCATAAACCGGAGCTTCAGTAATGAGCCCTAGGTAATCACACATGAAATAAATAAACAGGCAATTTAATTAAAAAAGCCCCAAACATGATGAAAAGATCCCACTTACCTAATTTAAATAAATTAATTCGACGCTAAAAACCATCTTGCACCTCGCGGGATTCTTTCGAACTCACCTTTGACCCGGGAGCGGGTTGATGCGCTTGCGCACGAGGATCGTCGCTCCCTCCTCTCCTCGCCCCAGTAATGAAAATTCTCCGGTGCGGTCGCGTCGAGTCCGCGCTTGCGCCGTGCTCGCTTCCTCCGTCGCGAGTTTTATCCGAGTACATCCACGTTGCGCCATTGCGTCAGGAGGGCAGGTGGATAATTCGTCGCTCGACTTTGTTACGTAACTCACGTCGTGAATATGCATGGCGTGACTCGCGGCGCGGCCGGTCACGCGATAGCTGTTATTTCGAGGATCGATCCGCATTTATCGCATTTTATAAGTTTGTCAACCCCCGCGTTTCTCCTCGGCTCGCGCTCGATTTCGGGCGCTGTCGCGAAATGCGCGATCATATACGTGCTCCTCAAGATCGGCAGGACCGATGGAACGTGACGATGGTCACGAAGACGGTTCTCGCCGGACGTAGGGCGTCCTTGATACGAGATATAAAAGCCGCTCGCCGTTTCGGCACGCCGGCGCGTGGCAGGAAGTGCTCGCGTTGAAATATGGCGCTAGGCGTATTCGGCATATCGATATACTCCAGCGTGACTTGCTCGACTTTATGCCTCTTCGATCACTCGGCCAGAGTCATTGAATGATTGGACTAGCGATACTCTATCGCATCCAGCACGCTCTGCCGCTGAATCGGGCTGGATTTGTCGGCAAACTTTGTCAAATCATGTCGCGTCACCTTCGGCGAGATTAAAGCAAGTCCGACTGATGGATCGGGTATCCCGATAACGAACAATTTTACGTCGATATATCGTGCACATCGGATGGGACGCTGATGTAATCATGCATTCGCAGCCTCGTGATGAATTTATTAATATCCGAATTCCTAGCTCTATTTGGCGTAAAGAGGCCTATTATCGATTGTGAATTAATCAAGAGACGGCAATGCGTCGATTAATGCATCGATATTCGACGAATTATCCGTGCGGCTTTTAGCGATATTCATTGAACGATCGAATCGCTGCAAGCGCCGTGGTCCGCGCGGGATGATGGATCTGGTAATTTTTCATCAAGATCATCGAGGATGAATCTTCCATTGGCGGGTATAAATATCCCGAGATATTCCTCTCTTCGCATTGCGCGTATTATTGACACGCATTCTTTGGCGAGCGGAATGCAGCCTCGGCGATCCACGCGTTCGTCGCGACGTGACGAGAGTCACGGACACCAGTCTCTTCGGCTGCTTGGATTGCGCCTCGATGACTAACCCAGCCGGGGAAAGCAGAGGGGAAGAAGGATGACGCGTGTTTCTTATGGCTTTTAGCCCTTCGCCGCCGACGATGGATATTTCCGTTCTTCGCGTGGCGAGAAAACGCCTGGATCGTTCGTATTCTCTCGCTCTAGATAACGCCTTCGTGATAATTTCGTATTCCTGAACGTTTCCTTGCTTCGTGCAGCTGATGCTGCACTTCTTGTAGCGGGGATGCGAAATTCCGCATCGTCTTCTTGAATTAGACGACCGATGTATTATCTTTCTGTTAATAAATTGTAATATACGTATCCTAATTATTTCAATAGATATAATTCATTCCTGAGGAATTCTATTTTTAGGAATTAGAACAGACTCGACTCCCGGACGATCGAAACAAACAAGTCTTTTTATGTTTCGATTTGGATTATTCTTTATGGACAATGTGTCAGTGTATTAATGAGCAATCACAGATTTACACCCATTGCAATTGGATTAACAAAATCTTCAATTTTTAAAAAGTGATTAAATAATTGATTAATTTTATTTTTAATTTTTATTTAATTTTAATTTTAATTTTTATTTAATTTTAATTTTAATTTTTATTTAATTTTAATTTTATTTTAACAAGCACGTGCTCCATTTGCCCGTACTCGAAGGGGAAGAAAGGATCCTGTGAAAAAAGCGCGTGCATTTTTCAGGCGGTTTGTTCTCCTTTTTTGTGTCATTTCAATGCTCGTCGTATCGCGTATTCGGCATAAGAACGGAATTTTTATCGGATCTGCGTAAATAATCCATTTATTAATTTCCCTGATGCGTGTGTCAACATTGTAATCAACGTTGGCGAGCGTTATTGCGTCTTTCTGCTTTTTGAAACGAATTAAAGCCGCTTGCCGAATGTCGAATGCCAGGTCGAGCAGATAAGAGTCCGATATTTGTCCACGCAACGAATTTGTTCTTATCAACTAATAAAATGTCATTGCATACGGAACTTGCCTTATCTTGCTTGAGTGATCATCATGGCCGGATGCGATGGCATTATTCGATAAACATATGAGAATAGCTTCGCTATATAGGAGTTGCTATCATTGTTGACCAAAATAATAGGTGGGTTTCTATATGCGGAAATAGATGACCGATATCGCAGATATATCGCTTTTAAAAGACTTTTAAAAGATACTGTTTAATCTTCCCTCGCGCGCTTGTAAATACTTCAACCTAACTTGAACAACATTTTCAAATACATCGAAATTTCTTTTCATACCCGCGTATGAAAAGTCACGTTTGACTGTCGAGCATGAGACAACTTTTTTTACGGTTTCCTGTTTCCTGGGGAGAAGCTTGGGAACGCTTCACGAATGCCAAAAGTTTAGAATGACTTGAGGCTATAACTCGAGGCGTTGCGTGTGTTATTTGTCATTTACGTTTACGTATGTGTCGCATTTACTATTTTGCACGTTAAGGATCCGGTTGTTCTCGCGATGGATGATATTCCGCGATCGAGATCTCAGCGCGACGTAAAAATAGCGTGCGCGAACCGTGCCGCTATTTGCGATACTCGTTCTCGTCATATCGAGCAAACGTCGTCTCGCTAACGCCGTTGGTTTGCACTTTATTACAGTTTCGGAGAGCGTTCGACGTTCAAAGCGAACGAAACGAAAATAGTTCACGTTCACGTGAGAGCTACAGAATTTAATCCTCTACGTACACAAATTGCGTGCACGATAGCGCACGAGTTAATGACGAGCTTGCGAATACGATTTGAAATATTTAGACTGTATGAATATCTCAACAAAGAACAAAGGCTTGACTTTAGTTACCAAAGTCTTGATAGGATATTGAAGCATTCCCTCGACTCATATTGAGATGGATTTATTAGTACAAATTAATTTCTTGCTCTTGATATCATCCTTACAAAGCCGAGTCAAGTTTAATGCTCGATCAAAATCTTTCTTAAAAGCGAAATCTTTCTTGTACTTTCACAAATAAATTTTCTGAATGCTTTGCACAAAAGAAATTAATTTGTACCTGATATTAGACACGAAACAAACGCAAATAATAACATTTGAATCATCATCAGATGTGTCGATCGATTAATCCTTATTAATCCTTTTTTAAAATTCCATTAAAAAATTCGGGAATAAACGGGCAAGTTGTTGGCGCGACCTTGCCCGTTACGAGGATTATTGCGTCGGTCACGTCGAAAAATTCTGCTTTCAACGAAGATATGAGTCTTAATCGCCGATAATTCGCGACAATGAGCAGCGATGACGTATCCTCTCAAAACTTATCACTTAAAACTTCTCGCCAGCAAACGCACCTGTCGAAGAGGAGTCTCGTATCAGAGCTCGCCAAGGACGTCGCATCCTTGAGGCCATCTGCGATTTGTTCGAAAAATATCTCGCCAAGTGATGCGAAATATTTCTCCTGCCGATGCTTAAGGATAACTGCTGGCGCTGTCGCGAAAAAAGAGGGAGAAACTTTTTCCCCGGGTCTTTTTTCGAGTCCAATGTTGGAGCTTTAGGATCTCGAAATCTCCATGATATCGCATTTAATTTTCACGAAATTTCTTTTATCTCTCTTCTTCTTCTTCCTCTCTCTTTTTTTTTTCCAACGGGGGGATGTCTGTCTTGTCGGGAGAGAAAATAACCGCCGCGAGAAATGCGCACGAGAAGAAATCTGCTGTCTTTCTTTCTTTCTTTCTTAGATGCGCAGCTATGTTTTCGATCTGCAAGTGAAATGTAAAACGATGAGGAGCCAATCGATGTCACGTCTGTTTAATCTACTTTTAAGTTTGAGGAATCTCGTAGTAGGAATCGATTTCTCTGTCGGTTTATTTTAATTTGATATATTGAACTGGTTTCTTCTGGGAATCAGATTGAAAAATAACCTGAATTACTATCTTCGCATATTGGCAGGATCAATCCTGCGCGATTGGATCTCTGATCAGCAACTTTCTTCTTATCAATTTATACAGGTTTATACCACGAGTGAACAAGCAGGATGTTCACGATCCCCGTGAAACGATTTTAACGACTAGCGATGATGAGTTAGCGGATATTTCATGTTCGTTTAAGTAAAACGAGCAAGACTCCGACATTTTAATCCGGATACTTTAAAATAATTTCTCTAGACACATGGACACGCGACCATTCGAAATCACGTATCAATTACGTGTGACGTTAATTTATCCATGGACGACGTTAACGATCGTTTCGATGCAATTAGCGAAACGGGTCTGACACGGAGACACCAATTCTCTTTATTCTCGTTAATGGGTCAAGCGTAGCTGGGCGCGTTAATTTTAGTGGTACGTCAAGCGCATTTGCGCGTTCTCAATCTCCCATCGAGAAGAAGGAACGCTCGTTCCTCGCAAAGAATAGAAATCCCCCCTTTCTCTCTCTCTCTCTCTCTCTTTCTCAGGCGTGTTCCTTTACTGCGCCTCGCCGTCTAGACTATTACGTTTGCAGTAGGCGAGAAATTGCCTGCCAGTCTTTTAATGGAGATTGCGGGGACCAGCGTCATCATTGTCGTCGTCGTTGTCGTCGTCGTCGTCCCAGACAGTTTCTTTCGTTTATTTTACTTACGTGTACGTGTACGTGTATAGCGGAACCACTCTGGGAGCTCCGGGGATACGCTATCAATCGTGGTCGCCGCGGTATTGATTTCGAGGGAAACCGACTCGTGCAGGGCGGGCGGAAGGGAAAGAGAGGTCGTCTGCCGGGTAATTTGAGACTCCGTTGGCTCGTACCTGTTGGCGACGAGCCTCCTTTTCTCCCGATATCGACTTGACGACGTGGAGCGCCAGGAATTCCAGCAGGAGAGAGGAAGCGCTTCGCGCCGCGGAGAGTCTCGATCACGCGCGCGCGCATGCGCGCAAGCGGCCGTCTCGGCTGCAGCGGCTGCTGGATCGGCGTACGATGATCGCGCGGTTTCGCGCGACCGCGCTCGTCGATCGTCCGGCAAAAATTTAAATGAGTTTTCTCTGATACTCGCGTGTCTGTTGCACGCGCTTATTCGAAGCAGCCGAGACCCGGTAATCGCATTCGGCGCGTTCGCGCTCGATCGACTTCGTTTACGCGTCATTTAAGCTCTCGGTGTATTAGACCGCGAATTATCAAGCAGACAGGCAGATAGATCTCGGACATTATAAGACATCATCGCGTGATGGATTTCCGTTTTTCGGAAATACGGATAGTATCGGGGAGACGAGAGGCGTGCGACGATTATGATTACCGCCTCGTTTGCGTGCATGCACGAATCTTATCTTTCGTCTAGTTCAGATTTGTCCGCTTTTACCTGATCGCTCTTATCTGTTTATCGCACGCGGGCATTCAATGTCGACAATAAACGACACGAGGCAGGAACGAGAGATTTAATATCGGGGATACACACGCGCCGACTTGCTTTGCCGCTGTCATAATAAACAAACCTTAAACAGTCGCCTTAAACAGTATTCCGCATAATTCCGATATCCATTATCTATATAACGCCCGATAACGCTCTTAACCGTACTTCGTAATAAACTCTTTTTCGACTGGTTAAGATAACAGCGTGATTTACGGACCATTAAGAATATCGCGGCGTTATCTCCTAAAATAGACCATCCGGACGTCAAAAGTATCCGCGATAAGTTTACGTGCGCGCGAATCTACGTTTCTCATTTTTCACGAGCGCTTGATGCTTTCTTACGTAATCATTGTTATTCCCGCCGGGAATAACCGCGGATGTCCCCGGTATCGTGTTGCCGATACTTTAGTCGACACAATAATACAAAGTATAAAAATAACGCAAAACTGGGAATGAGCGTCCGAGAGGATGCTCTTTCTATTCGAACGAAATTCAAATTTAAGCGGGAAACATCATTCGCGAGAACAAGACCGAGCTTTCGATCGGTATCGCTCTCTCTTTGTCGCGAACTGATATCGCCAAGCTATCGCAAGATTCTTAGATTTTGTCTGCGCGAGTCCGCTCTAGCGATCCAATTACGTCCTCGATAGCTTTCTTTTCTTGGCAAAAGTTATCGATTTACCGTAATCGATAGCATTGCAGCTCGCAATGAGAGTGATACGATGATATTTAAAGCACAGAATCGCACGTCGAAGTTATCTTTGACAATCGAAATCGATTTGTTGATACCTTGACCAGAAAGCGCCGAATCGATGATATTCTCGTGAGCTCGATCGATCGAGCTTTTTCCCGCGAATCGGTTCATCTTGGACGCTAACGACGAGACCCTCGATGATGCATCGAGCTTTTCGAAGCCTCGGAGGTATGCACATAAATTAAAAACAGAACGAGGATATGGGACGGGGGAGCCCGTCCGGTCGACCCCGTTCCAGATTCCAGCTGAACATTTCCACTGACCGCGTCCATGTTATTTATCGTGTTATCTCTACGCGAGATCTCTATGCGACGGAACTTCTTTCGACTTGTTTTAAATCAAGCGCGCATTCTTCACTTTCCGAGGCCGAGAGAGCGCAGGCGCGGTGGAGCGAAAGTCCGCGTTTGGCCGTGTCTGTCCGCTATCGACCTGGCGAGATAAGCGAGTGATCGCAGGAGGGACGATTCGATTCGATTCGATTCGATTCGATTCGAGCGAACAGCCGGAGCTGGCGCTCCGTTAAGGCTCGCGTTTCGCGGCTAATTTTGGAAGCCGACGAAAATACGGCGGCGCACAGCAATATCGCCTTTTATCTTTTGGCGCCGCTCGCCGAAGAGTAAAAAGGACGACATATATTTCGACGCCGTGTTATTCATCTTCTCGTTACGTCAACGCTTGCGTCGAGAATCGCGCCTCTCGCCGAGCGTGCCTGATCCAACATGAGCGAGATCTTGTGACACTTTGAAACCTGGGAAACGAGATAGCGAGGAAAACAATTCCTCTAGATATAGTTGCATAGAGAGATACTTGATCGTTTCTCTGTGTTTCTCGTATCAGGAAACATTGCGGAAACACTTGCCAGCCACTTGCCAGGCTAAATGCCTTGGCTAAATGTCTCGGCCTTCGCACGAGAGGTAAAAGAGGCATAACATCGCGCTAGGAATCCGGCACGATTATGCAACTGCGTTGATTCTTGAATGTAATTAGTCGCGAGCAAGGGTTGTCTCGGAAATAAATCATCTTCCAGTAGCAATCGGGGGAACGCATGCGAGCCCCCGAAAATCATCAGTGATTCACTCGCATCGTTTACACCCGTGCGTAAGGCGTCGATAATCCTTCAGTGAGTACGCGCGCGCGCGCGCGTCAGACAATAGCAATAATCGAGAGGCGGTTTATACTCGTTCGATGACGACGCACGTGCGACGTCGATAATTTACGGGTGCGTAATAGAGCCCGTTGTTGAAGCGTCGCGAACGAATTGTACACCGTGTCTCTCTCTCGGAGAACGGAACTTGATCGCGCGCGCACGCGCACAAAAGGAACAATCGTCTCCCAGCACGCGTCGCACTCGTAAGGCTATCTCTCGAGGCTATTAAGTCTTCGCTTCGCCGTCAATGCTCGCTGTCAATACGGAACACGTGCATTATTGTGCGAGGTGGAACGTCCGCGCTGTCATCGCGTAAAAAGGCCGATAATTGTTCGAGGCAACGATCGGTCGTGCGACTGCAATCAATAGCGGTTTATTAATTGCGATGAATGAGCGTACGCGATGCCGGTGTTCTTTGACGAATGTTCGAGCGCGTTTATAGCTTACGTAATCTCTTGTGCGCGGTCGAGATCATTCGCGTTTCGAAAAGCTGCGAATTTACGCACAGTCGAATTAAATCCCGATCCGTACAAGATCGGTGCGTCTTATCACTGCATGGTTATCGATGCAAATGTATGCGCGATAATTGAATTTTACGCATCAATTAATTTCACTCGCGATTCATCCGTGTATCTTTCGTACAGGCTTATAAATCAATTTACCACTCTCTTTTCTTAATAATTTTAAACCATCACTAAAAGGCTGTAATAATCCTAAAAATTCAACTTTATTAGGGCCTTTACGAAATTGTAGGTATCTTAATACCTTTCGCTCAAGTATTGTCAAATAAGCTACTCCCACTATTACAAACAAAATTATCCTAATAATCCTCATTACATTTAATAATAAATAAACTATTAATCTAATAAATATTATTACCTATATCATATAGATATTTATTTAAATTCTAAATTTACTACACTAATCTGCCAAGATAATATAAACCAAATAATTAACTTAATTAAAATTACAATTTTATTTTTAATTATTATTATTCTAATAATTAATCATTTTAACTATTAATGAAAATAAAGTCCTTTATTCATCGCGATGCATGAATCATCCGGAAATCGAATTGCCGGATTCGCAGATTCCCTGCAGATCGCAGTGTTGGATTCCTGGCTGAATTAAAACGACTAAACCAATCGTTAATGCCATTGATAATCGACACGCAGCGTTATGTCAACGTACATAGTTCGGCAAACACGCGGATTTCGCCTAGAAATTTCATTTGTACAAATAAAATTACACGAGGATAATCTGAAAATCCGCTTGCGCTGCATGCAGAGTTACGTGCGACAGCAAGTTTCGCAAGCGTATCGATCGATCGATCCGAGCGAGAGTCAGGACTTCGACTCGTCACGATATACGATCGAGTATTCGTGCGCGAGCGTCGCGCCACGCCGCGAAGTCGCGCTATTATTAGCGCGCGCACGCGCGACTTCCGCGCGCGGTCGCGCGCGCGATAAAAGTCCCGCCGTTCGCCGACGTTTCATTAATGTAATGAGCCGTTTTTGCAGCCGACTGAATAGCCACGCCCCACTCTATCCMCCCCAMCCCACCCCGCCCCACCGCGCCGCGCCGCGCAGCGAGATTGCGCGCCGTTTGCGAGTGGCATCCTGGCGCAATTAGAGTAATCGCGCGGTGTCTGCCGCCGCGCGCGCATCGCGGTAACGCGTGCCTGTCGACGTGTATGCGAATGCCGTCCCGATCGCAATCGCTCGTCGGAGATGGGAGACCCGATGCTCCGAGTTTTAACCTTTCCGGGCGACGAGGATGACTCGCTCGCGCATGATTCGATTGTCCCGAAGCCGAATATCAGCCGCGATAAATTGACCGGGCGCTAAACCGATTAAACTCCGTTAAACTAATCGAGCCTTGATGGTTTCGTGTTAGCTCCTGATGCTTCGCGATTTCGTGCCTAACGAATGCGATCCACATTTACTCGCGTCGTTTAATCTTTATTGTTCCCAAAGACTTTAATCAACACGTTTTATACGTTTTCTCGTCTTCTATCGAAATGACATTGCAAATTATAAACATCATCGGCTTTATGTTTACTTTATAATAGAAACGCTCGTTTTACAATACGATCGTGTTGTGTTTCACTTTTCAGCGATAGGAACCGCTCGCATTTACGCAAAACTCTCGGATTGGAAACACGTGGCTCTCAAGATAAGTAATCCGCGTGCGATATGCGATACGTTCCGGATGCGATCGAGAGACTCGCGTTCGAGATCTCGCGGATCCATGCGGTGCGACGCCCACATTTATACGACTAATATCAGCCTATCGACCGCATATCGATCCCATGAAATTGTTGCTCGCTGTCCACATCCTCAGGAATAATGTGCCAGTCGGGAATTGGACCGGAAGCTTTTATATTGACGGAAATGTACGTTTGGATACGTACATTTCGCGTAACTTCGCTCTGCGATAGGTTTATCATAACTCCCGTATTTATAGCGCGTTTCTGATTAGCGAAACTACTGGAGCTGCAGAATTCCGTGTCTCATCCGTCCGTCGTGTCTCTTCATCATAGGCATGACACGAGCTCTATGGCGAATACGCGCGCGTACGTATTCATGCGTAAGGATCTATCAGATCGTTCGGTCTCATCTGTCATCAAATGTCGTTTCCGATTTTAATTGGCGAATATCATGGAGCCGGTCGCTCCATCTTCCGATTTAATTCCTCGACATTTTAATTCCTCTAATGCCCTTCCCTGTTTGATATTTTTTCATTGTCAGAGATACGGAGACTTCCAATGACGTCTAAAAATGGATCCCAGATCCATGAAAGAACAGAATCTTTATTAATAGCAACATTTTTCAAGGCCCTGACGCGGGGAATCCGTGACGTTCATTCCATAAATCTCTACAGCGGTGACACATTTTTCTTTTCGTCACGTTATTAGGGTCATCAAATGTTGCTATTATTATCGTGATGCATCTCTCTACAGGCATTAATATAATATGCCATGCTCTCTCATTTACATTAATGAATTACATTATAACGAATTATATCACTGCGCGTGTACTATGAATAAGCATCAATCAACATGCAAAATTCGAATATAAAATATTCTCGTTCGAATACGTATGCCTTTAACGTATAATGTGCTGCATTATCGCGACACGTGGCATGGTTAAAAAAAATTTTCCGATATGTTGACATCGTGTTGTTGAAGATAATTATATAATGAACGGCATTAAAATTGCGGGGTTCAGGAAAATTGAAATGCTCAAGTATCCTCGATACGGTGAGCGCGACGATCTCCTTGCTTCCTGTTGCTTTTAATTTTTCACCTTTCCTCGCGGTTTCATACTCCACTTTCATCCTCTTTGCCCTTCGGCGCAAGGTAAACTGGCCTCCCGCTGGTTTACGAGTATTACTCGCTCGTTATCCATGTTCCGTATTACAATACTTATTCTTATGAACGATCATATTCTGGCACATACACTTCCCTCCTTTATTTATCCTGTTTTCGTATTTTTATGTTGTTTTATGTGTGTATATGTATGAATATACATATATGCGCCGGCGCTTATTCTTTTATATTACGCTACTTTTATGAACCTCGTTTCTATAGCGAGATTCTGTTTTATGAAATATTAAAGAGACTCGTATTAAGTATCTGGCATTTATTCTAACATTACATGGGCTGTAAATGAAACAAATTTCCAAAATTTCTTATTTGTGGTTTGACCGAAATTTTAACAGAAAACTGTTACCGCAAACATTTATGTTTTTGGTTTAATATTATGGAATAATATACGTATACGTATTGCTCTCGCGAATAAATCTTTTCGTACATTCCCGTAAAATTTTCGTATCCAAGTATGTCGTCTCAAGATTCTTATCGAGGGAACAATTTATCAAGCGGAACATTTATTGTACGTTGCGTTATTGTTAATAATGTAACATCGTTCGAAATATCGGATTAAATAGTATCTCGTTGAATATTATACACGTAAAAGGAAACATTTGAGAAATGTTCAAGCGATATCTCACGTTCGCTTTTGTTGGGTATTTGGAGAAACGAGATGAAGAAATGAAAAGAAAAAAAAATATATCTAAGTTGGACGAAAAGCGTTTCAAATTCTTTCTTGTTAATGTTCTACATCGACGGACCGGATAATATCGAGAACGATTAAAATCGTTTATTTCAACTTTCCTCAATGTCTGTGCGATGCGCTTACGGATATAACGTTAAGAGCGTGCAAGTTGCGTTAAAGTTAATTACTTTCTCGTTATGCGTTAATCATGCATCAATCATGCAGCCTCGCTCCGTAGAATATCAAGAGCTTTTCTATGGTACAGTTACATTATTAATTAATTGCTTTAGATGATAAATCGATTTGGAATGATAAAATTTTTATCTCATGGCATTGGTTCCCGTTTCCCCTTTTTTGTTCGCTTAATGGAAACATTTCTTTTTCCCTGATGATCGTGACGCTGATGATCATGTCACCTAAAAAGTTTAAGTGCAATCATATTTTATTCGTTATTCATGATTAATGCAATAATAACCTCGTTACGACACGGCTGATGCTTCGCGACGTAATGAATTTTTGTCCAATTGTCCATCATTATTTGTCCATCATTGTATGATTGACGAACAAATCTGTACATTCAATTCTAGCAATTGACAATCCATCTACTGCAATCGAGTCCAATCAGTTTGCGCGTCTTGTAGGCGCAGTGGTGAATTTTGCTTCCTAAACCAAGCTGCTCGGGAGCGACAATTCGACGTGGGAACATTATATTTCTTTTATCAGTAATTATTTATCGCGTTCAATTCACTTCGATATCTGAACGGAATAGTTAACTGCGAAGATAGCGTAAAATAACGTTCCGATTGCAGCGAAAGAGTTACATGCAATTTAAATGATAATCGACATTGATTCGCCACGCGGTGTATTGCATCTCGCGTTATCTTTGTTATATGAGAATTATCGTCGAATTTTCCGAAAAGACCGCTCTTCAAACAAGCCGGGATTCTTCTCGTCGATACGCGGCATCCCGCTTTCGATCCCTTCGCGTTGCGTGACGTCAATTTACATAAACATCCGCGGTTTTAAGCGCGATGATTAATTAATTTCAGGTACGAACAATTATCGAGGTCGTGCCGTGTTAATGTGTTTTCCTTCGCGGTGGCGACCGCGTTTGCGGGAAATTTATGATTCCGCGATCATATGAAGCGGTTTTATGTCTTGTGTTAATAAACGGCTCAAGTAACGGCGACGTTATGCCCATCTTCCGCGATGAAAAATTATTTTTCTTATCGAGTGCGAGTATGGAGGTAATAATTTATATTAATGGAAAATTGTCGTGGAACATGTTGGAATCATTCTCATAATTTATTACGAACTTAACGATTTGTGTCACACGATCTTTACGTTTTGTGTAGTAATAACTGCCTCTAAAATGCTTTTTTCTCTCGCACATCGCGGATGCATAGCATAATCATGCAAGCGAGCAAGAATCACAATCTGTAAAATTCGTCGATGTGTCACGAGTGGATTAATACCGGCGTAATTTTTATTTTCTGTGTTTTATGTAAAAATAGAGCTTTCCATTTGCGATATTCATGCAAAGTTAAACAGTACCTCAAGCTAACATGCGCGTGTACGTGATCGATGAAACGAATCGGATACAACGAAATTAAATAATTTTATCGTTTACATAAATCGGGATTTATTTCTCGAGATCTTTTATTGCCGATTACTCTTAATCGAATATTTAATATCGAATAACAGAGCTTTCGTACAGTTAACGCCACTTGTCAGTAATGTGGATTCGAATTTATATGAAAATAAAATTCACATAATTTCGTAGATTTGCGCATATTACAAGAGATCCTTCTGCAATAACTTGGCGGCGTAATGGAGCCTTCATCTTTTATTCCATTCTATGTCGAACCATAAATCGTAGGTCTCGAGGCCACGACGGTAAGGTAAACGAGCATCGCTTAGCGCGAATCTTTAGCCGTCACTCCGTTCGTTTCGTATTTAATGTCCTCCAGCGTTCCATTTATTGCGTTCGACCTGTTCTCACGACGTTGGACATTTCCTCGTCGCGTGTCATCTCAATTAAGCGACTTGGACCACAACGAGGCTCGTATAATTCCGTGGACGATGCGTCGTACGTTATTCTCCATATTCTATTCTCTCATATCTCTCTTTGAATAAATGTGGCCGGAGATACGTATGTTTGAGCCTCCAGCGATCGCCTCGACCTGTCCTTGTCCCTGGCTGTCACGTCATCGCACAAAGGATAACTTTTTCAAAAAAGATTTTAAAATACAACGCGCGTTGTCGCGCGTTTCCATATGGAAGCGCCAACCGCGTGATTATTTCGCGCATTTGCGTTTGTATATTTTATAAGCGGCGCGAAATTGTAAATGTTACACGCTTTTACAAGAGTTCCTGCGAGAGCATTCAAACTTGCAGAATACAACGAACTTTACACGTGGAAAAACTGAATAAGACCTGCTCGATGTTTTACGCACGGAGGGCTGAATCGAATCGACGTTTTATTTTCTCTCGACGATTTCTCTCTCTCTCTCTCTTTTAAAACGCGCTGCCGCCTGTTAAAAGTAATAATTCCTGCCATCTGATTATTTTTCATATGTGTTATTATTGATTAGAAAATGTTCCATAGATAAGAAAGAGAGAGAGAGAGAGAGGGGAGGAGAGGAGTGAAGAGGTCGTTATTTGGTAGCTTATCGCTTTATAACGCATCAGTGGTGCGTGAACGAGATTAATGAAATAAATTTATACATGAAAACCGCAGATTTTAATGTGTAAGAGCTGCTCGATAGATTGACCAAGTTGGATGGATGGATGGTTCTGATTTTACATTAAAGTTAATTAAGTTTCTTTATTAACTAAGGATACTTTCAATACCGATGCGTCTTCTTCGGGACACGGGCTCGTGGCGTTAATCCAGTTCATCTCGTAATTCCGCTGATTCTATATACGTATATACGAGGGATAAACTTTTCTTATCACGTTTCCCCTCGCGAACTCGCACAATATGGCTAGCGCGAGATATGATTCAAGAGATAAGCGCAAGAAGGTGAACGCCTCATGAACGGGAATCATATTCCTTAGAGAAAAAGAGAAGAAAAGAAAAAGAGGCAAATAAAGAGTATGGGAAGAAGAGTCAGTAAGTCAGGAGAGAGTCGGTTATCAGAGAGTAGATTATCAGAGAGTGTGCATTTGTAAATTACTCTCCTGCAGCTTCTCTCGTGTATTTCAAGTCTATTATTATTTATTCGCTTCTTGGCTTTTTTTTTTGTGACCTTTGCATTTATTCTCACTCAGCTTAATCACCTTTTACATTCGTATATCGATATCATAAAACACACAATTTCTCATTTCCGATCGGAAACGTCGTATTTCTCGATTGATCGTTGCGCCAAGTCCGGAAAGATTCGCATGTCGCGGGCGAGCTGGTTATCGACCACCATATGCGTTTTCCGCATGTATCCTGGGAAAACTCGAGCCGAGGCGAGCTTCTTATCAAACGGTTTCTGTTTCTTTGCTTATCTGACTGCTTCTCAAGATCGCGCGACTTGGCGGTGCAACCGTATCGCGAATATCCTCAGCATTTATCGTGCACTTAACGTGTCTGACGGTGCTCTCTGGCTTGTCGTTAAGCTTGTCATGACACTGGTCGTTTATTATGGTGATAAGATTCGCCGTATCGCACGGTAATCATTTTGACTTGTAAAACCTACAATGCGGTCGAGTATTGCGAACTCTGTAAATCCGTGTTTGCCGTCCGATCACGAGGACGTTAGGTTCGCTCCTAACTTCTTTTCCTTAATCGAAATCTGATAATTTAGGCTTAACTCGGATCCAATTCAGGATCGAGCATTCGGAGGCAGTCGTCCTCGCCGAAAGTCTTAGATCTGCGTGCCTTGACGATCGAGTAAATTTATTCATTTATTTTCCGTTAGAATGGAATTCAGTCTGCCTGAAACTCGCTTACGCTGTTGCGTCTTTTATTTACTTAGGCAATTATATCCTTTGTTAATGCTTTCTCGATGAAAGCGATGAGTTTTACGTGCATTGATTGTGTGTTGACCTCGTGCTTCGGCATTTGGCGATGCGATGATGCCTTTAGATTTGCTCATTCGCGTTGCTAGGACCAACGCACGTTTCTGGCAGGGCATCGTGGAGATTCACCGAAAAATTCTCATTTTGTACGAGCTCGTTGGCAACGTATCGAGCGTAGGCGGTTTAAGGAATTTTGGGATTACGTTCACGGTCGATGTACGCCGACCTTCGGCGTGACGCCAGGTCGGCCAGATCCGGCCAAAATTGAATGAAACATGGGACGCGTTTTCTTGCCTCTTCTCTATATCGATAGAGAAGCTATTTCTCTTTGCATCACGACGCAGCGGAGGTGTTGAGATCAATCTTCTAGGAACCTTTACCTATCAACGATAAGTGATTTCTCGGACATATCTCGGCGATTGCCGCTCATAACAAGAGTCAATTAATGGTCAATCAGATTTATTAAGATGGAACAGAAGGAACTCTCAGACAAACTCTCAGCACAATGGAGCATTAAAGGCATTAAAAATGAAGTGCAAAAGAGACCGAGTGTCAGTGAAAAGATTTCACTCGCTTCGATATTATTTCCTCTCAGTAATCTTATCTCATTGTTTACATTTCATGTGACCTTATATTTCACGTATGTTTAATTAGCTCCCTTCCCAGTGCTTCCATCTTGCCGAAGGTATCTACCGGGGCTTGTGAGTTCTCAAGATCCTGAGCGTTACACCAACAGTAGCGTAGCTACTAGGATCTCCCTTGTCTGGACAAGTCAAAGACCGTGAAGAACCAGACTAAAAGAAGCACACTAGTTCTCCAGGCTTTGAGGATGTAGATTAGCTCTCTACCACCCTTGTAAAACACCTATTGCCAAAATTTGAAAGGAATGACGCTTAGCACTCCCCAGACAAGGACAAATACCAAGTACACTAGACAATGTCGTCTTCTGGCGACTCTACCGAAATAATTAATTGGGAACACGACAGTTGGCTGTATAAACCCAGATACAGGTTTAATTAACGATTGATCTTATTTATTAAAAGCAGCTGCCGTACGTGAAGAAGTAGTTTACACGCGCATTACGTACTTCACGTGAATGTCATTCCCGTTCATTGATCACTCCGTAATCAACGTGGGAGAATAACTCCGATTTGTTCTTCGTTTGGTCTCCGAAGTGGCAGAAGTACGCATCGATCACTGCCGATTAAACGTTACGTTTACCAGACACTCGCGAGCGATTCGTCGCGATGGCGGTTGTTACAGGCTACTCGCCGTTTGCTCGTAAATAAAGTTACCCGTGGAAAATGAAAGCGCGTTCTAATTAAAGGGCGTTCGTCTCGATTTAACTTCACCTCTGCTGCGCGTTAAGCATGCTCGGCGGACCATCAAGGTCGGCGAGCTGGCCGTTCCGCCGGCCGGTCTTGAAGAAAAATCGCGTACGCTCCTCGTATTTATTTTTGCTCGCGAATGTTTGCAATCGTTGTTCATGTTCCATCGTGTCACGGTCTCTCGAGTGTTTTACGGCCCCGCATCGGGAGTGGACTCCCGCGCGTGAGGCTTGATGCGTCGCCTGCGCATGCGCACGAGGAATCCGGAAAATATACAAATTAATTTCTTGCTCCTTTGTAAAGAAACTTTCAAAGTCGATTCACCAAAGTGCGAGGAAGGTCTCCAATCGACAAAGTAACGACTCCAGCATTTCTCTGATGCGCAAAATACGTATCTGCTTTATTCGCGTGATCGCGCGATACTCGCTACAATATGCGCGTTTCGCGAGATCTTTCCGATGACACCAAGATCGCATCATCCGCATTATCGTCTGATACATGAAACGCAATATGATTGTGGCGCCGAGCACCGTTAAAAATATCTTTCGCTCGCGCGATATATTGCGTGGCCGTTGCATTACATTACTACGACGCACGTGTCACGCACATGGCATTGCATTTTAACACCGCACCTGAGCAGTGCGGAGCGTTTCTCCCGCGGTCATCCTTTTTCCTTTCTTTTTCTTCCGCCCCTGCCGCCCCCTCAATATGACAATTCTCTCAGTTGCAGCATCACATCGAGATGGTCACGCCGGAAAGGTGTGATCAGGACTTTTCTTAATTTCAATGCAGCAGATGCATCAGACTCGAGAGTATTCCCGGATAAAATTTCCGTTGCGCCATTTCTGGCGCATCCTCATCCTCGCTGTTTCTTTCTCGCGAGCGTCATCCTCCCATCTCGAGCTTTCTTCCGCGAACGCGAAGAAAGATTACTCTTCGCGTGTCGATACGCGAAATTGTCCAGTTACGTCGAGTGTGAGAAGAAAAAGGGCTCTTTGCCGACAGGATACTTAATCTGTTACAGGCATACAAATTAATTTCTTGCCCTTCTGGCAAAGCTCAAGCTCGTTCGGTGAATTTTGAATTTTCGCGCGATTTCGCGCGAGTTCTTCTCTCGTCGGTTCTTTCTTTCGGCAAGAAACGTAGAGCGCTACACGGGACGAGCGTAATTGGCATTTCTCCCGCGTGCATGCCCACCTACGGTGGGCAGGATGCACGCGCGCGTGCACGCGTGCGTTCCGCAACAAGAACGACGACGGCGAGGCGGACTGCGCCCTGCTGCGTCGTATCTATCGGGGTTATTTGCGTTTCATTGTAATGTGAGTTCGTTCTCCTTTCGCTGCGGCTTCGCGTGCCAATGAATGGGAGTACTATTCGCGTGTCACTACGACACACCAGCCGGGATATTGTCATCGTAGAAGAGATCGTTATCGCGGATCGAGTTGCGGTCGCGCTCGAGTCACCTGGCGCGGATTAATCCAAGGGACTTGGATCGCGCTTTAATTTGCGGGACTCGCGAGACGATCTCTCGACGTTTCGTGATGTATCGATAATGTAAATCACCAGCCAATTATCCCGCCGAGATCGTTAACCGCAATTAGCGCTAACAATCGTCGGGACCTCGTTAATCCACGCTAGATTGGAATAATGCCGTGCGACTGCGCGGCTCGCAATTACTGCCGCTGACTGCGGCTGGTCCACGGAAATTAAGTGCGTTTCAATGAAAGCGACGTGGGCGTCTCGATTGTCTTGGCCCGCTAGGGCGTTTTTCTCGTTAAAAGCGCCGGGTTAGCGCGCGGCCTGATTCGATTCGCCGCGCATGGCGCATGCGCGCAGCTTGCAAAATTATTTCCTGACCACCCATGATCGTTTCGTCGTACGAGTTTCGTACGCTGTAGCGCACGAAATTGCACGCACGCACGCACGAAAGTGCGTAATTCGATTTTTTTCCACATTTTCGATCGCCGGAATATTAATTCTCGCGTAATAATAAAATTAATTAAATTTCCACCGATCGCAAGTGATTTCTCTGATATCGGCAGATCGATATCACGAATGCGTTTATCCATGCAAGTGCATTTCTCGTGCCCCCTGGGTGCAATTTTAATGATACGCATCGGATGATCATGCTCCCGCGGCTCGGTTGATTAAACGCGTGTCAAATTAATACTCTTTTTCTCATAGCCCTTTCTCATTTACGTTTCATGAAAACCTTTTTTATAACTAGAGGAGATAAATGATATGAGAATCGAACATTTCATTGATAATTGATTTCATTTTCAATTAAAGTGGCAATTAAATGGTGCTTCATTTCGCATTATCCGACTCATTGCCATGTCGCCTTCAATCTTCATCTCCCTCCCTCTCTCTCCCTCTCTCTCTCTCTCTCTCTCTCTCTCGTTTTTCTCTCACACTCTTTTTCCTCGTTTGAAGAAAATATTGGCAAGTTGAGAACGTGGTGTTTGTATCGAAAATTTATCGTCATGCATACTAATTTTAATCCTGGAGAACGATGGTAGCAATTATCGTGCTATCGAAAGTCTCGCGTTTCCCATTTGATCGCAGTCGATATCGCTGAAAATTTTACGAGCTATCCCTACGCGCCTTACCTCTATTTCGGGAACTCTGACCTCTCACTGCCGGCATAATTTATTTTTAGTTAACTCCCTAAACGTCCGTTCTCTAAGCTAAGTCTATTTTCGCGCGCGATTTCAACTCGTATTTGTGATGAACGGCGACGGCGACGGCGGTTCTTCAAAGTGTCATGCCGCTCGTTTGTCGCCGATAAGATTAAGCGTGTTTATGAGATCGTGCAAGTTGAACTTTGCCATTCCTCGCCTCTCTCTCTCTCTCTCTCTCTCTCTCTCTCTCTCTCTCTCTCTCTCTCTCTCTCTTTGCACTTCGCGTTCTTCGCGTTATTCTCTCGACTGCGTCGATACATATCACATAATGCAAGGGAGCAAACGCGATATTTATTTACGATTACGAGATAAATGATAACTTCTTAACTTGCATGTTTCCTTTTTTTTTATCAGGACGTAATTGAGCGTTATTCCTTTACATCACAATGTGTTTGATACACGCGCAGAAACTGTTGATTAATAATGTCACTTGATATTTATGAGAATGAGCGAACGCTCGTTGCGCATTCCGACTGGCACGTACCGCTTCTTCAGGCCTGATTAACTTTCGTCTTTAATTAATTAATTAATTAATTAGCTTTTATTACCCATGTAAGAAGGTATTCTAGGCGCGTATTAACGAACGCTCCTGGAATGAACGCATGCCATGGCTCCATGGGCTTGAATAACGGTCGTAATTTCCATTATTTACCAGCATCTTAATGACCGAATTCGCAGTCTTCTCGGAAATTCCTCGCGTGACAAGATGCACACAATGTCGCGTTAAGACCCACAGTTTTTCTGGCATTATGTCACGTTTATCGTCGTCGTCATCGTCGTCGTCGTAAACGTGTGATAAAAATACCAGGCAAGATTGCCGAGCAACTGAAACAGGTAAACGGATTATTGAATGTGCAGGATGAAGTGCTCGTCAAGCTTGAGAGGACGTTACCGAGGATATTTACGATGTTTAATTTCAGGGCGATAATCTCGATGACTCTTCCTCTTGTGCTGACATCTTATCGTTCCTGTTCTATCTTATGTTTCAGGTAGCGCTTCGTCCGTAGAACAAAAGAATGGAAACGGCAACGTCAAGGGCAACAAGACGAACAATAACGGTGTCGAGGTGAACAGAAACGAGGATCAGAATGGCGGTGTCGATGCCAAGGGACAAGCAAAGAAGAAACCGATCGTTCCTGGGGGAGGGCCTCTGTTACAGCAAGCGTAAGAATAATTAAGATCTGCTAATCCCCATAAATATTTCCCGATTAACATTTTGCGCGTGGCTCTAAATAATATTAGAAGAATGTATCCCGGATTTGAATTTTCTCTCAGAAAGTCGCATTCAGCGAAGTATAATAATTGGAAATTGATTCGGAAAAGTAACATTACGTAGAAAAGGATGCAATAAATGCATGCGCTCTCGTATCTCTGAATTCTCTTTCGTGTTGCTTGCGTTTATGATGCCAGCTTTTATGATATCAGAGTATTACGGATTCTCGCGAGTTAAATCTTATATAATGGAATTTGTGCACTCGTATTTGCACGATGTAATGTCAAGAAAGAGAGAGAAAGAGAGGGCGAGAGAGAGAGAGAGAGAGAGAATCTCGTTTAGAATAGCATTTGAGTTGGCATTGGTACTGAGGACTAAGCCATAATACTTAGCATAACTAGCCATAATACAAACATTTGCAATATAAGATTTTTGCGTGTTTGCGCGCGGAAAGTTTATTTTGAAAGCGCACCTAATTGGAATTTCAAAAACTTCGTCGGACACTTTGTTAATACGTGTGTCATTTTGCCGGTTAAAGCAGATTAAAATCGAATTCGCTGGCAATAAAATATGTTGCGCAATATTGTTAGCACACATTGTGTTGTTGTTTGCATTAAAAAGCAGAAAAGATATATCGTATCATTGTATCGTCATTAAAAGAGCGTAAAAGTTCGTCATTGATAATCTCTAAAGTTGTTTCGATTACGCAAAAATCTGGAACAATTGCGTTAATTGTAAGCTAATTTTAAATGATAGCAGTTCATCTCTCGACAGACACGTAATGTTGTTTACGTTTGATTGTGACGTGTCGCGATAAAAGTGTCCTCCAATTTGCATTCGAGATTACACTTAGGCATAAATAACTTATCATTTATATATTTATTATTATTTTTATGTAATTGATCTTCCTGTGTTTTGGGAATTTTTCAGAGAGATATCCAATAGCCAGCTAGATTTCTTCAAGATGCTCGACGAGAAAATCGAAAACGTAAGTTACAATGTTCTAGTTTTCATTAGTTTTACTCAAGGAAGAGATTATCTTTATATTTATGGAAACGCTAGCAATCTCCTGCTTCCCGTTCAATTTCTTCTCAAGGAGTAATCCAAGTTGTTCATGTGGGAAATCAAGAGACCGCTGCTTCTAATGTTATGTTACTGTATTTCTTATGACACTTTATATTTGAGCATTCAATAGAAATTAGATTAGAAAGTTATATAACAAATTTTGTGTCATAAAGTATCTTCTATGATCAACTTATTGTGCAAATCTTTTCAATCTACTAAAAAAAATTTCTTTAACAAACAATTATTTCTATGACATGAATGACATTGTGTATTAATGATACAATGATGATAAAATTGCAGAAAAATTGTTACACACAAATATTATACGTTACACGTAATTATTCAATTCATTTTAAATGTAAATTCACGATTTATGATGATCGATGCCGAAATTCAATTAATCTAAAATCAAACAGACATTTGTTAGAAATATTTAAAAGTATTAATCGTATCTATTTGACACGATCATAGTTTCTATGAAAATTACCAATATATTGCCAATCTATATTCGCATTTCTTTTTTATTGATTGCGCTGCGTCTTTTATATTTATTTTTGTTCAAAACTCATGCGATAATATATCGGATATTTTTTTCTTCTTCTTTTTTGTATAAAAAAATCCGTTATAAACTACATTGGATTAATGAACTCACTGGACTTTTTTTATGAGAAATAATTCACGATAAATCTCACGCGCATGTAAGACGAGAGAAATTTTAATGAAAAAATTAAGATGTATTAAAGTTTTTAAATTAGAATTAAAGAGAAAGATTTAAAATGCATTGAAACGCGATTCTCGATATAATTATTAACTTGTATATCTTTTGCTATAGAATATAGAGAACGATGGGCTCATGACGGAATTAAGCATTTAAGAACTTGAACTCGCTGAAACTACACAGTCGAGATGACGAAAAAAGTTCGCACGATTGTCACAAAATCCTTCTGAAACTTTAATTAAATTCTCAGGCTTTAAATCTTCGTGTCCATCAGATTATTCCTTTCCTTTTCGACGAAATAATGATAGTCATCTCGCGAAACGTCAACGAGTTCCTCAAACATCTTTGTTGAATTTCAGGGTCCGGATTATGACGAGAGTCTTGACACGACCAACCGAGCTGAACGGGTATCTAGTTTACTGCGTCGCTGGGAGTTAGCTAGTGTGACCTGGTCCAGTGTCTCCGATTTGAACAGTACATCATCGTCGTCTAATCAGAAAGATCGTGTTTCCATTCTGAGCAGTTCTCGACAGAGTCTCAGCGCTAAGGACCGCGAGGGTATGAGGAATATAATAGGTGGCAGACCGGAAAGTGCACCAATCTTCGTGCGTAACCGTGTAGACGGACTGCAGGACAATCATCATTGTCCGTCACCGAATATGCGGCGACACGCGCTTGAATCCATTACGCAGAGTCCAACACAAAGTGTAAAAACGGCTACTCCTCCCAGTTGTGCATCGCCGATCGGATCGCGATATCTTCATGACAGTTACGCCAAGGAATGCTCAGTTGTAACCGAACAGCA
This sequence comes from Eciton burchellii, assembly GCA_020341155.1. NCBI lineage: Eukaryota > Metazoa > Arthropoda > Insecta > Hymenoptera > Formicidae > Eciton > Eciton burchellii. The sequence continues at coordinate 1,102,059 of JAHMML010000006.1, forward strand.
ACAACAACCGAAGAAGTGTCACTATGTCGGCCAGAATCCGATGAATGGTGAATACGTGACGCAACAGGCGCTCTATCGTGAGCAGTACTTGCAGCAGACTGGCGTAATCACTATGGGCTCTCCGTATTCATCTGGCTCACCCGGTGGTAACGTGCTCAGAAACAATCCATATGTTCAGCACTTCCAGATCACCACGAATCCCCAGCACTTCGCTACACCTGCGAGAAGACGAGACTTTAATACGGCGCAGATGACGTGACCAGGGTGGGAGCAGCGATCGGCAAGATAAGACTGAAATCCTTGGAAAGAGTCAGAAATGAGGCTGATTTCGACGAGGATGGTCGACGCGTTGAAGAGAATAGTAGAGAGTTTCGTCAATCTGGTAAAACAGATCTCGTACAACAGAAGGGAAGGAGAGAAAGAGAGAGAGAGGGGGGGGAGGGAGAGAAAATGGAAAGAAGATCGTAAAGATAGTAAGGATAATGAATTGCTATTTCGTGTTTCTTCTAAAGCCCTCAAATCTTTCTCTCGATAGCAAATTCCACAAAACTTCAAAAGCCGGAAGCGCACATGTGCGGACGAAGGCCTAAGTAAGCGTGTATCGTCTAACGGTTGATGAAGGAATGAAGATAGTAACGCCATGAACTCGCGTGTACGGAATAAAAGGTTTTCGCTACAAGTGCCAAAAAATATCACGCAAGCGAGTGTCGCGAATGAAAAAGATCTTTGCTATCTGCCTGATAAACAGTACTCCGTTTCTCCGTATGATTATGCGGGGGAAATGATTCTCGATGTACGTAGGATGTAATCGCCATCTGATTTTCCTTTTTCCTTCAGATCAGTGACGTATGTGATCGTCCCATATCGCCACCAGCGTGGATACTTCATGGATGAAAGCATGCGCGAATTCTGCATTGTATTCTGTTTTGTAATGATAATTATATCGGCGAGCTATTCGAGCATATATGTATGTATGTATATACGTATGTATATATGTGTGTTTGTACGTATATACGTATGTATATATGTATGTATGTGTGTATATAATGTATGTATGGAAGTATCTGAGGATAAGCGAAATGAGAGATCGAGATGAAAGATTTTTAATTGTACAACTATGTATAGATTCGCTAAATTGTACATTGTATGGATACATCTAACTTAATGTGATGACTGTATATTTATATGTTGATCATGTTTAAAGTTAAACGATATATATATATGACATAGTTGATGATGAGAGTTTTATATTTCATGTTACAATTACGCTCTATATACACTATGGGATATATACATAATCAAACTCGCTACATCACTCTCGAACTGTCGATCTATACTTTTTGTTCAGTTGAACAATCCTCTTTTTTTACAAATAATAAATTCACACTTTCTCCCTAATTGTGTTGTTTAATGTAATCGTTATTCAATTGATGGCGTAATCGGATTCACAGGTGAACAACAGGAAACATAGCAGGATGCGGAGTGCCGTCGCGACGACAGTAAGTTGCAACGATTGTCACAAATCTTGTAACACGAACGATCGTGACGGGCTTTGCAGTTATATCTGTTTGGCTATTGTGTCAGTGCTGACGGTGCAGTTAATAACAGTATGTTGCAATCGTGAAAGGTGCGAGAGATTTATAACGATTTATAACTGCTGCAGTTGCAGTTTATCGTTCTGCTGCGGGGCAGCTCTATTCGCGTAGCCGCGTATCAGCTGAAGAATCGTGACGTATATTTTTCTTCATGCAGATCGTGCTTCCGATAATAAATAAAATCGTTTTATGTTATTTCTTATAGACACTAGCACAAATAATCAAATCTCTTCTTTTGGTCATGAAACTTGAATCTTTCGATCATCAAACAATTATTTTAATACGTTGTACCGAAATTTTGTCAATATCATTATTTTAATTGAAACATTATATTACGAATTGGGAAATTGCACAGAAATTACACAAGAACATTGGCAAGACTCGATAATCATCGATCGGGGTTTACAAATTGTTTGACGTTCAGAATTGCGACGATCTATCGGTGCAAGTAACAAGCACCAAATAGAGTTTGCACGTAATCCGATTTGGTGTTTAATAAGATTTAGACACCATATAGATGTAATCGTATTTATTCGTCGCAGGAAAACGCGCATTTTTGTTTATGAAAAGTTTTTTTCAAATCGGAATAAGTTTCTTGTGCCATTCGTAGCAGATATATTTTTAAAGATTTATTGTTAACTTTTTAGATATTTTTTTGGCATAATTTATATCTACAAAATGATAATTTATAAATATCGATCTCTCTTCTTCAAATTAATTTTGACTTTTATTTTAGGCTCTTAAATCATCAAATGATTAAATGATCATTTTGTAATCATGATTGTTTTATAGTTTTCAAATGATTTAAGTCGGATCATTTTGTAGTGACCACAAGACGTATCTTAAAAATTTTAAATACATTTTATTACGTCACGCTTTGCATATACTGCTTTTGAACTTTGGAACTTACGTATTTGGACGTTACATATTATGATACAGATTATTAAATATTTAAACTGCCGTTTAGAATTCCGAGATCTGCAATAAAACGCTCTACGATTATTTGCCAATGTTTAAGCAAGCTTTTTCCTCTAGAAAAAAGTTTAGTCATCCATGTTGCGTTTTCCAGGCTTTCTCTGAATTTTCATTCTCTGCTATAAGTCTATATCTTGCTCTATGACATATATATATATATATATATATATTACGGTTTAAATGCGGCTAGGAGGACACGCAGTCTTGAACAAACTGTGCACGTGGAGTCCGAGGATGGCATATGCAGTGCCATCTATCGATAATTGTTTGCAAAATGGCCGCGTCTGTCAAAAGTACGTTGCACTGACAGAAGCGAATGTTGCAGGATACGTTGCATATATACGCGCGCAGCAGGTTCGTATTTAGTGCATCGCGCGAATATCGACGCAACTGTAACATTTGTACGTTTTGAAGATTAATAAAGCGGCTCGTGCACGTTTGGGCGTGGCACGGCGTGATCACTTCCAATTCCGGTCTAATCGTGCTCCCAAATTCCCTTTTCGCTGTAGATTTTCTTTAAGTGTATGTAACGGATGTGTATCACATCTCGATAATCTCATATATCCTTAAGACGTTAATCGAATTTATCGCCATTGCGCGCGCCGCGAGTTTCCTAAGGTTATGTCACAGACTGAAGAACTTGACATTACAGAACACGTAGAATTCTTGGATTTTATTATATATGGTACACTTGTATATGATATATTTATACATTCTAAAAAAATATATATATATATATTTAACGAGTGTTTTTTATTAAATGTTTATTTAGAATTGAACAGATATGATTTTCGATATTCAAACATCTATATATTATTGCTTTAAGATTTTTAAGTTTGCAAAGATTTTAATCCTAATTAAACATCGTGGAAGTTAATAACATTTATTTTCAAACACATTAATTGACATTATTCTCTATGAATAATCAAATTGTTATTGATATTTTATAGATCCAAGCAGATCGTACAATTACAAGTATCAGTAAATAAAAACCAAGTACAAGAATGTCATTACAACGAAAGTAGAAACTGAAAGTAGATACTTGAGATTGTTCCTATAATACAAGTATGGAAAAAAGAGGCAGCGCAGAACTTCTCAATACGGAGCAAAGCAATTCAAAAAATGCCAGCTCGGATTCCCTCAACTCTGACAGCAAAAGCAGTTCGCTTAATTCGAAAATAGGCCAAGAATTGGTACAAAAAAAATTTCTAAATTGTAGATTATTATAAGATATTTTTCTGTCTGTTGGATTCTTTAAACAGATTTACAATTTCTTTAGGAGAGTTGGGAAAAAGCGTCACATTCGAAAAGCTTTTCTTCAAGCTCTACTTCAACAGATAATAACATAGTCTCTGCTTTGGAGGCTAAAAAAGATAATCAAGTAAAAGTGAGTTCGTAGAATTCAAATCACCAAGTCGGCGTAGTTTTCACTTTTATTTAACGTTATTTTGACGTTTTTCATTTATGTGTGGATGTCTATTAATGACATTTATTTTTATCAAAGTGCAATGTGTTTGTTGTGTAAATGAAACTATTTCACTTTTACTTTACAATATATTTACTATTTATTCTGTTATATCACGAGACGTTTTTTTTTGCATGATGTTTGTATAGCTGGTCAGTTATTCCATTATTTTGATCAGAATTTGTCTGGAGGAGATACGGGACCACCGCTCTTGAATGGAGAACGAGTGCAGGGGATTGCACACGAAGTCACCTATCTGTGTCCCTATTCGGGACCAGCCAGAGGGATTCTTAGTGTTACGAACTACAAGCTCCATTTCCGTAGTATAGACCGAGATACGCCTTACGTTGTTGAAGTGCCGTTAGGAGTTGTCAGTCGAATTGAAAAAGTCGGCGGTGCATCAAGTAGGGGAGAGAATTCTTACGGAATCGAAGTATTTTGTAAGGACATGCGGAATCTCAGATTTGCTCACAAGCAGGAGAATCATTCCAGACGGGACGTATTTGAGAAGTTACAACAGTATTCTTTTCCATTATCTCACAAGTTACCTCTATTTGCCTTCGAATATTCTGAAACTTTCTCCGAAAATGGTTGGAATGTTTACGAACCTATCGCAGAATTGAAAAGAATGGTATGTAATATATCGAAAAATGTAACAGCCGATTTGAAAATCTGAAAAACTTGAACTAAATATATTTTTAAAAACTTTTTAAAAGATATTTTAATGCGATATTAATATAATATAATTTGATTAACACTTGATATCATTTTGGTTTTCAGGGTGTAAATAATGACATGTGGAAAATATCCAAAATCAATGACACATATTCACTGTGTGATAGTTATCCAGCAGTTTGGGCGGTACCCGCTGCAGCGACTGATGAGGATCTTCAAGCATCCGCATCTTTTAGAAGTAGAGGTAGATTGCCAGTTCTCTCGTGGATTCATCCGGAGAGCCAGGCGACGATAACTCGTTGCGCTCAGCCATTAGTAGGTGTTGGCGGTAAACGAAGTCGCGAGGACGAAAGATATGTTCAGCTGATAATGGATGCTAATGCACAAAGTCACAAACTGTTCATTATGGATGCGCGTCCGATGCCAAACGCAATAGCGAACAAAGCAAAAGGTGGCGGATACGAAAGCGAGGATGCTTACCAGAACGCGGAATTAGTTTTTCTCGATATTCATAACATACATGTTATGAGAGAAAGTCTCAGGAAATTAAAAGGTATTGCATATCTTCGTCGACAATGCTGTCTTTATTTTTCTTACTTATCTATATATATATATATATATATATATATATATAATTTTTTTTTTCAGAATTATGTTTTCCCACTATTGATGAAGCTCGATGGTTGTCAGGTATCGAATCAACGATGTGGCTCAAACATATCAAATGTGTTCTCGCTGGAGCTGTGAGAATCGTAGATAAAGTCGAAAATCATAAGACTTCTGTATTAGTTCATTGTTCTGACGGTTGGGACCGAACGGCGCAGGTAGATATCACTTCACTCTAAGCAATTGTATAGAGATCTATGTGTGTTATGTTATGTTATGTTATGTTATTACTGTTTCTTTTAGCTTACAGCTCTCGCAATGCTGATGCTAGATTCATACTATAGAACGGTAAAAGGATTCGAAGTGTTGATAGAAAAAGAATGGCTTAGTTTTGGACACAAATTTCAACAGGTATCTCTATACAAAATATATTTTCGTTGATTATCGATCATCTTGCGTGAGACTGCAATATCTTTTATCATTCATGTTGCGTTGTTCATATTCGATAATCTTGTAGAGAATAGGCCATGGGGATGAACATCACAGTGATGCAGATAGATCGCCGGTATTTCTACAATTCATCGATTGTGTTTGGCAGATAATGCGGCAATTTCCAAACGCTTTTGAGTTTAATGAACATTTTCTGATTACCATACTTGATCATCTGTACTCTTGTAGATTCGGCACATTTTTGTTCAGCAGGTACGTTCACTTGTTTGCGCTTTTTGCAAATATATGAATTTTATAATGTAACGTATTTGTACAGTGAACGTGAAAGAATGCAAGAGCAAGTGAAACAGAGAACAGTCTCTCTCTGGTCATATACCAACAGTCAATTACCACTTTATCTGAATCCTCTCTATCGATCTGGTACAAATTATCAGCTTATTCTAATGCCGGTCGCTAGTATGCGATACATTAAGCCATGGAAGAGTCTGTATTGCAGATGGAATCCTAGTATGCGACAACAAGTATGTAAAATCATCTCTAATATTTTGATAAACATTGCGCGTGTTGAAAAATAGAACTATATTGATCAATGCGCGTTTCTCTGCTTTCTATGTATCAAGGATCCTGTGTATCAAAGAACAAGAGAGCTTCTAGTTCTGAAAGAACAACTCGAGAAGCAACTAGAGGAAGGTCGACGCGAACAAGCTTCACGTGCAAATCGATCCGTAACCTCACCAGCTCCACCTAGAATACATTCCCCGGTTCACACATAGTGCCGTAGGGAACCTTGACTGTCCGATGATTTGTAGTTTTGTAAATGAACTGTAAACTTGATCCTTCGAACCAGTACAAGGTACTTTCTATCCCGCTTGTAGATGCTATGTATAATATGCTCACATGATAAAGACAAATCTAGATTCGTGCGTATCTCTGTAGTTTCGATGAATCAACCGCACACAACGCTCCTTCTGTGTAGATTTATACCAATGCATACTGTACCCAGCTTGCCTCAAAGCTCCATCGAAATCCAGTAGAATTCTACATAAACATATTGAAGGTACGAAAGCATCGTGTAAAAATCAATTTTATTTTATCTCTTTCTCAGGAAGATATAATTTTCAAATGTGATTAATCCAACTATATGTAATTTAATATGTTGTTGTATATTATTTCTAATATCATATTCTGGATCATATTACAATCTTTTGCGTTTTAAGTTGTCATTTATTGCAATTTATATAAATTCGCAAATGCATTTTGTCACTTTTGCCATGTCCTGTAAATGCGTAAGAGACTTGTTGCAGTGTCCCATACGATAAATCAAAAATGAAATTGTAATAATAAGTATATTATTTTGTTGGATTATTGGATTTTTAGATAATCTTATATTTATCACGAACAAAAACTCTGTGAGTGGATATTTCATTGATAGATGAATCAAGTGTATGACAAAGGGATTTATAAGGTAAGCACAATAGGGATTTATAAGGTAAATCTACTAAAAAGAGATCCAGCCTTTGAACAATTGAAGGACAACAATTGATTAACGATGCTTGTAACAAAATAATGATAAAAAGATTTTTTCTAAATTATGTACACTAAAACTTTTGCTTATTTATTCGTTTATTTCTTTCATCATTTATTACAATCTTATTGGAGTAAATCAATATTAAAGTTAAACGGCATGTGCACATGAATTGCGTTGCAACAATGATATTTAAATTGATGCTTATCATCTGATCAGAAGTATTTGTACCATTGTCTTATCGTCGAACGAATTATTTATAAAAGATTTATTATTATCTATAAAAGATTTTGTCATTATTTTTATGAAATTTAAAATATTTTCCACCATACTTCTAACAACTATTCTGCGATCTATGTAAATTTATGTAAATTTAAATTTTCAACATCTTATCGTACTTAATTATCCATCAAGAGAAAGTTAATTACAACATTCCTATCGTTATTATGTATGTGAGATGGGTATGATATCTTAAAATGAATTTTTACGCACGATCATATGAAAGAAACAACAGTTAACAAATTGAATTTTAATTTTTAAATATTTCTTATATTTAACTCCATTTTATTTATTCGATTTTTTCTATCTTGCTTATTATTACACTACTCGACTAATCTCGTCTAATGGATTTTAGCCGTTTGTAATTAATCTTTGTCTTAATTAAGATAATGAGGAAGATATATCGAATAAATATTGTTATTATGAAAATAGAAAGTTTTTTAACTTCCTACTCTATATCGTTTTAATTTGCTCTTTCTTCGTTATATTTCTATAAATAAATCATTAAATCCGCTTCGGAAAAAAGAACATGTTACTCGCTGCTGTTGAATTGTTTATTATTTACTTGATCAAAGTATCGATTTTTCTTCAAGCTTATATTTTATTATCTGTATATACCGTTTCTATAAAACTATCTCCATTTATACAAATAAATATCGAAAAACATAATCTTAATTCAATTATATAATTATATCAAAAGTAAGCATTGCTAATAAAAAATTAGTAATAATTTTCCGATAATTTTCCGAATAAATGTATAAGAAAGTTTTGAATGTAATGCTTATTAATATCATACTACAATATCCATTGATAATTGTTCTTTATGTAGAATCCTCTATTAATTAATACGATATAAATTATCAATTCGTTTTGATCAATTGCATACTAATATGCAATATATTAAACTATGGAAGAATTTATAGAATATACGGAATTGTAATACGCGACAAGAAATTTGTAAAAGCATCTAAAATTATCTTAGTATTACGAACATGTGAATTAGGAAAGTGAATTAGGAAATAGACCTTCATTGTGTAGTGCATATATATTTACTTCAGAATGTCGGTCAGAATGTCAGTATCACAGAAGAAAGAAATCTAATCTTGGAAAAACAACTTGGGGAAATAGTTGGAGGAATGCGGAAAGACCTTATACAATTATCATTTTAATTATTTTTGCAACTTATCTTCATTTTATTTTTATCTTTATTCCAAAACCTATAATATTAATATAATACATATTATAATATTAATATATTCGCCATTATAAATCATATACGTGATACATTAGTGTTTCGAAACCAGTATTACATTTGATTTACTTTCATAAAAAGTAAATATAACATATATTTTTGCTCAAGAAATTATTTCTTGCTCTTTATGTCTCTTTGCGCTGCAAGATTGCATAAATATTCGCAATAATAATATGTAAGGTATTTCTGCCATCAAGGTTAATATATAAGCGCAAATAAAAGTGATCATGATATATCCTAGACAGATAACAAACTGAAAACAAGATTCTGATTATGAATACATATTTTTGTTGAATAATTGAATTTTTAGTTTTATGTTTAGACATAAATCTTACCATGAATGTATATTCTAAGTGCAAGGACGTTTCGTATAAACGAAAGATTTCTATGAGAAAAGGATTTAAAAGGTAAGCGCAATATGTGAGTTTGCTAAGAGGAATCCAGGTCTTGAATGATAATATTTTATTTACGATACCTGTAATAAAATCGATTATGATAAAAATGATATTACTAAATTATTCATAATATTAACTGTTCTTATATTACGTTTGTTTTTACAATACTTTTTACTGACATGACATCACTGAATTGACATTGAAATCAAGTGGAATATGCAATATATGATAATACATCACAATTTATTGAAATATTGTTAAAATATTATCGAGATGTTGTACTAACCTCCGTGTTTAGTATAACACGCTATCGTGATCCATGCTATACCTATGGCCCAAACTGTTTTGCTTAATGCAATGTAAAAAGCATTGGATAAAACGGATATACGTGGCTCGTAAAGACCAAACAGTATAACGATATTGCAAATGCTAGCACAGCACCAGCATAGCATTATAATTGACTGAAATATGCACTGGATTTAGATTATGAGATTATTGGATTTAATAAAGCAAGATTATAAAAGAAAGAAAGAATACCAATGCTAAAAGCATAAGAATAATAATTCCTTTTTACTAATTTAATTAATTTAGAAATAAAATATCAGCATTTATATTGTTTTCCTATGTAGCTATTTTAATTATGATTAGTTTGAGGATTATTTACTTTTGTGTCTAAAATATAGATAAATTTATAAATCATACTGTACTCTTTTCAATGTTAATTTATAATTCAGCTTCATTAAAATATAAGCTGTTATCATTCCAATAATGTATGGACCTATTCTGATCCATGGCGGATAGTACAGCACATTTAAAAAATTATATATTTCAAATGGCCTATAATAAAAAAGAATGTTTTGAAAGTTAAATGAATGAAAATTAATTTCATAAATAGCAAGATTTTTATTACTCACATTGGAACGTATTGGTAAATATATGAAATATAACCAGTCAGCATAATAGAACCTATTAAAAGAGTTCCCAGTATGATGATTGTTGTGTAAAAATGACTGAAATTTATAATTCATGTTTATTCGCGCGAAATACATAATCAAGAGCAATAAATAAATTAATAAAACTCACGTGTCCGACAAAATTAATAAAAATAGCCCGATTAAGAAGAATTGCATATCATTAGCTAGATACCAACTCCAATTCATGCACTGCAAGAAAATAAATACGTAAGAACAAAGAAAATCTTATGTGTGTCCATAAATATTAAATTAATCTCTTGATGAGTAATATTTTCATCCATACCATATTTTCATGATCGTACAAATTATTTATATATAAAAGATTTCTCCACCAATATTTCGTGCAAATTTCTTGCAGCCTCTCATTCAAGAAAAACTGCGAAGTTTTATCGTACCAAGTTGTAGTTAATAATATTATTCCTAATGCTATCATGTAGGTTGGTGTTAATCTTGAAATGAATTTGCACATAAATATACAAGAAAAATATTCAATCGCATTCCTTATTTTGCTTATGTAATATATTAAATAATAATTATATATTAATTATATATTAAGTAACATTTGTTCTATAAATTATATTATCTATATCTGATTTACGTTCATATTCGATTCATTATACTAACGAAGGAGAAATTACCGCATAAATCTTTTTATGAAGAGGACAAAGAATTTATTCAGCTTTGCTCTGCAATTAATCGCCTTTGTCTGTTCTTTGTTCTTTCTGTCATTCAGATATAAATAAGCCATTAAAAATCCGCTTTGAAAGAAATACGTGTCGACCGATAGGCCTGCATTGTTTATTATTTGGTTAGCAAAAGTTTCGGACATTCTCAACATCGATACTTTGTTATCTACGAAATGATTTGTGTTATGCATTATATAAATAAGAATCGGAAGATATAGTTTTACAAATTTATTGTTTCTGGATTCACTTGCCTATGTACGTGAACGTGTATATTATGCTATGAGTTATTATAATCCAGATCATAGTTAAAAATCGTAAACCATGAAGATTAGATATCGAATTGGCCGTCACGTTCGTGTCGAATATTATTTTTGTATTTGTATAAATGGAGAAACACACCAGTATTTTTCCGAATTTATTTCGTTTATTTGAAGAGAAGGTGAATTCCATTTCTTGGCTCTCCATGTCTAAATTGTAAACTTGGAATTCTTAGTGTTATATTAACATGAACAGCGGAAATATTTTATAAAATAACGAAATTTAAGTAAAAAAGATACTTATATAAGTTATTTTTTTATTTTACTTAACTCGCGCATAGTATAAGTGCAGTTTTTTGAACATAGGATGTATAAAATAATCAGAATTGTAAATAGATGGTTAATAAAGTAAAAAGCTTGGCAAGTTTTATAGCGATACTTACTAATGTTCTTTTTCTTCATTGATAAATATTTTTGATAGATGAAGATATCATAGGCAGTTCCCATTATCACCATGAAGACAATGAGAATTAGAACAATGCTGCATAACCATAAAATTTATATGTATATCGTAAATATACATGTCTATCGTAAAACGAATGAAAATTTTTTCATTCTTCTTCGAAAATATGAAAATATGAAAATATCTTCTAATGTCGTCATATGTGTAATATGATATGTCCATATTATATCATATGACGTATTATTAGTTCATGTAAATGTATCGCATGTGCATGCTAATATATGAAATACCATGTGCAATATTATATGAGCTACCTTAGCATTATCCAACATACCAAATGAAAAACGATGTGCCGCTAAATAGCCATTGATAATCATTTTCCAAGTCTTTAACTTCGATCAAAGTGAAATCGGCAGAGTAGATGTCAGTGATTAGAAGAGATCTATCGTAAAATATCTTTTCCAGAATGAAGCTCAACTCTCTTGTAGAGCACGATGCCGGTAAGCAGAGGCCGAGCATAATAAGGTCCTGAAGACAGTATAAAATTTTCTATATAACATGTTTTATGTTAGCATCGTGCATGTTTTCTTCAATGCAAAAAGATTTATTCTAATTTTGAAAAACTCACGCACGATTAATTAAATGGTACGTTAACTACGACAACTTATAACTTTCTCTTTTTATGGTTTTATGGTACGAAATCACATCATAGGCGATTCTAAGGATATAATTGTTTAGCAAGATTGCAAGGTTGCCTTAAGTATCTTCCACCGATTTTAAGACGGTGAACATTAAGATCGTAACATCGAATTTAAATGTCTATCGCTATGATGATTTGAGGATGAAGCAAAAGTTAAAAGAGAAGAGAGAACTACGTGAATAAATTTTGCACTGGCTTCAGTGAATTGATTTATCGCTGTTTCAATTCTCTTATCCATAATCTTATCATCGCAAAAATCTTACGGACTTACTTCGTTGTGTATATTTATGTGGTATTGAAGAGTACTATTGTGCCTGAAATAAGCAATCAAGTAATGCACTTTGAAAGGCGGGAACTCCTTCTCTGGATCACGATATCGTGTGTTGTTTAATAAATCCTTTTCTATAATGTTCAAAGGAATTCTGTTCATTGTGTCGTAGCATTGATTACGATTGCCCAGCCAATAATTATTTCCATAGAGAAAACCGGAATTAAATTCGCCACTAGAGTCCAACACTTAAACATAAAAAGCAAACATGTAGGATCGTTCAGAGCTTCTGATATTTGAGTTTCTTTTTATTTGCTATTTTTATGTTATATTACATTTACATATTTATGATATTTTGTATTTTATTACATTCTGTAATATTTGTGTTCATAAATCGAAATCGGAGGAGCAATTTTTAATTATCTCGTTTTGTTTCTTTTAAGAATCTAGGAAATGCGTATTAACATGCGCACTTTGCTAAATATTGATGGATGTCTGCCGTAATTATAAAGCACATAGTGCGTTAAATACTGAATCCTCGAGATGAAATAAGAGAAATTTTCTTTGATGTGCGTAGCTAGGAAAAGTAGTAGTTATAGAATTAATTACTTATCACTTACTTATAACTTAATTACTTGTCAAACTTAATTTATGTTATGTATAAATATCTCATGTTATCATGAGATATTTTTACAAAAATTATCTGATACAATCATAATAATATAACTGGTTATGCAAAGTACATCGCAGATGAATAAATGAATTACATTTGCAATGAATCACAATTGTACAATGTTATGTATGTGATCAGTAAATATTTTACTGAATACTGAATATATATTAATATTTGATCCAATAGTTCAAACTAATCAAATATTTCGATAACTCTGCTTTTAAATTCGTAACGGAAATGTTTGTTATATAAACAATTGTTATATAAAGAGCTTTGATCGCTTTTCTTTTGCGTCGGTTTTGGATAATATTTGAAAGCGGAAATCAAATTGAATTCTTCTATCAAATACCGATAATCTACTTTTCTATTACATTTATGAATTAATTGTAATTAATTCGTAATTAATTAAATTTATCGCTGGAAATTAAAGTATTAATTTATAGCTTAATTGATTACACATTGATTATTACATTTTTATTTTCTAATTAAAAAAATATTTAAATTAAATTTTTATTTATACAATATATTATTATATATCCATTTGATTTTACTATTTTAAAAATTCGAAACAGAATTGCGTTCATCGGATTTGTGTTCAGCGTAAATAACACGAATGTATTATAGCTTCTATGAAAAATCTCTATAAAGCCTACACGAAAAAAAACATAAAAATAAAATAAGAAAATAATAAAAATAAGCATATTTTGCATGCTCAAAATGCTGTGAATTAATTATAATTAAATATTTATATGGCTTGTTTCGTAATATTATAATGCGCTGTAATTTTAATAACATCTTTTCCAAAAAATTTATTTACATTATTCTAATTAAATTTAACTTAAGAAATATAAAAATATAAATAGTTAAAAATATAAATATCAAAAATATAAATAGTTTTATAGGACGTTGTCTTAGATAGTGCTCTTATAGATCTTCAAGACAATTAATAATTGAATGAAATATAATAGCGACATTTAATAATATTTGCTTGTGTCTTCTGATATGTTTTAAAATTACAAGCGCTGAAAGATCTACATAAGTAAACGAAATACGAAAATTTGCATTAATTTTAACTAACGACTCATTTAATTCGACACAGAGCGATTGCTTCTTTGATTAGTTTCTTCTTGCAACTTATATACTATATTAACAACTAAAAAGATTTAAAATTGTACTAACTTTTCAAGCTCCACAGTATGCGTTGATCAATTGCGTCTCGGAAATTTTGTAGTTCCTTCCTGCATATCGTTGAATTGAGGAAACTGGCTGTCGAAGCAACAGCATAAGCTGGTAGTAAATAATAACTTGCATTTTTGTTGAATTTGTTTGCTGTATCTTTTACGTAGCTTTGTGCGGAAACGCAAAACAACATAGTGAAATTCATACAGACATACAAAATCAATGCAGATTGCCAATGCGACATGATGCAGCTTTGATGTTTAACAACAATCACTTTTTCGTTTTCAGTTATAATAAATTGATGACAAATTGATAAGTTGTACGGGTTCTTCTTTCAAAAGAGATGCACTTATTCTGATAAAAATGAAAGAAACATACACGCGGAATAATTGAGAAATTAAATAAAATTGAAAAGGAAAAAGAAGATATTTCTTCGATCTGCTGATTATTTTATCTGCGAATCCTATCTATATTAATACGACGATGAGGACTTTATTTATCTATTCCTCTGTTAGTGCCACAGGTGACGCGCGATGATCAGTAAGATTCAACAACTGAGAGAGAACTGACTGGTACTGGAGAAACTGCGTATAAAATGGAAAGCGAGACGTCTCGAGATAAAAGACTTTTTCTCGATCTTAAATTTACCATTATTGGCTTCATAATTATTTATTTTTTGCTTCTTCTCTTATCTTGCTCTCTCTTCCGACCTCAATGGATATTAATAACGTATCGGGAAAATTTATATTATAAAAATTTTAGCAGTTGCAAATTTTTTAATCGTTTATTAATCCGGAATTAGAATTTTGCTTCTTATTTCTAGTTATCTAATCCTCGAGGTATTTGATTATGCATAGGTATATAAATCAGATTATGGTATATAGATCAGGTATATAGATCATATAAAAATATGCAAGAAGAATGTGTGTGTGCGCGCGCGCGTATGATTTTACAATTTTACATTTTATGCTAATATAAGAATAAGAAGAGAAAAGATGAAAAAATTTAGAACTTCTTTGTGACTATCTTAAAAGAAGATAATAACAAAATTATAATAAAAAAAATGGCGAACAATATTTCATTAAGGAAGTTCTCATTAAGAAGAATTAACGGATCGACAAACTTACAAGAATTTGAAAGAATTCGTAAAGATTAATGGAATACTGCGGCATTTTTTGCTTTTAGAATACAAAATAGAATTGCGTTTATCAGATTAAAGTAAATATATTATATATTCTGTATGAAAAATCTTGTTAAAAATTAAATGCTGCATAATTAATTTTTGTGATATTGTAATGTAAATTGCGTATTAGAATTTCAAATAAAATTATTTCTCAAAAATAAGCTACTATCATCTAAATTATAAAAAAAGATTATTCCTGTATAATTATTCGTTGCTTTAGAGTTTTATCGATTTGTTATTTATTACGTGTACGTACGTATGTACGTTTACGTGTATATAAATATTACGTGTACCATGTGAAGAATTTTATTATTATCATTATCAGTCGATCCAAAAAAATAAAGTAAAAGAATAATTTCTGGATTGTAGAAATGCTAAAAACCAACAGATAATTCAAACTTTTATCGAAAATCCGTTCCCATCTATTCGTTATTCTCCATTAATCGAGTCATATTTGTTTCTTCGATCAATATTAATACACTGCGAAAGTGTTGCGTAACATAATGTATGCATATATATGCATAATATATATGTATCGATATTTTCAGCAAATATATTACATCATCTATAGCTCTACCAAGGAGAAAGTGTTATTCAATCGCTTCAATCTCTTCGTCATACTGGTTTTCGATTATCATTTTTCTGATTCCGTTTCTCAATATATCATTAATTTTATTTAGTTGAAAGGATTATTCTTAAAGCGAACATGATTTGTTCCCTCTTTCGAGGGAGATTTGTACTGCTCATAAAATGGATACACATGCAATTTTTAAATAAATTAGGTACAAGAAATAAAATGTCAGACATTTTTAAAATAAATTATCCTTTAATAATCATCTTACGAATTTTTCCATGAGAAGGAAACGAATTCCGTTTGTATATTTTCTACAGAGAATCGCGCAGCGCCGCTATATCGATCGATCAAATTAAATCCAAACATCAGTTATGTCCAGTTAATTGTTTTAATTAATAAAATTTCTCTTCGGCCCTCTCAAGCAATAAAATAGACTCGAAACCTAAAGCACAGAGCACATGCGGGAAAGGTTTCTTGAATGACCGAGACGAATGTAGTTTTCAGAATGTTATTATCAGCACATGGAAGTTTCGTATTGATCTCACGAAGTAAAAATTAAAAGAAATATCAACAAATGAAAAGACGCGCTTGCGAGAGATCTGCGGGAGCCTAGTCTCAAACTGCAGACTCGCGCGACTATCGCTACTAAATCGAAAGGAAAGTATCCTCGTTATAATACAATCGATAATAATACAGATAATAACGATATCTATTACAGTATCATAAAATATCACAACATTAATATCTGCCGAGCGATGAAACAAAGGATTTCGCTTTACTGTTTCTCATTCTTACGTCGCTTTGTGATTTCCGTGAATGTGATCCTCGGCGAACGAATCAAATCCGGTATTTTTTTGACTTCTGACACTTTCCGCTTTCTCAGCGAGCCGTATCGTATCAGTATCATCGTCATATCAGAGAAACAAAAATATTCTATTTCTGTTTCTTGCCTTAACGTAGCGTACAAAAAAGGAAATCGCTTGCGTTCTATTTGAGGAATGCCCCTGCGCGAAATTAACTTTCCAGGAAATCTGCTCAGTAAATTAATTAATATCAATAGTCAATGCGACACGCTTCCCTCAGAGAAATTACGATTCCTGACATTGCTTGTGCAATAAAAAGGAAATCGCTGCAGATGTATATATGAAAAAATAGAATTTTCATGAGCGCTATGCAGGAAATTTGTAAATCGACTCGGATCTTAACATGTAAACATGTCAAATATGAACAATATAGCTGCTATGGTGAAATTAATCTTCATTTTAATAATAAGTAACGCTATAGTATCAGATTATAATTTAGCGATATAGCTTCAATTGTATTCATCATCGTAATGTGTTTTTACCGAAAATATAACAGAATAATAAACAATAAAGTTATTAAAGGAATTAAATAATAAAAAAAGATACAATGAAAAATATACGAAAGAGTACATTAACGATCTTAATAATTATATTAATGTCAATATCTAAATTGTGTGTAATTTATAAATCTCTTTTAGAATATAATTCCTGCATTGTGCACTCTTGGCTACAGGGATTTTGGATTCAATGTCACCATAGCAGCCAACAGTCAGTTAACTCAAAACTTGCTCTCTTGATGAAATTCATAAGCGACATGTCGTATCGCAGTCGCGCAGTTAACAAAATTGTTAATTGATATCGAACGGCAGTCAGGTATTATTTAACAAAGAAAATCCAGAGGCCTTCCAATTTTAATGAGCTCGAGACATTGTAATGATGATCAAATTGAGAGACCTGTACTTTTCTTTTATGCCGATACGCATTTTTAGGGAGCGAAATATAAATAAATATAAAATTTTATTGATTATATATATCTTTAAAGTGCAGTTTTTTTCTTCATTTAAATGTGATGAATGTAAAAATATTCTGTCATCGTGCAATACTTTGTATCTTGATGCGTCTTGTGTCTTGTGTACTGATAATGATATTTCATATATTACGGAAAACAAATTTTAATCATGTAAAACATGATATTTTATTGATTTAATAGATTTCTACTTAAAAGATTCTTAAAAAATTATCGTCAAAAATTTGTTCTATTCTTTATAATATTGATGATATATAAAAAATACCGAATCAAAAATATCGAAAAGAGATAATCCGATTTTTTCAAAGCGATTTTATCTAAAAATGTGTATGGACATATATAAAAGAAATATGTATCCTCTATGTTGATCAGCATTAAGACAATATTGCGCAGCGCATTAAAATCGTGAGAAGGCTATACCGCAATTTTCTTTATAAATAAAAGAAACACGTGGAAAAGAGAAGCAAAAAAATAGCAGGAAAAAAACATATCGATTTACTTATAAAAAAACGCGCAGCTTGCTAAAAAACTAGCAACCATGTATTATCAAACGCATAAATTGCGTACACGTATCTCTGTCGTCACAGTTATTATTACTTTTATATTTTCATCATCTTGGGTTTAGCGGCATCCAAAGAGGCGAAATCCGACGGGAGATACTTTGAAAATATTCGGAAATGGCTTGTTCGCCAAATCCCAAGCATGTGTTCAACATCAGTATAAGAAACCGAACCGGTAGATTGCTTCGAAATGCTGGAAGGAAGCAATCTGTGCATACGATATCAGGATCGATTTCAAAATTGTTACTTCTTTTCCTGTCTTTCGACAAGTCGCGGGGATTGTAACGCCATTCGAGAATCTCGAAACGAATGTCGCGGATGTTGGAAGTATTCGCTACTCTGCAATAATGCAGATATACCTAAGCACACAGCGTCAACGAATCTTCCTTTCCTTTCGCAGACACACGGAAAACTCTCGAAGAGAAACACGCGCATACTTGTATGCACACGAAACACACACGCGCGTTCGCGCATTTTTAATACACGGGCACAACGTACACTAGCAATTACACATTATTCGAATATGGAGAAAATGCATGTATATAACATCAGCGATTTAGCTACATAACGGTTACTACAGCTATATATACAAATTACTATCGCCTGGCCGGTCACGCCAATCAAAAAAAAGTTCACCGGGCCTTTGGAAAAGGTTCGACGAAACGGAGAGATCCACCTTCGTCGAGCTTGATAATAAAAAAAGTAACGATACAGTAAACTACTCAGTCAATTGAAATATAAATAACGCACGGGAAAGTGTCGTCATATTCATTTCCATCAAAAAAATTAGCTATTTTAGAAATATCAATAAATTAAAGTTATTCAGACTGTGTCAAAACTGTACCACTTCCAAAGTAAAGTAGTTGCTCTTAAATGGAATTATATATTCATATAACATTATTGTTTGTATATTTTATACTGATTATCTATTCTGCTTTTGCAGTTCTATGAACATATTTTAATATCCGAAGAACTGCATATGTGCTTTCTAATTGATCGATTCATGTATTTCTTTTCGCTCGTTTTGCCTTGTTAGGTTACAGAAAAATCTTTTTTAATTAAATACATATGAAGATTTAGCAGACGATAAAAGAGGATAATAGAAAGAATAATCAGAGAGCGAAACGGTAAAAAAAACGCTGTAAAGCCATATTGTACAGAGAAGAAATTAAATGATTAATACGTATAAATAGTAAAATTACAATTCCAAAGTATCGGTCGAGTGTGGTTTATCAACATTTCTCATTTCTCGCTAATATTGTCAGAAATACTGTCCCAAGGATACTTTTATATAAAAAATGTATTCACACGATACGTAATATCTCAATGTGATATTACTTTTTATATGTTGATCTCGGGTCGCTTTACAGCGCGCACGTTACATGTAGCAAGGTACAATCGCGATATCAGCAATAGTTGGCGCTTAAATTCCGCTCGAGGCTACTTTCCATTGTAAAGTTTCGTCGGACCTTGACCGTGTTTCGTTTGTCGTTATCTTCGCGCAACTATACTCCCTTACTACGTTATACTCTGTTTCTCTCTCGGTTAAACTTTATTGACTAATGCTCTTAAGTAAAGCACATCCATCGGACTATTGTGCTTCGTTTACAGGAAGAAAATATGCGTATCTGCCTCTGAGTTAATTTCGAAAATATATTCGCTTGCATCATCTTTATAAACGGCGATTATCTGACACAACGTATTATCTTTAGCTGCTTTAGCTTAGCAGCTGTCGTTACAAATTGTTCGTCACAAGCAGCATTGAGCTGTGCATTGTAATGCACGATGCAATCTCGTTTGTTGGGATTCAAGAAAACGCAAAAGACATTAAAAGAAAATCCGTATATTAATCATTGTCTCGAATCAAATGAGTATTAAAACGCGCGTGACAATCTCGTAAGTCACACACGATCCTCCAATTATTTCCATTCCGCGCAATCATAAGAGTTAACATCTTCAATCTCGCGAAATCATACGATGAATCTCACACATTTCGCTTCGATAGGAATCAATTTGATCGCCGAAAACATCGAGGCATGCTTTTACACAGAAGAAAATATAACTTAAGACGATCCGATGAGAATGTAGACGCGATTCTGTTGTGTCGTATTCCTGCCGAATAGATGATTCCAACGACATCGTTTTCTCTTGCGACTACCGCGGCTCATAAGCTTCGTAGACGAGCTCCGGTACTAAAGCCAATGAGAACGTGGCGCTGGTCTGCCTTGTATATTGTCGTCTTGTAGGGATGGCTTCGTGTTACCTGTTGTTCTCCTCCATCACCACTTGCTTGAACACACCGGCAGGCATCTGACTCTTTACTTCGTGACTACCGAGTGCCGTTGTGCCATCTTTCGCGATGAAGAGTTGAAGACCAGTTGCTGTAAAACATTTAATAACAGAATTCGAAATTTCAAATCTGTAATTAAAGCATGTACTAAGAATGCCGTTTGAAGCATAAAAATATTTAAGTATTCAATCATTAATTGCCATTTCGTGATTATTCTATTGTATATTTTCTAATAAAATATAGTATAAAATAGTATAAAAATTAAACTGGAACTGATTGAATAGAAATCCTTTTTTTGAAACGACAATTTTCCATTCACTATCTCACGACTGTTTGATTTTTCGACTTGTATAACAGAATATAATGAAGTACATACTCTCCGAGCTTTCAAGATCCGTTTGTTCCAAATTCGTTGCCTTAAGCAGCTCGTCGATAAGAGAGTCAGGATTCGGCCTAGTGACTTCAACTCTGCAAAGGATAGGATTACCAGAACTATCTTCCGTTTTTTTTCTGCGTTCCAATGCAGCCTTAGCACGATCCAGCGATCCAGTTTCGCTCAAGCCCGAACCGCCCGAAGGATTTCTATGGATAATATATAAATTATTTTTACTTTTATCACATATCATGTGACATTCTTTCTCACGTTAAACCGAGCACTGGCATAGGAAACAGAAATAGAACAGTCGATGATGAAATCGGAAGATTAGAGAAGGCTCTATTAACGATAGAAATGAACCTAATATATAATTTATAGCAATTAATTTCAGTTCATTGACTACGTAAATTATAAAAATAGTTGCTTATATCCAGGAAGAAGATTTAATCTTCCGCTACAATATCGATTTGCTTCCTTGAGATTTTTCACCGACCAATATGGTAGAAATAAGCGCTAATTATAACTTACTATAGTTTTTGCCTTACTTAATGAACGACGCTTTCAAATAAGGTTTGATTGATCGTATCTTTTAATCATTAAGTTGAAATCTCAATATCAGTTAAGCAAATAGATAATACGCTCAGAAAATAATAGCGATCCGATTAAATCGATTAATCGACCAAAGAAATAGAACAATATTTTTTCAGATATGAAGTACTCATTTTGCTATTTCAATTTTTTACATTAATCTCTTTTATTAATATTAATTTTCATCTCATAGTAGTATCGTATTTGCAAGAAATAAATATAATAAAATGGGATTAATAAATTATTAAAGTGTCAGTTTAAGATTATATGAGAAAGTGGAAAATATTATCCCTAAATAATAAATTCTATGCCATGTGCTCGAATTTATTTAATTAATTGGAATGTATGCTTATCATATGTACATGGGTTACGTAAACAATGCATTTATTTGTGATAAAGCCGGGGAAACACCACGGCGTGAAACGTGAGTGACCAATAAACACGCAAGGAAATAAATGAGAGTCTTTGTCGAATGAAAATAACATTAATTTATATATAGAAAAAGATAAATCGTGCTAGATGGAATTGGTGGTGGAATTGATTAAATATGCGCAGAATTAAGCGAAAAAGAGAGATATAGAAAAAGAAAAAGAGAGAATAAAATTGACGTAATTTTCTTGACAGATGGGAAGTAGAGATTATCAATTTGATATAAAATTTGATACAACGGATATATTTTGTTCGGCGAAGAAGTATCCATTGTATTATATTTTTGTCGCAGAAATGTAATAATTAACAGAAGCAAAACAACATGTGTCTAAATAAATTCATGCTATACCATCCCTGTGATAAGTCAAAGAAGTACGAAGATATGCGATACATACAAATATTATATTGACCGATTTTATGTGGATTTGTACATATTATGCGCGTAAGATTTTCCAAGTTAATAATATGATAATATGATAGTACTATGATACGGAAACGCGAAAGCAAGAACTTTATAATGTTGCGGGACATTAGCATAAAATGTCATCGCGCCTCTGCTGGATTGGACGGGCCAATTTCTAGATGAATTTTATTTACAGATATATCAGAGTTAGATGAAGATGTTCCTTTTGATCGCCATACGATGACGAGCATTAGATTGGCAAAATATAAGTTACTGGTTTTCATACATGATGGCGAAGTAAAATTTAATTAGAACGTAATTCACCCGCAATAAAAATGTGCAATGCAAATGTGGACTTAAGTTTTATTAGAGCCTGTTCGTTTTGAGAAACTTTCCGACTTGGTCTGTTCAACGCCTACTTAAATCCCACTGCACGATTAAAACAAACAATGATTTGCACTTTTATGAAATATCTCGAGTTAATTCAAGAGAAGCAGAGCTCATTGCATGCCTATAATAAATAATACATAAACTATAATCTTGTGATTTAATTTGAAACGACAATAGATGCTCAACGGAACAAAATTTTTCTGAATAATACTCGATCAATTTTCAATTTATTAAAATACAATTCCTTAAGCAACAATTTTTCATTAATAAAAATAAATAAAATAATTTTACTATTAATGGTTTGCCAAAGTAAATGATGTTCTTAATTCACGGGGTTAGAAATTACGGTTTAAATATTAATCATATGATAGGATCAATATCTCACGGGTTGTACATAGATTAAGGAATTCAATTGAATTCATGCAATCTATGAATAACAAGTTCTAATTTTTCTTGCATTAAGATTGGTCCTATTTGTCTGGGATTAAATGATATTTACGTGCTAAGATACATGCCAAGCGCTCTTTGTACAACAAAAATGTTAATAGTTGTTACACTTTTCCAATAATGGAAAGCGAAAGTTATATGCATGAAGGAAAGGTATACGTAAGCATGGACTGACGGTGGGGTAATGCTGTTTCGATGCTGCGAGCTCGGTGGAGCGACCTCCGGTACACCTAGCGAGGACTCTTCAGAGTCCGCTGGACTGGTGGCGACCGTAGCCAGCTTGCCCCCCGCCCCGTCCAGCAATTTCCGGTGGCTTCCGCCAATACCCCTGCAAGGATTCATAAAGCCATCCAAACTGGAAGCATAGCATTTGCACTATTTCCCTGCCCTGCATTTTTTTTATTTGCACGCGTATGGACAACCGACACTTAAATCTATGGGTTTCGATAAAGAAATTAATAATTAATATCGGAATTGTTTATCATTTTAATTGGAAATTATATGATTGCATATTTTCACCTTTGTATTGTACGTTATCTATCTTTGTAACAAGTTGAAAATCTTTTTATACTTTTAAGATAATGAATTTTTAATAATGCATATTCTTTAACTTTATCTTGTCCATACGTTGATCGCGTATGTGTGTATGTACATATATATATATATATATATATATACGTTTATACGTATATATATATAAAATGCCCCTCGCTACAACATTAGGCAATTTCTCTTTTCATCACTTTCGTGTCATATACATAGCGCGTATTTAATAATAGCTCACACTGGCATGATAAATTTAGCGTTATTTTCACAATTAATAAAATATAAGTCATCTTTTATTTGCAATGAAAATAGGAAAATATTTAATTAACAGCATAATTTTATAGAAATACAAATTTGTATGAAAATTAATTAATTTTCTGACAGCTACATTTGATTGACAGCTGATCTGATTTCTATTTTTTATCCATATTGATCATCCATAATTAATAACAATAATAATATATAAAATAAATCCATATTACGTTTGGAATATTTTTCCTCTTCCAGACAAAGCATAACTCATAAAAATCGAAACAAGTTATCGTTAGTGTATAGTATATTCGTTGATTTTTCGCGATGAATTTAAATCCATTATATATAAACGAGCGTTCAATGCATAGCTTCTCTATTAAATTGTCACTTCTTCTTTCGTTTCAAGTTTCTCGCGCAGTCTTTTAAATAAAATTAATCAAAATTACAAACAAAGATAAAAATGTCAAAAAAATAAATATATATAAGCAAATGGTTAAACTGAATTAAATGGTAAGTTCAAAGCTGATAAAGCGGATGAATTGTTGAATAAGTCGACTGAAATGTATTTATAATTTTGTCAAGGTAGAAGATATATTGTATGAGGAAAAGAAACGTCAAGGGAAATGTTCCTTCGAACATGGGGAACTCGTCGGGATGGAATTACTAATTACTCTGCTACATCAAACATAGAATCGTCGTTAATGATTTGTGAAGTGAAATGACCTCACCTTCGAATAACGACAATTTAATGCAGGAATAAAATGCAGCGCACTTTCTGTTAATCAAGCGCATAAATGTCTCACTAAATATCTCTCTAATCTTCATCCAATGCGCAATTCTCCCGCAGTGTTGCGAAGATATTAATACGAGATAAAGACAGATACATTGCGACGCATAGAATTATCTCGAGAATCTTGGTAGATGCATGGAAGTTGACAAAGACATCGGGGGAAAATGGAAAAGATAGATAAACGGACCGTTTTTCATACAAGAACCGCGAAACTGAAAATACGCTAATAAATGAAACCTACCTGAGGGTTTGAGCTGTTGTCGCGGGACGTAGCGGAGCTCTTTGATTGTCAGGTCTATGGAGAGGATCCGGGGACGACACGGCTCTAGCTTGATCGATTAGTCGTAAAACCGGACTCGTTTTGCCCTTCTCGATACAATCGCAAGTCTTCGACATGCCGCGCCAGCCGGCGGTACCGATTCTCGGTTTCACGATCGGAAAAATGTTGCTCTGTTGTCCATTACCTTCGTTCACGAGCGAGCTCATGATCGCATTACGTTCGTTACGCGCCTCATAGCTATTTCGCTCGTAGTTCTTGCGCGAGAATCGTGGCACATCGGGCACTCGGAACATACCGGGCATTGTCGGTATCAAATTGTCGGTATCCGCATCATTGCAACAATCATTCGACCGCAAGTTAGCGTCTTTTAAGAAGCCATTCCCGGTTGCGCACGACGATTGCTGTTGTTTGCTAATCGCGTGAATATTATTCGCGACAATGCTGGTCGTCATCGAGTCCTTAGCGTTTGTTAAATCGCGACGTGAGGAGAGAGGACTCGATGTTGACCAGAAACGAGTTCTGGAAGCCATGTGCGATAGGGAAGACGGGTGTTGCAGTGACAAAGATTCGGCACAGGTGTCTGGTCGACAGGCGATTGATTGTGTGGACGGATTCTGGAAGGAGTTGGGAATTCGTGGTGCCCATACCGGCCAGGAAGGTGACCTATAAAGATTACAACACAAATGTACAGGCATGCAAAAATAATCAAACTCATATACATAATGGCAGATAAAGAAAAGAACATACTTAAAGTAAAAGGAAGATAGAGAGTCCAGAGTCTCAAGGTTACAATCGGAAAACTGAGAATGAGGATATCGTTCGAGACTGGAGCAGAAAGAGAAGGTTTTGTCACGTTATTCATTCGCATTCTCCTGTTAGTGTTCTCTTGGACTATATTATGAATCTATATGTTATCTGATTCGATGTGTTATTACAAGTTCAAGCATAAAGTGGTTAGTTATTTAGAAGTACGCATAAGCTTGCCAGCGATGAAATTTTATCGATCACATTTCATATAGAACATATTGAAAGTATTAGATATATTTTTCCTAAATCAAGATATAAGTAAGTCGTGATACGTAGAAGCAGTAGAATTTGATAGCTATGATTCAAATATTTTGTTAATAAAGCGAAATGTTTTACATAATTGAAGAAAAATTATTAGTTTAGTATAAGAAAAATTAAAAACGTATATCTCTTGTAACAATCACAGTCATCTTGTCTCTTCATGCAGTACTTTTTACTGTATAATACGTTGCAGAAATCGTAGATTTTGGCGAATCATGTACAGATATTATTAGAAAAAAATGGCAAATGATCTTCCAAAAATGTTTTGATTGACATTCAATAGAGCATTGCACTTTAATTAAATATGAATACACATCAAACGTAATGCCGTATGATGAGTCTAAATCAATCTCGTCAATGGAGAATTAAAAGGACTCTAGACACTTTTGTCGATTATGTGCGATGCTTAAGTGGGAATTTCCCTTGAGATATATGTAGATATATATACTATCCTGAATACATTGCTTTTTTAGATCAATAATATTGATTTGAGTAACGTTTCGAAAGATTTCAAAAGCGAACTCGAAATACGAATTATCGAAGCGTATGACAGATCTTACCTGATATGACCACTGTCACCGCTACTGCTCTGCCTACTATGCTGACTGTGTGAATTTAGAGAACCATAGCCGGAACCTTTGCTAAGCTGACTTGTGTTGCTGCTGTTGCGCGAGTGTCCGGATTCTGTATGAGTTTCCACTAAAGTTTCTACTGGTACTGTCGACGGTATAATCTCGCTGAGGGTCATTGGGTCATAAGTTTCCGTCCCACTAAGAAGTTCTGAGAATCACATATAAATTAATTAGAATTTCCTTCATTCTTTCAGCAAAATTCGTTTTCCATAATTTAAATCTACGTTATTCTCACTTCCTCTATAATTATAAGCACGCGTTTTTCATATCGCGTTGTAATAAAAAATTCGATAACCGTAGTATAAAATTTCAATCAAATGCAAGATATGAAATTTACTGTTATCTACGAAGTAGATCGCAATCTTAAATAATTTGGGAAATAATTTGGATAAAATTTCATAATTAGAAAACATAAAAAAGGAGAGGAAAGTTACCGGAAGTAAAAAGTGCGGGCCTCTTTTTGGGAAGACTGCCAAAGCCGCTACTTGCGCTAGCTATACTTCCTGCTAGTGAACCAGTAGATACATAATCCTCCCGATTGGTGCATCTCTCGGATGCCGTCACTTCATCACCAGTAACGCCAGGTACACCTTGCACTCCAGGTACTGCCAATTGTGTTTGCTTTAACGACGGCGAAGGGCTGGAGACAACAATCGATCGAATTAATCAAAAAGATTTGGTAACATGAGACAAGAGAAAGTTCCACGCACGCATACACCTCAAACAAACGAGCGGTTATCATAGAAATAATTAAGATATAAAAAATGGCATAAAAGAGACTAAGTTTGTATCCAGAATAGAGATCTCGATTTTTGCGCTGTTTGGCAAGTCGCCGATTTCTAGATAAATTTAGGTAACAATCTTACACTTTGAACAGTATATCACCGGAGAGCATGTTCATCTTGATCGCTACGCGCAGCATGGAATTATCTTGACGATGTCGCGCATCGTAACCCTCCAGGAGACACCTTCTCCGACAAAGACCAGCTCCCGCAAATTCGGCCAGATTAAGATCGGTGAAGCCCAATTTTTGGAAAGATCTGCCCCCTTTCAATTCCTACAATGTAAACGAAGTTAAAAGACACATTTCCATATTTTCGATCAGCCGAAATCAGTTTTCTGTTCGCCGTTCGAATCAGTTCCAGAGGAATTTTCAATATCTTGACACACACTCCGCGCATGCACACACTCTGAATTTGAATATCTCGAATCAGAGATCTTGTACGCATATCTATCATGTACTTTGCATTTCGCATATATTATATAATAAAATTAGCTAATTAATCCACATTCAACGTCATTCATTCTTTATCTCTATGATTTCAAAGGATTTATAAATTGTACAAACAACAAACGTAACAAGGATATCTTTTACTTTGTAATTTCAATAGTTTGTCTCTTTTGCTCTTACACCTTGCTCTATCATATGTTACAAACACCGAGAGAAACCGAATAAGAGGTAAAGCGTTTATAAAAACAAAGCTTGAGGAAAGTTTCTCTTTTCTGCCTCTCCTTCTTCGTCTCCCTCGTTACATTTCCAAGTCGCTCATTCATTCAACTCAAACAGAAAGTAAGTTTACTCTCACCTTTCTCACGGATATCCTTAAAATGCATGGATCGAGCACGCCCGTGGATGCATTGGCGCTCATCTTGCATAAAAAGTCGAACTTTGCATTCCATCTCACTGTATGTTCTTGCACTTCCTCTCTACAAAGATAGAAAATGTTTTCAGCACGACTGTGGAGTTCGTTTAATGTCTAGGCATGTCATTTCGCATATCGTATCAGATATATACTTTCACTGTTGTCCGCGCAGGCATACTAATTACTAAAAGGCACTTCTGACATTGCACGTTTTTGCTCGGAGAAGCTTAATAGATTGCGTGCGACTTATTGATTCTAATTAAATTTCTCCAGAAAATTCTCAACTATCTTAATGATTAGGAGAATCTCAGGATTTTCATTAATTCAAGACTTATTTATCGACGATAACTGCTTTTATCTGTTTACTCTTCTTATCGTTTTCTTTCTAGTTACTCTCGCCAGTAAAACGCCGGTGAAAAGTAAATTCCGCCTTCGTAGAAAGATCTATGACTAAAGGGAAATGCTCTCTACGGAGCGATCCGCATATACTTGAGTGCAAATGTATTCTAGGACAGTTTGCGTATTCACGGAAAACGCAAAGTAATGCTCCGAAGAATGAGAGATCAAGGATTTCTTATAACATTTATACCGGCAACGGATGTTGCCAAATGATATTGTTAAAACAAAAATATACAGACTCTCCGACGACCTTCCATCGCTCTAAATACAATCTTTTAATAACGCTCCGCATTTCCGCAGAGAAAACGCGAATCTCCATACGATGATGCATTTTATGAATATGCCTGTATAGTACGGGAAGAGAAAGGAAAAATGGAGGGAGAGAGGGAGAAAGAGAAAGGTAGAGGGACAACTTGGCGAGAAGTCACGCATCACTGTCTAATGCAGATGAAGGCAAATTGGCGCATACACGTAATATCGCACGATCAGCGTTTCGGTTCCGCTGGCATGCTGAGAACGTCAATGAATCACGATCCGAAATGACATCGCGTCTCTGGCGAGGCCTTGACCGAGATATCTCGTTAATACTCTGTACTCATTAGTACAGATTAATATTTCGTGCGCTTCATTTCCGATAAGAGAGCGCTTCCGCTGCGCTCCCACGCGCTCGTACCTATCGAGATACGGTGAAGGGATGCGGATATCGATAACGACTCAAGCAGCGAGCTGTTGACCAAATTTCCTCAATTAATCAGTCCACGATTACGAATGGATTCGCAATGCGTTATGTTGATACCACTCGTCCCAATTCACTGAACGTATGACTGATGTATCGTTATTAACTGACGTCTGCAGCTAATTCACCAAGGTAAAGATCTTAAGGTATACAAATTAATAACAGTTCTTGTGTGATATATAAGTCTATGCAATTCACTTTTCGTATGGATGGATGTTTGCGTGTCGTTAATGCTAATTGATATCAATGAAGGATAAATAATTCTTCTCATGTTTGACTTTACACGACTTTACACGACGAACAATGTTTGCCAAAACGAGAGCAATGTGTTAGAGATGATCCGTGCGACGTATAAAAAATGATCATTGACGTGTGTAATAGAATCGTTCGATACGATAATTAATTGTGATTATGATGCAATCGCGATTATGACCACTTTGATAGGTATTTTTATAGATATTTCTCACGAGATTCTAGAAACTAACACAAGACAAAAACCCAAACCGAAAACTTTGATAAAATTCGTGCTGATACGTTCAGGTAGAGCACGCATGGCGTGCTCCGTTTCTCCTCTTTCCCCCGATACCTTACCGTGCATCACTCGTATGACAGATATCTAAATATATGAGCGTAAAAAGCGACTGATATTGACTCATCGTGCACCGAATAATGCCCGATGACGTAAGTTTAAAATAGACTTTGTGCACAACCAACGCCCACCATTCTGCGGGCACCCACACGATCCCCGAAGAACGGTCTTATCGTGAATGCCGTCGCAACCCCCTTTGTCGTCACGGGGAGTCGGGCTATCGATAGTCGTGGGTGGTAATGAGAAAGAGAATATAAACGGATCGACCGTGTGGGTCAGCGGAAGCTGCAGATCATCCGAAACAAATATGCCAGATGCAACGGCAATTTGAGACAATTTTCTTCCCATTATTTCCCCTCCCTCCCCCCTCGCTGCCCCGGAAAGGTCGCTCCAATGGAAAGGTAGAGATATCCCAGCATCGAGTGGAATTCTGTGGAAGTTGATTTCATGAGCACTCGCTTATCACGTTCGGTTTCACGTTTCGACAATGATTCAAGCTCAAACGGATAACAATAAACAATGCCGCTTTTCACTTTTGAAAGAAATCAAGAGACGTATCACGATAGAGCGAACGAGGCAGGCCGAAGATAATGGAGACAGAAAAATAATGACCGATGACGATGGACAATCGGCGTAAAGTACCTGAACAGCTCTCGATGAAATTAGGTAATCTAGCATGTTGGCGATAGGATCTTAGAGAAGCGCGTATCGTCGCTTCCAAGTGTCGTCCGACAATTCCCATCACGAGAGCCCGTTGAATGCTCGGAGATAAGGCAATTTTGTGAAATACGAGCCGAAGAGATAGGCCTAATTATGCTCGGGGAACATTTGCACAATTTAAAGGATAATGGAAAGTGACTCCCCGGCAAACAGCCATCGCTTCTCTTAACACGCGGCTAAGCGTTTCCCATTAAGTGGAAAGCGGAGAGCAAGGTTCAGCCGCATCGTGGAAAATCACGAGGTGGTGGTGGGGGAGAGGGAGAGAGAGGTGTGGAAATCAGCACGGTGCCGTGCGTTGAGGAAAACAGCCGAGCCTGAATCGGGAAAAGCCGCGATATCGAACATCATTATGAGATGACCATCGAGAGAGGTTGGTCGGGAAATCATCACTCGGGGGAATCATCAGAGGATAACAAACGCGAGATTATATTCCACGTACCAATTATCCACCGTGTTATTGCATTTATTGTTATGTATCGATAAGAAAAGGAAAAGAAAATTGGAAAAGGAAAGCTTACAATTGAGTACTCCTTTCCGCGCGATATCGAGATCTCGAAAGGAGAAGGGAATCGGGATTTCGCTGATCCCTGAAGCTTCGCAAATTCGGCGCGAGTTGCTGCCGATGCTTATCGGTAGCGCGGAAAATCCGGGCGAATTTTGTTTCGTCGAAAAGCCGACTTATCAATACACACTTATGCGTAACGTGTAATCCCGCGCTGGTTTTTATCGAGCATGTAACAACGCAACGCTCAACGAAGCGTACGCAGAAGCATCGGTATTTTGACGTTGATGTCTGATAAGCGATATATCTCGGAGATGCTGACTTTCGTTTCACAGGGAAAATGATCTATCGATTCACGCTTAATCCCGTTTGTATCCAATACGAGCGATGATCGATCACAACTAATTCCGATTAGTAGCGTCACTCGCTATGTGGCAACGATGACGTTTCACGGTTCTTATCAATTTCATTGTGACGATAAATACAGCAAACGCGAGTGCGATGCTTCATGACATTGCCGAGTCACGCAGGCAACGGGAGAAAGAAAGCATTTGAAAATGCGGATTGCAATATCGATAGCATGCAATTTTAAGGAGAACTCCGATATTTCTCGCATCTGATATCTCCCCGACAAGTTTATCATTCGAGTCATAGGATACACCAAACTTATCCATGGGAGTCTATAATGATCAAAAACCGCATGAGTTTTGATCTCCGAGGATCAAACATCATTGTCATATCGGAAATCCAAGAACAGATTTAGCAGCAGCCGTTGAAAAAATCGTCAGCAACGTTAAGAGAGACAGAGAAAGCTTCTACGACTTGTCGATAAATCGAGTCTTGCGCGAATTCAAATGGCGCCCACTTTGGAGGGATACTTATCACTTTATCATCCTAATATTCTTCGTCATTGGGATATATCCTGCTATGTTTTACACGTTCAAAGCCGCGGACTGTCCTCCTTCCGAGGACAACTCCTCTCTCGATATCTGTGATGCGATATCTGAAATGGCGTGCGATTACTCTCAGCAAGCTCCCACGGCTGAAAATGATGAAAATGATTGTGCAGATCACAGCGGAGCCGGCACGTTTGGATCCGACGAGCTCGGCCCTTGTGCATCCGCGGTTGCACATCGTGCGCGAAACGCGCTAAAACACGTGTCGGGCAAATGTCCGGCTAATAGAAATCAGCGAATATAATAGGGTGACCGACCTGTTGACACCCGACATAATACCGAGCGTACCGCCTTAGAGGTAGGATCAACGATCAAATTACACGACGGAGAGGCTGAATTAAATGCTCGCCGGATCGGCTCACAGGTCGAACAATCCGTTTTGAACCTAGGCTGCTGCTGCTCGGGTTACAGCCACTGACAGCCACTTGAGCGCTGAACGAAATCCAATGACGCGTGGAGCCGGAGATAATTAAGTTGCATGCAAGCGATGACAAAAGCCGCCTAAAGGCCATACCTCGCTTGTCTCGCTTGTGAGTCGTTAATTCGCAGTTTAAAGGCTCCTCGCTTTGGCTCTTGGCCCTCGCGATCGCGCGAGTTTCTCAGCCCGGAGGCTTCGCGTCGCGCTTCAAATCAACATCGGTCCATCGCGAAGATTACATCGATTTGGGAGAAAAGAAGATTCATCTGTAAAAAAGAAAAAAAAAAAAAAAGAAAAAAAAAAGAAAGAAAAGAAAAAAAAGTGAGAGAGATTTAATAACCGTGCGCACAAAGCGTTTTGTTTTTTGCTCGCCGGCGATGTTCCATCGAATAAAAGCAACTGGATCAAAGCGAAGGCGGGCGTAATGGAGTTTGTTGTACAATTTCGTTGTACTTTTACCCAATACGTACATACGTACGTATATCTGATATGCAAGCTGGACAGCTTTTGATAACTCATATTTTTCACGTTGAGTCCGAGCTTCGATTGATTGCAGATGACGCGAATCTCGATTACGGGCCTTTCGCCACGAGAGTGGCCAACGTTCACATCGGGCATTCCTTGAACGCGAAACGTAAGCTCTTTCGGGCTTCGTGATAACGGCAATACAGTGGTCTTCTTGTCAGTAAGCCCTCGGTGTCACGATAGCTCACGGCAGATGGCTCGTATCGATCATCGATCAATCTCGCGCGGAAGCGCGTCTCTCACGCGCTTCTGTTACGCGTTACGTTGCTACGAAACAGCGCTCTAAATTCCTAACGATTTCCCGAATAAATACAACGGAGGGTGATAATGGCCTCCCGCTGAAACTCGGTGAAGGTTCCGCGGTGGATTAACCCTCCCTTCCACTCCTCCTGCTCACCCCGATGCTTCCGTTGCTTACAAGCGCTACATCGCAACGCTAATCTCTGGTTCTGCGAAACGCAGAAGCGTTCCGAGAGGCAGAACGTTAACGGGAGATGTTAATTAATAAATTCTACATGCGAAGGATGGAAGCTGCATTCCGAGTAGCAGACGAAACCCCGAAGAATATAATTTCGCCGGAGGATTGATACACGTAGCGCGGGAGAATTGATAATAATCGTCCCGATTCAAAGCAGCTGGGAATGCATTATTCTCGTTTAACATTCGCCTCTAAGAGGAAGCCTCTTGGAGGAATTCATATTAAAATCGAGAAGAGATGATCGAGACTCCTGAGCCAAGGGAACTGTAAATTCCTACAAAGAGGAGATTCTTTAGCCTGAAATATTACGTAATCGTCAATTCAATTACGTCAGATTTAATGGCGATCGTTGGAAAGATCGTCAGCGACATTAAGCGAGACACGTCGGAGAAAGTTTCCACGAGTTCTCGATAAATCGAGAATTTTGCGCTCACCTGCGAAGATACCTCGCACTCGCTTACCTCGTCAGCTCGTCGCACGATTTCTGATGCGAAAATGCTGCCGACCGATTATTCCCAGCGTGTCGTTTACACGATTGCCTTTCTCGGCGGAGAGCCGATTTCATAAATCCGCGGATACCGCGGGACGCTGCATTCATTCAAGGATTGACTCATAATTCATTCGCCAGGCGTAATGCGGCCCCTAAATTCCACGATGCGGCGTCGCCGCGTTTCCAACGAAGAATCCAATTCGCCTATCCGGATGCGCGTTCGTATTTGACTCGAATACATTGTCCCCAGCAGTAATTGGCCCTTGGCGTTCGATCCGACCGCCAATATTTTGCCCGCAACCCCCGGAGACAGCTCCAACCCCCGCGGCGCGCCGCGACGCCCACGTCGCCGTTCAACTATTGACTGGCGTTGTCCATCCTCGCGCGCAGCTCGGCGCGTTACATTCGGCCGAATGAAATTCTCTATCTAGATAATGGACGGATAATGAGCGCCGCGAGAATCCCGGCTGTCCCGCTTTCCCAGAAGAAACCCTCGGACACCGAACTCGTTCGAGCATCGTGGCAGAAAAGCAATCTAGAAACGGGGGAGATCGATGAGAATACTTGGAGGGGAAGGAACGGAGGGACGTGGAGCCTGAATGGGAGCTCAGCCGAGGCTTGAATCGCGTCATCGTCGTACTCGTTAGCTCGAGTACACTCTCAGCGATTGATCTCCAACCGCTGTCACACTTGTCTTACGCGACTATTCGATTAGCGTGCTGAAACTTGGCGTGTTGGTGGACGCCAGATCCGATAGCCGAACGGTACATCCAAGTCGAGCAGACGCTTTTTCTTTCACTGTCACTGTCACGTGGCGGGAGAAGCGATCGTGGAAACGCGCCAGGCGAGCGGGCCACGACGTGTGCCTGTTTTTCCTGCGTTTTATCGCGCTTTATAGCATGCGCAAGAGCGACAGACACCCCAGAGACAGACATCCGATGGCATCGAATTCGCGCGGAGATCCGCGCGAGCGCAATCCTCTCGTGCTCTCCCATGGATGCTGCGCGGCTTGGCGCGGAATCTTGCCAGGAATTATTTCACTTAACGTACATTCGTCTCCGAAGAGATCTCGCGATAGCTCTCGCGGCTCAGCCCCGCATTCGGAGCAGGAATTTTCAAGCTCGGCGCAATCTTCGAGACAATCAGAAGGCGAGAGTCCAGAGATCCCGTTGCGGTCTCTGGAACACGTTAGCGCGTCTATTTGCTTCGATTCGCTTTGCTCGATGATCGCCGGCCATATCACAGGCTCACCGTTCAGAAGCGTATTTCATCGAAGCGTATTTTCCGACGCGGCTCGCTGGTAGCCATCCTTGCATTCCGGCATCCATGAATTGAATGGGACGCTGCCGGAAACGTCTCGCTGCATCTGTATCTGCGGCGATGCCGGCCGCATTTACGTCACTTCTTGTTCCCCTGCATGGGCTGGAGAAAAATGTGTTCGTTTGGTAACTTATTAGGCGCGGATGCCTCGTTGCCTCCCCCATTTCCGTCTCTCGAGCCGGTGCGCGCGACAGAGAAGGGCGCATCTGATCTGACAAATGTTGCGCAACTACCGAAAGAGTACTAGAGATGCGACTTTGATCGCGCATCGCGCGTCGTTCATGCAAATCTAGTAACGTGTCCCGAGGACCGCGGCTCTGATGACAGGCGATGACTGTCGTCAAGCCACGTCGCAATTATGAACATGCTGCAAACTGCACCGTGCCCTCTTATTTGCTATTGCGTGGATAAAGTTTCCCGGAGATCGCGAGAAGCCACGGTCTCGCCACGGTCTCCGCTTCTCAGCGACGTAACTCGCGGCGATATCGAAGATAATCGCGCGGAATCGGAATTCTCGCTTTTTATTTCCGTTCCCGCGGGTAATTCCAACTTTCATTACACCGATCCATATTTTTATCCAAATGTTTTCTTTCTCTCCTTGCTCGCGTCACTCGGGAATTTAATGAAACATCGCGTTTGCGATGTATATTTACAGCCGGCCGCTGTCGGCATGAAATTGATAAAATCCGTGAAAAATATCGTCGCGTAGCGGGCATCGGCAAAGACCTAAAAATGGAAAATATTAGAAAAAATTATCGACAGCGAGGGATTCCGGCGCCGATAGTCTTCTCAGTCGCGGCACTTACGCGAGACGAGACGGAAGTGAAACTCGTTATATCGATAGCACGGAAGCACGGAAGCTCGGAAGCGACCGAATGCTCTCTTATTTCGTAATCCAACGACTCGATATCTCGTCACGTTCCTTCTCGCGTCCTACATTCTGCGAGAGATCGCTTCGCTCTGGTGCGAGCGACATTGAGCATCATTCCCGACGCGGCCTGAGATTCGATCGTCGTCGGTCAATGAATTATTCCAAAAGTCCTTCGGCTTCAGCATGGCGTCGCTCCGAGCCAATCATTTAGCTCCCCACGGGAGCTACGATCCAAGTTTTCTATCTTTACGAACCAGACTACACAAAGCGAAGCCTTTATTCGTACAAGTTACTCGTACGAACTCGGATTTTTCATTTGTATAAACCAAGCTTTTTTTGTTATCATTCAAGAGGACTGATAAAGACGTTATACCGTTGGCAAGAAAACAGACCGACGTCCCGTCGATAGTAGATTGTCGTGTGATAATAAATTACCCGAGGCAATGTTGCTGAATACTCAATTGATAACAATGTTTTGCGTGTGTTACTGTACGTTCGCTGCACGCGAGCGGTTATTCTTCGAGTACGTATACGTATCTTCTCCATACGTGATCGTACACTCTTCGAGCATACATTGTACATGTTCCTCCTAAGCGTGCGCTTCTCCAGCACGTATATGTACGTTCTTCGTGGCGAGAGAGTAGATTACAACTCGCGATATTCCCTCATTAACGTCACGTGATACAACTCGATCGTTAATTCCGTAATTTAGAGATTAAAATAAGAAATTGAACAAGAGAACAGTAAATTGATCAAAAGAGATGACGATAACGTAAAGATGGTCATAAATAAATCCTGAATGGA
This sequence comes from Eciton burchellii, assembly GCA_020341155.1. Lineage (NCBI taxonomy): Eukaryota > Metazoa > Arthropoda > Insecta > Hymenoptera > Formicidae > Eciton > Eciton burchellii. Next base: position 1,139,565 of record JAHMML010000006.1, read on the forward strand.
AGAGCCCGCCGGTTCATTCTTCATCTTCGTTCATCAGCCAAACATTTTCAACGAGGCTTCAACGATGATTCCGCCGGGATTTCTCATCTGACAAAAGGATCCGAGGCGTAAGGGCAAGAAAAAGAAAGCGGGAGACTATTCGGGGACAGAATCCGATCCGAGATCAGCAATACGAGATGAAAGATCACCACTGCAGCGTGCTCTGGCTGCAGGCTGGAGCGGGTCGTTTCGCTGCTCCAAATATGTCAGCGCTTGGCGAGCGTACAGCGGCCACTAAAAAGGCGAAAATGCCATCTGCTGCCGTGTGCCGCTGCGCGTGTATTCGATGATGGCAGTGCGAGGACCCTTCCTCGATTGATCTCGAATCCAAATATGCTCGGCGGCTTTCCAGCGTTCGCCAGAAGCTCGGAGCTATTTGCGAACGAATTCCTGCATTTACGGCCTGCGTTCGGGTCGTTAATTTTTTTTTGCATTTACGCAACCAGAGCACCGTTTTTCACGCTGATGGGAATCGTTACTCAGAATGGGGTTCTCGGAAGATTAGTCGTAAAAACGCAGCAATCAGTTTCGAGGTGCATAACATCGCTGTTGATAGAATTATCGTTTGATCGAATTGTGGAATATCCTTCATCAAGGATTGCCTTACGGCGTTACGTAAGGCGCTAAATTTTTAGCGTCAAATAGCTCGATGATCGAGCAACTTGTGATTGCCAGCAGTATTTCAACTGTTCCGATTTTATTACCTTCGAAATATCGACGCGTCGCTTTCACTGTTAAACGTAAAATGTAATCTCGTGAATATAATTCCGTAATTAGAGTGAGCCTCGAAACGGTAGCGAGCGTCCGTTTCCTTTTGCGGAAACTTGAAAAGTGCGGACAGAACGTCAATATTGACTCGAGATAGATGCAGCTGCGAGTGAGGATACTCAAAGCTATATTGAAATCCGCGGAATCCGCTCAAGTTGAATCATGCGACGCTTCTGCAAGATCGCGTAGAGACGCGATCGAATTAATTCCCCAGATAAGAAACTCGGATAATCGCTGTCTCACATTCGCATTGCGCGATTAGCCGTTATCCATAAAGCTCCATCAAGCCCGCTACGAGTCTGGCTTTCACGCGATCAGGTTCGTCGCTAAACACGATTCAAGATTTTCTCTCTCGGCACGTATATATCTACTTTGCCGAATAACATCGCGCTTTGGGACCAGTCGGGCGACAACTCGATCTCCCTTCACTTTTCTCCACTTTGTCTCTGTTTTCCGTTCGATGCCTGCCCTTTACATAACGCACGAGTTCGCGATGTAAGTGATTTCTCCTCGTACGAGCAGCGATTCGTTCGATGAACATGATCGAAAATGTGTCTCCTTACTTCGTGGCAGTTTTATGTTCCATCGATCGACCTCAGCAGCAATTAGTCGTAGCGCGAGATCGCATCTGTAAAGCGCAACGTGAAACGCAGTATGTCGAACGTTCCGTCACATCGGGAAACACGTTCTCCTCGTCCAGCACTTTCACCCTCTGCACCCGCTGCGGGTCGAAAGAAGCACGAACGCGATTGCGACAGTAGCCATGGGCAAGGCTGTTCCAAGGCTGTCGGGATTGTGTGTCATTTGTGTCCGTTTTGCAATGCGCGGACTGTGCACGAGCAGGAGCGTAGGCTCTGTACGAGGAGAGCGTGCATGCAAAATCATTACGAGCTGTTATATATATATATATCGCCACTGTAACGGCGCATTTGCGATGAATGTAGCATGAATTCCCACGAAATTTGCTTGCAATCACGGCATTACGAAATTGCGCGCCCAAAAACGAGCAGTCGCTACGTTCCGAAGTTGATAAAAAAATTGACGAGGTAGAACTCCTGGACGGATAAAAGGATGGCGCTTCCCCTTTTTACGCCCCGCATTTAGACCGAGCTTCAATTTGCTGAATGCTGTTGTTTAAGTGCGACATTCTTCACGTGTCTGTCACTTTCGCGTTCGTTCGCATAAATTAGGACGTGAAATGAAAACTGCGAAACTTTCCTGTCGCGTGCTATAACGCTCGCTGATATTTACGATCGTCATTCTATACGATGACACGAAGCTGTTATTTCCATTTCTGCGCTAACTCCTGCAGGACAGATCGATAAGCTGTCGTATATCAAGCGTATATCAATTGCACGCTGTACAATTTCATCGCTGATATCTAGATCTAAGCGTATCTGCTTGCTTCAAGTTTTCGGAAAGTTCGAAGCCTAATGCTTACGTAAAACGTTCTAATGGTAGACAAATCGACCGCCGGATTCTTCAGCGTCAAATCAACGGCTATATTTGGCTCGCTCTGCGCGTATATAGTCGCGAATGGCGCTCATCGGGACATTTATGCGATATTGATGTGCAAGGCGCGTCAGGTGCGGATAAAGTATCTTATCTAAACATTCGCGTGTTATTAATGATCATGACGTTTTTTCCAACATTTTACTTTGACGCGCAGCACAATGACGGCAACTGATAATGATGATGGAAACGGACAAAGAAATGATAAATATAATATTTTAAGAAAAAGGAAATGTATTTCAAGTGACGATGGCTCTCCTCCAAGTTAAAAAATTAGCTGGAAATTATAAAATAATTGCACCTTGCTCAAGATGCCTTCGCACGCGATCTTTAAGATCTCGCGACAATCGCAAACAAAGTATCATCGATCGACCGTTCCATCGTGGACGACCTGCGTTTCATGGACATTATCGGAAGGCATTTCGGGATAAACGGCAGCCTGTTTAGTGATAAAACCATCAAAGCGTACTTGCCGTTGCGCCAAGTATTTCGAGCCCGTCCGGGCTTGAAACTCCGCAGAGTCGCGAGTTGATGGACTTTGACTTTTGTGCCGAGCTAATTCACTGACGGTGCAGCTAGCTAGCTGCTTGATCAAGGGATAAATTGGAGGGCAAAACCGGCGATATTCGAGGCCGACGACGAGTGTTTCTCGAGTGGGCTCTTCTTGTTCTCCCACCGCAGCGGCGCAACGTGATCGACGAGCGACCGAGAAAACAGTTTCTTCACTGAGGGCCACAACAAGTGTAACTGTAAACGAGTCGCCGTAAGGTAGTCGGAATTTCGCATCGCATTCTAATCGTCGCTCAATCGCAAGGATTCTTTTGTCAGATCAGAATCACGTCTCGTTGGAAATGTTTGCCTGGGACGAAAGTGAAAAATAAACAGCGGCCTCTCTCGTTTATCGTTCATCGCGATTTCTTGTGATCACCTCTTGTGATCGTTCCTCTTGATCAATTTACTATTCTCTCATCAAATATTATCTTGATCTCTATCTCGTACGAGTTAAATCGCCGTTCAACGTTGAGTCGCATGCAACAAGCGCGAGCCGTCAACGAAAGCCTGTCGTTCGGATACCGCAGACCGGATGATCCCGGTGACTTTAGTCTGACGCACCTTGCGGAAATTAGAAATTCCGTCACGCGGGAGGATCCTGCCTCGCGAGATTCTCGATGAAAGATCACCCAGCATCCGGTTCCAGCAGGGACCACTCTCAAGGCGAATTCTCAACCGCAGTTGCTCGTCGTATTTCTCTACCTGATTAGCTACGGCTGTGGCTAATCCTTTGCACAGCAACGCGAAAACAAGAAAAAAAAAGAGAGAGAGAGAGAGAGAGAGAGAGAGAGAGAGAGAGAGAGAGAGAGAAAGGAGCAACAATGTTGCTCCGCCAATGATGTCAGTCAGGAGGATAGGGGAACGGAGAGGCAGAGGAAGGAGCGTGCGCTTATTCTCGATGAGGATCATCTCGCGCCGCGAGATGCGCGAAATTCCGAATTAATCGAGGCGATTCGGCCGTGAACTCCGCTCTTGTGTCGTCCGACATCGTTATTCCGCGTAATCGCGCTGCTCGCACGTACGCGAACGAGAATACGCACGTGCCGAGGTGAGCGCTGCTGAAACAATCGACCGAGCGACAATCGCTGACTGTGCGATGACGTTAATCGCAGATGCAATCGATATGTTTAACGCGTGCATCTGCAATAATCACGTAATGACGCTGGCACGTCGTGTCGTGACTTCTTAATGCGAGGATTTCGTAATTCTCACGACTGCACGTGGGATGTCTGCTGATCGCTCCGATAATGGATCAATTCCGATCAATCTGGCATTCATGCCGAATTCAAGCCACGATGCATCAGTTGTAATGAATACAACTGATCGTTATCTCGTTAATGTATAAGTTCGATTGCCTGTCACTTCGTGTGGAAGAGCGTGCGTATAATTGAACGTCAGAATAATAATTAAAATAAATATGTACGTATATCTTTTTTAAACGTATTATAGAGATAAATTCATCGAGCACTAACGAATCGGAGAAACTTTGTCCCTCGCGTATTTTCGACGGGAATATCTTGTGGACTGGCGAACACGCCGCCGAAAGGAAGCGGGAGCGACTTCGGAACGCGGACATGTTTTGAATGCGCGCTGAACGCCGGATGGCAAAGGGAGAAAGGAGCAAGTTTGAGAAGTTATCTCGCAGCGCTTCGTTAGAGAGTGACTGCGATTATGCAACGACTGGTCGAAAATCTTTATGCGAGCGCCCAAGTGCGCAATATCCACCGCCGAGTTAATCCGGTACGACCGGTTTCCTTTTTAAATCTCGTCGACTTCGGTCGATTGATCGAACAAGCGCTTGCGCTTTGAATATTCGCGGGCTTGATCGCGATAGAAATACACGCAGCTTTGCATATTCGACACGGACTGGCAGTTTGATTATCTTTTCCTTTCTACTTCTCTACGTTGCTCGTGAAATGATTATTTGCTTAAAAGACGGACCGAGATTAGAAATAAAAATTATAAATAACTTTCCGCTAATGCCGCAGTAGGGAGTATTGAGAAATTCCAAGTGCCTGCTCGCTTGTTTTAAGTTTCCTCACGCCATCGCGTTCCCGCGAGCTCCGGAGCTTTTCTCGGCGTCCTCCAGGAATGTGTGTATATGCATTGAAATCGCTTATATCTTTACATGTGTGCGTATATCTGTACACGTAAAGGCGTGCGATCGTATTTATTGTCCCATCAAACAAACTCGTTCGCGATGAGAACTTCCTGTATCCCGCCGAATTCTGTATCTCGTCTATGCGCGAACGATTTATTGATTAAATCAATAAATTTGATTTGGAACTGCGCGCTCCATTCGCATGTAATTGATCGGTAAATGAGATCTGTGCGAGTCGTGTGATTAATTTTTATTTGCCCGCCGCAAACACCCAACAGCTGCGTTTCTCTCTCAGACGGAATAAATAAATAATGAATAAAAATAAGACGGCGGATAAAACAAAGTCCGTGACAATTACTGACGAGACGAGAGAAACCCTCCTTGCGATTTTCGCAAGAAACGACGAACGGCGAGATTGCGAATGCCTCTTTCCACGTACAAGATATTCGCGATAATCGGATAACAAATGAGAACAAACGACACGGTTAGCGAGACAGAATGAAGAAGACGAAGAAGAAACAAGAAAATGAAGAAAATCAATGAAATGAACAGAGCTATTCGAATAAAAAGAGATCAAGTCTCAGCTCGTTTGAAGATTGCTGACCCTAATGATACACCTGAGCGATTGTCGCGATGCCTTCGATCTCCCACATGCGAAGGGAAATCAGCCGTTACGAAGGCTACGGAAGGGCCATATGAAAAAGCGAACGCAGTGATCTCACTGCCGTTTCCGGTGGCGATGCAGTTAGCACGTGCGAACGCCGTGCTAAAATTAAATGCTAATTAACTTCCGAGCCTTCGTGGACGAAGGAGCACAAGCTACCGTATCGAAAGCGTACACACATATACCTCTGTGAACTTTGCGCGAACTTTGCGTGCAGTTTCATTTGCTCAGAATGTGCATTTCTAAAAGTAACCCAACAGTTTTCAGATCTCTGATTTCGTTTTTATGTCTCTCTCTCTCTCTCTCTCTCTCTCTCTCTCTCTCTCTCTCTGAGAGAGAGGATGGAAGGGGGACTGCAGTTCCCGGTTTCCACCTGGTTTTCGTCAACCGCTGACCGCTGATTGCGTTCTCCAATGCAAACGCCACAGAAATGCGGTACCGTTAATTCCGACGAGAAGTTATATTAGAAAAACGCTAATCGATGCGGCCGGCGATATAATAGATATAAATATATCACACACGCGAAATCGTTCGCGGGGGAGGGGGTTTGGAGATGATCCAATTATCTGAAGAAAGTGAGGTAATATTCCTCGCATAGATTCTTGCTCAGACATTTAATAATAGTCCGGGACTCATGATGGACATGGATACTCGGAATATCGCGAATAATCTGGAGGCGACTGTAAAGCGTATTGTTCTAGAAAATCGCTCGCATCGGATAACAATCGCGAAGACGGAGATAAGATTATCGGAGAACCGGGACAGTCTTGGTTGCGACACGAATTATTCATGCACGCAAATTATTCTGCCGTTTAGCCTTTTTATACCCGCCAGGTCTTTGCTTTATCGCGAGGCTGCAGGATACGCGATGCGGATAATGTCGCGCCAGACGTTTCCTTCTCATTATCCTTACAGCCGTCTGTAATTTATCATTGAGTGAACAAAATAATGATATCTCCTTGGCGTTTCCTCCTTTCAATCACAAAACCAGTAAATCAGAATCCGATCGATCGGTCTCTTTCCCCGAGAGCGGAGCGGATCTCGCGATATCTCGATAAAAATGTCCCAAATTTAGTGTCAACTGCGCGCAACATCTCGCTCTCGTTGTGATCGGATGGCTTTCGTCCGATTCGCAAACGGCGAATTATTTGCAATTATTGCGCAAACCGTCACGGTTATCGCCACTGCGTAAAAATGCCTCTTCTCCTTCGAGCGAAGGAGTTTACGTAACGTAATTAGAAGACACGAATGCAATACGAGAATTTTAACGGCATGCGATTCCAGCCCAAGGAATAAAGAAATGCGACGGAAAAGAGCGCGAAAATAAAGGCACCCTTAACCCCAGGGCGAGGCAGCGAGATGAACATCCGCGTATTGCATTCTTCTCGCCGGCGTAAATATTCGCAAGCGCTCGCAATATTTGCAAACGATAAATATCGAATGGCAGATACATCTTCCCTTGTTTTCAACGAAGACTACAGATCTGCCTGCCGATTTATGACTCACCGTGTGTTATCGCGAATTGAATAAAGGTCTCGTCGAGTTCGACGTGTCTCGAACATCGAAATTCATGACGGCGAATATACATTACCACGCCGGGATAACAGAGGCGTATCGTACCGAATGAAAGCAATACGAATCAAAAGCTGAATTTGAGATCAATGCCAAAACGCCTCTTGACATTCTCAATCAAGGCTGGAAGACCGGTTCGACGTTTTCAATCCCGTTTCTGTAATCGGGAATCACTTTCTGCTACATTCTGTCGCTAATGTGCACATGATTCTCCGGCAAAAGGATACGTTACTTTCCTATCGGAACGACCTTCGACTCGACAAACGCTACACTTTTGTCATCAACGCGTATTATACAGATTGTTCGCGTTTTTATATGTCTGCATTCTCGATCCTGCATCACGCACGTGTCTCTCGCCGTTTCCGATTCGCATTCGCAGATACTTGAGCGAGTTCTCACGAATACAATCGAAATTAGTTTGAAACCTGACCTGGGAAAACGTTCTCCGCGATATCAGCTTGCTTGTTTCGCGGGATTTTGCTCGCGAGAGAAATTCAAAAGCCGATTCCAAGGTACGTTTTCACCAACACAAGCGTGAACCGTGCGTCTACGTGAAATAATAGTCCCAAATTACGTCACCAGTCTCGAATTTCTTGACGAACGCCTTTGCACCGCGGTAGCGATTTAGATAGGAATACGCTTGAGGTATATCTGAGACTGTTGCAGATGCGGCCAAAATTACCTCAGTCCTCGTATCAGCGAAATTTTACGATCGCTGATCGAGCTCGAGTCTCTCGACGTAGAACGTGATTAAAGCGACGCGTGGTCTCTTTGAACGGCTATCGAGATCGTTATTACGTCGATTGAAAGAAAAATCATGCTAATGCGATTAATTCCACGCAAATGCAGCGCGTCTCAGAGAGCTTCGTCGCTAGGACGAAGCTGCGACATGAGAATTGTTTCTAATTTTCATCGCGTCATGTTGTTTGTCGCATTAGATGCTTTATATGTACGTAGATGATGATGTGAAGTTAATTTTAGAGACCGCACGCTAACGCACGCTTTTATTTTCGCTATTCGCGTGCTCTGCGTCGAGCCGAAAATTATGAGTGAAATTATAAATCGATCTCGTTGTCGATCAAGACCGATTTTATTTGAGGAGAACTCGCAACTCGCTTGCGGTAGACAACTTGCGGTTATCCGGATTTGAAGACTACGAGGACCAAAAGGTCTTGAAACCGAGGAAAGCCAACTTTGGGAAAGTGAATGGAAAATTTCCTTCGTAAATAGCGGCGATTCCAATAGTGATCGAAGAAAGCGAAAAGGCTTATTTTTAGATGCTCGTAGGATTACTAACCGGATTAGCGGCTTTCGAAATCAATCCCTTCGCTTGTTAGTTAAAAGAACACCTTGTCGATATCTCGTTCACAGTGCTGGATATAAAGGCGAGTCAATTACAGTCGCCGATTACGACGAATGCTCGTGGCGGTAGTGCTAAAATTAAACGGATGATAGAGCACGCGTTATAAAGGCAAACACGTCTACGGTTGAAAAATGCGCTCGAAAGTGCTACGTAAAAGTGTCATTTGTTCTCTCTTCGTCTATTCCAATTATTTGTAGCCTTCCGGAAATACCGTTGATACCTCTGTCGGATAGTAAAGCGAGAAGAGCTCTCGTTCGGCAGAAACCGATGATCGCGAGGTTTCGTTCTCTTCAATGACTTGCCACGTTTCGATTTATAAATCGCTTCACACGTTTCGCTCCGTTCGAGTCTCGCGAGAAACATCCGAGCTCTTTTAGAGCGCGCGTTATTATCAACACGTTCGATGCACGAGTCCAGCACTGGACGAAGCTTATCGAACATTTTATAACGACTGTGCGCGGTATCGTATAGTGAATATAACACTTGGTGAATCGATAAGCTGCCCGTCGAAATTACATCCTGCTCGCTTTAAGTTACGACATTGCGTGCGCGAGAGACGTTATGGAGGCTACGTTCGGCGACACGCAGTCGTCAAATGACGACTAAAGGGAACTCTTGGTCGAATCTCGGTCGGTGACTTGATCCAATGGAAGATACATTCAGAAGATGCCACCGCGAAGCGGAACCATTTGTCGTTGCTATTTTACTTAAATATACTACAACGCAGCGCGCTCGTCACGTCACGCGAGCGTTGAATGTGACTTTGCGAGAAGGCCAGCTTGCTTGGCGACAGAGAATCCCGAAGAGCCGATCGCAATTAAATGCGAGATAATTATAGGCGAACCCTTGACACGAAAAATGTAACTCCATTATATTCTTAATTATACCCAGCCGATACGGTATCATTACGTCGCTCGGGCTCCGGTATCGATAGAAGAAGTCTGCTCGGACAAGTGCTCGCGCAGAGCATCATTATTACGACCGGTTTCGTAAGAAGAAATGTACATAAGTCCGCAAAGCAAACAAAAACGGTTACGTGAGCCGATGAATCGCGTATCTCTTCAGCCGTGTACAGGGCGCATCGCGAATACCGCTATCTCGCGTCCGGTGTCTCCACGTTAGACGCGAAAAAGGATGATTCCCGGGAAGAAATATTTGCACTTTGAGAAATTTATATGTTACGACTTCCTGCCAGATAGCCATCTTTCATGTAAACCGCGTTACTTTGCGCGCCGCGCTTTAGGAGGCGACGCCTCCTAAAGTCGGACGATTTTCGGGGAAGCTGATGTAACGCGGATAACGCCAACGAGGAAAATATGCGACAGAGTTTTCGCGTCATTGGAAAAGAAAGGCGTCCTTAATCAAGTTCCGAATGACGTTAGAGCAAACTATACGCCGCGCGCACTTTGAATAAGCCTTCTCAATGTTTCTCTCGGCTTTTGCTGCGACGCTGAAAAGGGAGAAGATTTCCAACTTGCGGTTTTGATATATATATATATATATATATATGCATATTCGGCAGTGCATCTAAATATAAATTCTATTTATATGACTGCGAAACACGAGCGCTCTTGCATATCGAATCGGAGCGTCTTATGTAATCGTCCGCTGAGCGCCATAGCATTAATTAGCAATTAATTACCATCAAGTTTATCAGTTTGGCGAATTATGTTCCATATCCAACATGTTTCAATTCATTTGCGTCATGACGGCAGAACGTGCGATAGATCGATCAGTTAGTTAACGCCGCGCGTGCACGCGCTCGAATTTTCAAAATTCGAGGGAAATCCAGATTGCAATTAGCAGAATTCGCGCGCATCTCCCGACTCGATTCTAACGCCCATCAATCTCTTAATCGAGATCTCGGAGGCTTCCCCTCGGACATTTCGGCGAAAGTCCGCGTGCTAGAAAGCGCAAGAGTGCCTGAAACGAAACTACCAAGCAACAACCGCAACGCATGCAACGATAATTAATATCGCAGTCTGCGGTTCTTTCCGTCTCCGGGAAGCCGACGTGCGTTGTGGCGGAATCAAATTCACGCCAATTAAAAGCGAGAAACGCATCGCCCTCGTGTTCGGCGCTGTTTAATCAATTTGTACCGTTTCCGAGCGCTTTTATCCAGCCGGATTAACAGTACGCGGGAAAAGTGAGACCAATTTGTAAAAGCGTGACATCGCGCTCCCCATTGTGCGCTCGCGGTGGCCTTTCTCGTTGGCTTCACGCTAATTACGGGAGAAAGAGAAACCTCGCGCGGATGTCGGGTATAAAGCACGTTATTCGCCGCTGCAAAACGCACTTGCGCGAATTTAGCGACCGACGTATGACTTGACGTTAACAACCTTAGCCAACGTCGACACGGAGAAGGACACGATCGCGGAACGTTTCCCTCTCCTCGGTCATCCGTGGTCAATGTTGCGATATATCGCGAAAGTACAATCGCGCCCGTGCATCAATGCAGATAAATGATATCTTATCGCGTTCGAGATAATCCCGCCGGAAATTTTGCGACACGTCACAGGCTTTGCGTTGACCGTACATCAAATTTTTCAGGCCGCCGAAATTGTCCCACGGGCAATTTCCGGCGACTCCTCCCCCTCTCCCCATCCCCCACCCCCCGCGGGAAAATCCTGCAACATTAAATTGTCCCAGTTTCTCAGTCGACGAGCAATTAGCCCACTCGACCGGAACACGAGCCGTAACGTGCGAGAATTATAACGACGGCGTAACGTAAAGTCTGCCGAAGCCGGTGAAACGTTTCGATGCTGATCCGCAGATAGAAAAATACGGCCACGTGCCACGTGCGCTTCGCTGTCGCGTTAATAGACGGCAGCGAGACGCAACGTTGAACTCTGAACTCGCTCGACAGTGCGAGAATTAGGAGAGTGTCTCGGTTAGGGATTTGGCGAGCGCAGAGTGTTTTGCAGAAAGTGTGCTCGCCGGAATTCTCTGTCTTTGTTTCCCTGCTCCGGGTGGTTCATCTGCCGAGAAATTTCGGAGATCGAGGACCGTCGAAACGCGACTGGCGGAAACGCGCGGCGGATTTTACTTTTATCGCACCAGCGAAAGGCTCGGCCACGAGGAAGAAAGGGTACCCGCTCGAATTCGCTCGGTTGCGACAAGTGCGTAATGGATTACGAAAAGCGGCCCGAAGCTGCGCCACGTGGTAATTATCGAGGTATACTTTTCTCGATACAGTTTGCGCAACTGGCAAGCACGAGGTAATCGACAGTAGGCACCGAAGAAACTGCTCGCACGGATTGTCGAATAGTTGAATCGATTGTTTCCTCGCAACATGAACATCTCAGAACTATCAACGGAATATCCGAAGGAAAGGAATATCTGGATTCATTTTTCATACGTTGCTTTTAGCGGAAGTGCTCTCAGGATAAAATGAGGTAATTCAAAGTGCGTTAAATATGTCGAGATTTTCACACAGATAGTTTGTTTAAGATTTCGCACTTGGCGATCCACGAGCCGGGGAGTGAACTTTTAGCACTTTATCGTAAAATGTAGAACCATGAACGTTAAAAGGAAGCTCATTCTCGAGCAATCGCACGGGGAATGCGTGTGTGTATGCAGAAAAGGACATGTAACCGAACGGAAATTCTGGCGGGATATTTTGTCAATGAAAAACGTCGATAAAACTACTTTCAAAGTTAACACGACGTTATTTTAAAAGACATGTCATTCGAACGCGCAACAGGGTTGTTATCAGCTGACGGTGGCAATAAAATCCAGAACGATTTCCAGTGTTACTCCATGGTGTTGGCTTTATAAGCTACTTGAGCATAATATCCGCATTGACCACAATATCTCATTTTTACGAACGCTTTAATGCGGCGGTATTAATCTTTCAATCTGTCGTGCCGCGCGAATTGCGTAAAGCACGAATAATTCGACGAGCAGAGTGTTCTCACCCACGCGCAAGTGCGCTTATGAAAAGACGTGCATTGCGCGATAACGTAAATTCGCCAAGTTGCTCAAATAATTCGGAGAAATTCGGCTGCGCGCTCATTCCGTTTGATGAGTTTCTCGCAGTGGCGCTAAATAAGTCTTTATCGGGCGAAAGCTTCGGCAGCATGTTGACAGCATATCGTTTCTTTATCGGCTATTTTTATGGATTTTCTCCCTTGCTTCCGGTAAACATTCTGCTTCGCAGAAGCGACGCATTACGATGCAATTTGCCGATGCTATAGCTTACCTAGGATCGATGCTCGCGATTGAGTCGGACATAATTGCGAGATGCTATAGCGCAAAGACGATTCTCTTTGGTATTCTTCCGAATGCAACGAAAAGTAATCTCGCCTCTTGCAGCGAACCATACTCTCTCTCTCTCTCTCTCTCTCTCTCTCTCTTTCTTTCTTTCAATCGACTTGACGAATCAAGAATAGATTAATCGATAGAAACGAAGATGCAGTCGATACGTAAACTCTATCTGCCTTTCGGTTTGATTGCTCAACGTTGCTGTCGCATTTCTTCCTTCAAATTTCACTTTTTTCTCTTTTTCCAAAAAGAAATCGCGTTTTACGTTTTTACGTAGTATCCGTAACGTGGTGCATTTATGATGCATATGCAAGAGAACTCGTAAATCATCGTTGCGCTAAATCTAACAATACAACTGCATTAAGTCGAAAAATAATAATTCTGACCCAGTTGTAAAAATTGCTCCCACCGTTAACGGTTTACAATTCCGTGATGTCGCGCGCAATGCGGTTTGCTGCGGGTAATTAAGCGTGACCGCAGGTAATTCTAATGCATATTCCAGCTAATGGAAAAATAATACGCACCAATTCCATCGCACACTGTGCGTGTGTGCGTGCGTGTATCGTGACACAAGCCATCGAGATTTAATGCGAAATGATCGACGCAGCTCTGTGCGACGTTGATTAGAAAACAACAATTCGCCCGAGAATACAACAATTATCGCAATGATAATATATCCCCGAGTATCTTGGACTGGATCTCCATGAAATTTAACTCTTAATCGAATACATTCGGAACGCAAATCCTCACCGCAATCGCGCGCAGCGAAGCACGAGGAATAATCGTCGAGCATTCCTCCTTTTCTTTTTTTTTTCTTTTTTTTAATCGTGTTTTTCGCAACGAATGAGAGAGAGAGAGAGAGAGAGAGAGAGAGAGAGAAAAGGATAAAAAGCAGATGAAGAAATTGCAATTGGAAATTTAGCCCGCGACATGTCGACGATAGTCTCGATGTTGACGGTTACGATTTACATTCGCGCGCGTCTCGATCGTCGAATCGATAGGAATCGATAAATTAACAAACTCTCTCAGTCACGCATCAGCAGCATTAACTCTGACGCCGACGATAAAATGCAACAAGTGCAACAGCCACGAAGAAGTCGCTTCTCCCTGAGAAGCATGCACACTCTCCGGAGGATTCTCAGCTTCATCGGCTTCATCGGCCTCGATAAGGTTTTTTCATCAGGCAGAATTTGAATCAATATTAACACGGCAGACTGCCGTGTCTCTTCGTTGACATTAAGCGCAGCTCGTTCGGCGCGGACAAGTTTGCAGAGATCGAAACGAGCACAACGATAATAAAACAACAGCTTTCGGTCGACTTCAACGAACAACACAACGAACACTCTCTTCGCGCGACTTTATGTGCTGAAAAAACTCCCGCGCGTATAAAAGTATTTGCTTAGCGCTGCATCGTCATCTCGAGGTATCATTATCTCGATCACTATCTTCATAGAATTTAGTATAATAATACCATGGCTCAAGTTCTTCGCTTTGCCCCGCTTTGTGACAACAACGTCGCCAAACCCTGACGAGAAATCCTCGTCGGTCCACTTTAGCCACCAAGATCGAATCGCGCATAATGCTAATGCCTCGGCAGAGATTTATCGAGCTTTCCTCATGCAAGTGCGACACTTTGCGGCAAGTGCTCTTTATCGGGCAAAACCACGAGGGACGTTTCCGTCGTGGGAAGGAAACGCGGACCCTTTTCTAAGGGCCGCGATAAATATTTCGTCGCTATCGAGCGTCGAACGACGAAGAGCAAGCACATATGTTTCACAGTCGATGAAACGGCCTCGCGCCGACTGACATTCACCAGCCCTCTTCCGGTAGCATCGAAGATAAGGAAAACATTGTTAAAGCGCCACATAGATCGTTGTTGCATATATTCGCGGATACTTGTTGAATACTTACCACGTACTAGCGCGATTCGCGAGGAGTTACGTAAGGAAAACGCGACGGAACACAATCGATGGTCGATTATCGATCGCCAGATGCAACTGAAACTATCGTATCGTGTCCGAGAAGTGACACGATCACGTGACAGCTTGAGCGTGCACACTTTCGTGCACGTCGAGATAATCGATAAGTCGCTCGAATGTCGGCCAAATAACGTCTAACGCGTGGGTCGTTCTCCAAGACGACAGAACGCTTCGTCTTACGCTCCTCAAACCCACAGATTATCTCGAAACACGAAACTGCACAGCTTCACTGTGCTTCTCTGAATCTGAATTCAGAAATTCTGGTAATCTCTCGGCAAAGGCACGCCAACGTATTATTTAGCGTGTTATAATCCTGATCAAACGGCAGATCGTGAACGGAGCAAAGGTAGAAGCTGTCGTGACGAAAGCTTTACAGCTGCAACCTGACATTAGCATGTCTCTATTGATATGCAGACGAGGACGATTTAATGAAATTTTAACTTATCTAAAATTAAACTGCGATAAATTTAATTTAAATCTTTATAAACGAACATGAGAAATAAATTATAAAATACTTTCTAAAAATTTTCAATGCTAATAAAATATTTAATTATTATGCTCAAACTGTTTCCAACACGGAGAACTTCAAAGAGAAACAACAATCGATAGGTTATCCCATAAATTATGAATTATGACGGTATATTATGTTCATCAGATATTTAATAAAAAGAACTAGATACTTTATTACAGTTGAACAAAATATCTTCCCTAAAATAAAATTAGGAACTCAAAAAACGAAACTTCGAAAACAGCGCCGCGCTTTTCAATATTCAATTAGCGACTGACGTTAATTCCAGACATAATATTGCGGCTAACTTTTTCCTCCGCACGCAACGCTGATGAACCAACTGCCGAAGCGTGCTCGATGTCTCGCTCAGCCTTGGCCGATGTTTCCATCGCGAGACAGCCTTGAGACGCTGCCTGCGATATGTATCCTTGCCATCGCCGGGAGGGAGAGGATTTCTGACAAGAAGCTGTCGACGAGGCTCGATTGCGCATCTAGGGAGAAAGTTACGATTACGGCGCCTAAATGGAAATCTACCAAATTCCCGGATCGATCGGCTGGAAGGAACGGCCATTCCGGAGCGAATGTCGAATTCAAGTGCGATTGAAGCGATCGCGCTCTTCTGCAACTCTTCTGAAACATGCGGCTGAGCCCAAATCGAGCCGAATAAAAATCGCGGTTCGCGCACGCGAGACTTTGTCTCCGAGGCTGCACAGAAGAAGCATCGGCCAGGGACGGGTCGGATCGATGACGAAGATCATCGCGATTCAATTCAAATGCTGCGATCGAGCGGCGACCCACGTGGCACTGGGTCGCATTCGCGAGGCCAAAGAGGAGAGGAGGAGGAGAAAAAAGATCTCTCCGCGCCAGAAGCTGTTTCGCGCTTTCGTAACTTGTCGTAATCAAGCGCACGTGAGCCGAGACGTGAGCCAAATCTACGTGCAATCTCGTCTCTCGTGACCGATCATTACGTCCATGCCTCTAATTAGAGCCGCGCAATCGGTTAGTTTTATCCGCGGCAATTTGTTCTCTCCGCTTACGTCGGATATCTACCTCGCGGAGACCGCGGGGTAGATTTCGGCGGGGTCACGTGGGCGCGCAAGGTCAACGGGAGGCGGAAACGTCGCGGGAACGCAATCGATGCCGGCAATCCGGATTATCGTCTGGCGGGGGGCACCTGGTGAGCTTTAGCATACTGCTGAAGCTACTGGACTTTTTTTTCTTCTTCCCCGATTTCCAGCGGGCTTTCTCGCTCTATTCCGCGACTAACGACGCCGGAAAATGAAGGTCGCCGCTCGGTCACCCCATCTCGCCCTCGAAGCCGCGGCGGAACAAGGACAGCGATCCACTTACGAAGGATTGCCCGGCCAGATCGCTTCTTCCGCACCGCGCGACCTTCGGCAAAGTGGTTTATCCCTCGGGTTCCAGTTTTCTCGGCAAATCTTGCCCGCTCGGAGATAGAACGCAAAGATCAGCGTCCCCTCCAGTCTCCGCCGTCATTAAGCAAGCAACGGCGGAAACAGCGGCTACGCGAGCTCGAATGTATAGGGATCAACACGCTCCTAGAATTCGGTTCCCAGCCATGTATAGTCATATCGCGTTCGTTCGGACAGTCCATCGACCAGTTGCAGGGTTCGATAGCCGGTCGCGCGTTACAAGTCATCGACGCGGATCTTCGTGGGACAATGGGCCACTTCGGCCACTAATCGCGATGTCGAAGGACATGGCGGCATGAATTTTGGATGAATATTCATAGCCGGGACAGCGAAAGCACGCGTCGATAAGACCCCCATTAAATCGGGAACTCGATTCGGAACTGGAGAATTGGACATTCACGTAATTCCTTCGATCAAGCGTGGGCTAGATACTGTCACATACGCATGAGGTGACGTATACAGGTTCATCTAGATAGACCATAATTACGACATTGATATAAACGTTTGTCACGTTGTCCAAAACGTTTCTTTCGTTAGATGAACCATCCATGGCGAGCATTTAAACCGCTGGATAACGGATCTGAAATTCTCGACAACAATCGCCGTTTACCGTAGCGAGCGTGATACGCAGCCAATAGAATAACCGCTGTGAAGATTGATGTCTGTTCTACTTCCGTGTCGCAGTCGCAATTTCTAAAGATGAACGATCGCGACGGTTGACGGAATATTCGAGCGAGCAGGAAGTTGCGCGGAAGAAAGAAACGACGTTCCCTGCCGGCGATTTTCACGGTGCTGAAGGCAATTGAAAAAAAAATGAGATAGCAGAACGAGACAGAGATGGAGCGCGAGGTGAGAGATCGCGAAGAAGAGGAACCACAGGGAGGATAGAGTAACGAGTTTTATCTCGCGGTCTTTTACGAAGTTAAAGCACGGCTGACGAGAATCGTAGATCGCTGGTTGGAAGAGCGATACATCCGTTATTCCGCAAAGTTCCTCCGTGCATCCGGCTCGGCAGGGTGGATCGCACGATTCCTCGAGGGGCGAGCAAGGGTCCTGAGATAAATTTATAAACGAATTTCGGAGAAGCGAAACCTCGATTTGCCGCTGATAACACTGAAACGCCAGACTCCGCATGGTCTGGACCATCGAATCTGCTTCTTGGCGAAACGTATCGCGATGCTTCGCTTAAAAGTTGCCAAGCGCTTTGCGAAACGGCCGCCGCGGGAGAAGATTGTCCAAAGAGCTCTGGCGAGTTCTGGCGAGAGCTTCGTGTATTTCAAATATCAAAGAGTCTAAAGCCGCGCAAGCCCGTGTAAAGACCTCGCCATTTCATCGAGTATCTGATTATCGTCCAACTATGATCCATCCTTGCGATACTTTCGTATGGTCGCACGTTGCCCGGACTGTAAACGTTTCGTGTCCTCGTTAATATCCGCGACACGCGGATATTGAAATGTTCGAGCCGTCAGGCGTTTCGGATTGATCCGAAGGCGCGATGGCGAAAAACGGCCGGTGAAAACGGGAGAAATCGAACGTGATCGCTGCCACCTCTTGCAGCGATATCCATCAAGTGGCCGAACGTGTTCTTCAAACTCGGTCTTCACCTGTGCAAGCGTGAGCTGAAACTCCGAGCACGTTTGTGTAATCTTGTCTTCCTTCGAGAGACGCTTTCCCCTCCCGCTCCCTTTGCTCTCCGTTACATTGTCTTCATCTTTGACAGAGTTTAGGCCCGAATTTTGATCATAGTGCCGCACTCGGTTCTGTTATTATCCCCGTTTATTGGGACAAAGACTGGAATGTGCGATGCTATTCGTACCTTCTGGCGTGTCTCTTTAAGGATCTTGTCTTTGTCGATCATACAATTTCTTGGATCGACTAGGTTTTACCTTGCACCCATTAATTTGCGCACGAAGAACCGTTCAATTGGCGGTAACGGTGCCGCCTGGTGATCATTATTACACGTGATGGCGCTACTTAATAATCGAGAGACGCGTCTCTCACAGGTAACCCTTGAGGATCACAGCAGCTGCAGAGATCACATTCTAGCGAGAGGTCATCCCGGGGGCGGGTGTTCCATTGTAAAGACTAATGAATCTCCCATTCATCTTGCAGCAGATATCCTTCCTAGGGAGAACGCGAGGGTAGGAATCCTCGGGAGACGTTCGAAGGCGGAAGCGATCGGCCGCCCACGCGCGGAAAAGCAGCCGTTTCCGCGCGTGCGTGCGCGGCACGTGACTTCCTGGCGGCGATGCGCGTGTGAATGGCGACGCGGTGCGGCATCGGGCATTACGATTATTAACATCAAGTGACCGCGACGGGAACGCGGCGGGCCCGCTCTCGGGACGAGTCTCGGCCCACTTATGAATTACCGTTACCACTCGCCAGTCCGCGCACGCAAAAGTCACCGTAAGAGTCGAGCAAGTGCATTCCAAGTGCACGGGAAGCGCTCGTTCCGCGAGGTCGTACACGCGCGCGGGATATTTATATCGAAAGAATCCGGAATCCGAACGATCTCGCGGAATTGCTCCGGCGTCCCACGTGGAACCGCCATCGCCATCGTTCTTTGATAAAGCCGCTGATAAAGCGGAAACGGGAGCTCGAAGCCCCGCGTCTATGACGCGAACAAGAGAAATTACGTCTTCGAGGAGGAGCGAGGAAGATGAGGTCTCTCTCGGTGACTGGTCATCCCTCTTGCCTCCACGACTACGATAACTCTTATTCTCTCTCTCTCTCTCTCTCTGTTTCTCCACGTGGCGCGACGAGTGACGTCTGCACAACTCGCGCGATTTAATTAATCGCCACACTCCATCATTGTCGCTCCCCTCCCCCGGGTTACGTAACTTTCACCGAGCATCTCTCCTCTATTACGACAACTGCTGATACTTGACATCGCCAACGCATCTCGCGCGTGCAATGATTAAATCCACGTCGCCCGGCGCTACGGGCCGGAAGACACGTGATTTAATCCCGCAATTTCCCGCAGAAAGACGAAGAGAGAGAGAGAGAGAGAGAGAGAGAAAGGGGGGTGGGGAGGGAAGGAATCCCTGATGGAAGCGCGCGAACGTCGGGGCTCAGGCGCGCGAATTATGCGCGTTCGATAATCGACCAACACATCGTCGTAACGAGCGGCGTGCCTTGATACCTATAATTTTACGCGGCCGTTGTTTCGTTGCGTCGAGCGAAATCGCGTGTTCCAATTTACGAGAGGTCGTTCGAGAGACGCCTAGCCGATACTTTCGCTCTTCGCCGATCGCATATCGATAGCCGCATCATCGATCGATCACACCGCTGTATCGCTGACGCGACCATTGTATTATGTATTATGTAATCGCAAAGTGTCCTTGGGAAAAGGTTGCACGGTAATCATTGATGCTTTTGCTACTTCCGGTTTAGGCGTTCTCAGATCGGACATTCAATTCAATTCTTACCTAATCCATGACGAATGCGTGCAAGCCCGGGATAATTAATTCTCTTGGCCGTTAAATAAATATTAATTTCCTGCGGAAAGTGTTCTGTATCTTTAATGCATGTACATAAAACATCGGTGTAATTATATACCACGTGGGTTCTGACGGTGGGTTGCGACAGTTGCGGAAAACGATATCGAGAAGCGTAGAACAATGTGAAAAATTCAAAAAAAAAAAAAAAGAATTGTCTAATTAGAACATCCGCGAAACTTTGACGTTTCGCAATTTTTAGTGCAAAACCGAGCGGTTCGTCCGCATCGCAGAGCGGATTGAGAACTGAATGAAGCGAGAGAGGCGACGTCTACCGAAGCTGCGTTACATAAAATAACGCTTTCATGTTAAATGTGTTTTTCTAATATACACATAAATATATCGCATCGCGTTGTCATTCCTTGAACGAGAGGGGACAAGAAACGGCAGCCAGGCGCTCATTTAAATCATGATCGCGGCTAATCGCGATATGAATTATCTCGATATTTCTCGACAGCCACCGAAGTCGTCTAGCCGAACCGAATGACGAACATCGGAGCACTTGTAAACGACGATTACAGGTGTCGGCGGGGTAAACGAATCAATTGATGCACAACGTGTCGGACACAGCTGGCGACAGCATCGATCCCTTTATCCAATCCTACGGTGCTTTCAATCATCGTCCCTTCGTAAATATATGTGACACGGCATATCCCGTCCCCGCGCGCGCGCGTGCATCAATATAATCAGTCGCACGTTGGGCAGGCAGAAATATTAATGCAAAGCCGCTGCCGGAGCAGCCCTGTTGTAATCGGGCGTTTCCTCATCATCACGCATGAAGTGGTGTCAGGTCCTCGAGCGCGGTCACTTCCACGCAGGGACACGAACGACAGGACATTGTCCATTATCGTCGTATGTCATCCTCCTTCTAATTTTCTCCCTCCTTTTTCCCTGCTCATCGCATGTCTGTCGCTCGTAAATCTCCTCGCGGCTTTCTAAGTAAACGCTTCATGGGAACCGGGATCCATCGCGGCTCCACGATCGTAAAAATTCGTCCTTTTCAATGCGAGCTTCCGCTCGCGGTGGAGGTGCGGGCGCTCGTCTCGAATCTCGTGTTGAAATTTCACGATTCACTGATCTTCCACTGATCACTCCATAATCCTATAATTGAATTTCGAGAGCGGAAGCTTGCACGGTACGCGATTACGGTACGCATGATGAAATGATTCTTACTATTTTGGAGTTTCACGTTTCGACGCAAAGTCAGTGCGTTCAGAAGAATTTTATGCTTTGTCTCGCGCGACAATCCTGAAGTCTGGATTCATCTGTTTGTATTTAAAAAGAAATCCTTCGGGTATTCTCGCATTGTGTGAAGATGTATTAAGAAAAAGTACGATCACGATTTATAAACATTTCAGTAATTATTGACGCGCTATTGCGTTAGCCTTATCTAACACCGAAATGTCGGAAGAATTTTTCTTTAACGTTCTGTTGTTATTTTTTCTTGTCTGCTGTTATCGGTTTCGCCTCGACCGTAAACTTGGAAATTCACCGCATCGTCGCGTGGGATTTTCGCTCCGTGGTTAACCTCGGATAGCGGCCCTCAAAGATTTCGCGGAAGGTCACGGTTCAAACTGACGTAACCCGGCGAGGACAAGACGACTGACTTGATACGCTTATCTCGGCCCACCTTTCCGCTAATTAAGATAGATTGTATTTGTCGCGTTAATAATCAAATGCCTTTTATTTACGCGGACTGCGACGCAATCTGAATTTTCCTTTTGTAATGTAAAATTCTCTTTCTCTYTCTCTCTCTCTCTCTCTCTCTCTCTCTCTCTCTCTCTCTCTCTCTCTCTCTCTCTCTCTCTCTGTCTCTCTCTCTTTCTCTCACTTTCTGCTGAAATAGCAAAATGTTTAAATGGATATATATGGTACAAACAAATAGCTTTCCTTTTCGATCCAGAAATATTGTCTCATGCCACACGGATTTATCATCTAGCATTCTTTCGATTCCGCTGTTCGAATTCAATGGATGATATGAAATATAACTCCTGCAGTAAACTTATTGCAGAACGATCCAATTTAAAAACACAAGCTCAAGTAGAGAAAATAATTTTTCGTAAAACATGCTTCGCAAGCGTGACGTTTCGATGCTTTCAATTGTTTCTTAATCACTTGTACTTTATCCGTATAGATGTTGCTGAAAAACTTCGTCGGATGAAAATATCCGTCGACTGAGCATGAAAGTCTTTTTTCCCCTTGCTACCGCAAAATGCATAAAATAACCGCACCGCAACCGCGGAATAAAAAAAATTTCGCGCTACGACTACACATTTCGGTCGGCGAGCTCTCGCGTGCCGCATTACGAGACCGCACCGGTTTCCTTCCCGCCATTAAAATTAGTTTTCCATTCCGGACGCGAGCGATCCACAGATCTCGAGTCGCTGGTCCCGCGACTTAATACAGTCTCTTAAAAGTCTCAAGTACAATAATTTTCCATCACAATGCCGATCCCATTTTCGTCCTCGTTTCTTTCTCGCCACGTGCCGTTTCGAGCTCAAACGGCAGCTAATCGCCGCCGGTTTGGATGTAATGCAACGATTTTGCGCAACGCATTGTTCGCCGTTTCGAAGCGAGTATGTAAAATATTTAACGGCATTGGATATTTAACGGAGTTAGATATTTAACATTTAAGCGATATAATTTATTGCCTGTTCTAATTAGCGATTAACAAATGTACAATAATTTTAGACTAATTTTACAGCTAGTCAAAAGTTTGTGCGTCCGTTTTTGGGCAGCGAGTATGAATTCTTCGAGTATCTTTCAATATTAATCCTTCCTACTCACGGATGTATCGCATTGCACGCTAAATAATAATGTTTCAGTCGATTAACATTTCTATCAAAACCCCGATTTCATTATTCTCTTCATTAAAACTTTCCAACTCTTTCCCCCGGTTAATTCGCGCTGATAATTGCTTAGGTGGAAATTGAAGTTTTCTTCAATAAAGAATTAAAATTCTCCTGATAAGATTTCCTCCTTTTTATTTGCATCTCCGTATCCAATTTAATAAAATCCCTGATGATATTTCCGGTCGTGCTAGCTAGAAGCCGGTCGTGGGACTTAGCTAAAAGCAACGAAACGATCGCTCTGTACCAGCAGAAGGAATTCCAGAAAACCTTGTATGAAAGTCGCGATCGGTCCATACTTCGCGTACTTGAATGCGCTATGAAAATGTGGGTCAATGTAGCAACGCTGTCACGTGACTTTTTGTCATGATTCAGAACGCGATGAAATGCAGCACGTAATTCATTAGCGACAAACGAATCCCCCGCGCGAACTCGCGAGGAAGCGATTAACCAATCCCGATCGGCCACGTGCCACGTGGCATACACGCAAACAATAAACGAATTGAGAAGATAATTTTTCGTCACGGCCGAAGACAGAGCGTGCCTGTGCGATTAATCAAATCTTTCATTACCACGCTCATCTCGTTACGCACTTTGAGTTTAGATACGATAGACACGAAGAGACGACTGGACGAGTTACCTCGGCTGCGTTAATTGGCAATCTTTCCGTGAAGGGCGCATTCTGCAGACGCCGCGCTTATCTTATGCGCGGTAAAATGCCATTAAGCCATTATAGCTAATCGATAAACTTAATGGATTAGCGTAGAATTATCAGAAGCCTCATCACGCGTGACCTTGCTTTGTCTCTTCGAACTACGTTCCTTCATGAGACTCCAACCGCGCTTGGTGGAGTCCAAATGTAAAAGGTTTACATTAAAAATGTCATCGAAATGATCAGGGATGCGGCAGGGAGATGCTCTTAGATGCCATAAATCCCAAGGATTCTTCCCGATTCTCAGGGTATCGCCGTAAAAATCCTCGTGTCGTCGAAGGAAACTTTGGAATCACGCGAGCAATCCATAGGAGGAATCGCTCAGTCACGTGACAGGATTAAACCAAATTAAAGTTTCCTAAAGGTCTTTCGGGAAAATGGGGAATTAACGACGCGTCAATAATCGATCAATTTGCACGATCTGCGTAATCGTTTCAGTCATTTAAATGCACGAAAGATTTATATCGAACCGTTCGTTTAATCATCGAACTTGTTTATCAACATCAAACATTCAACTGTTTCGACATTTAGGATCTTTGCGTTTCGACATCTAACGATTGACACCTCTCCGCTATTTTCCGCTAATGAAATCGAGGAAATGCCGTTCTTTAAATTATTATTGAAAAGAAAAAAACAAAAAAAAGGAGAAAAAAAATAAGGAAAAAGCAGAGTTTGGGAGAATGTTCGGAAAGGAGGATTTAACGCAAGTTACAGAGCTAATGAATTCGATACGCTATTATCGCGCGTTAAAGTTCCTTTTGAAAAACAAAATCGATAGCACATGATCGATAGCCATTCACGCTCCATTCCGACGCATGCGGCGCAACAGCACCGTCCTCGTATTCCGAGGACACTGCCACTGGAGTTGCTGCCGATACCCGGAATAAAAGCAGCGGTTTTAAAAAAAACAGTCTCGCGTGGACGCCATGCGTCATAAAGTTGGATCATTTTTGCGCGACTGGCCGTATCGACTTGGCCGTTCGACAACTGACAGAAGAGGCATGTCTGATCCGTGGCAAAGAAACGAGACGGTATTCGGGAATAGAAAGCAAGCAGGAAATGCAAAAAGATGCTGAGAAGCATCCTCCTTGTTTCCGCATGCGTTTATGCAAAGGAACATTAAACGCGTTTCTGGAAATCCGATGCTTTATATTTTACGACGCGTTATCTCTCGCGTAACGAGGGCGCGTAAAATGCGTCGTTAAACGCTTAAGCGAGTGATAGCGAAATTTGAGATTCGTCGCGCGCATTCGCGCACGGAGAGAAACGTTGTTCGATTTGCGAAGGAAAGCGCACGGCGCGGATATGCGGGACGCGAATATCGCGCTGTTAGTTTTCCCGCCGTCAGACAATGGCTTGTTTCGCTAAACAAGTACGGATTCTCCCTACGGGCTCTACGGTTCTCGATTTATCGTTCGATATCGAGCTCCACATTACGCTCATCGTTGCTCCAACGTCATTAATATCGCGTTTTGAATATCGCGCGCGCGGGAAGCTCGAATTGACGGTTGACGATTGGAAGATGTTTCGAAAAAGTGAAAACTCGACTGGACGCATAGAGCGTCCCAGATTCTCGCGTCTTTTTTACGACGCGCCATGCTGCAGTTCGATAAAAAATTTGGAACCGATTCTATCTAGGACGCAGAGCGATATTTTAGCGATATCTCTCTGCGACCTGCACACTATCGATTCCGGATTGGATCGCGATCAAGTCGATTGGATTTTTCCTACTGAAAAGCGGCGTTATCGATGCCACTGGTCATTAATAGAAATAGAGATGTTTAGCGAGGGAACAATTGTTCCAAGAAATCTCTATGTATGTTTGCGTAAAACGAAAATGATGTTAAAATAATAAATGACGTCAACAGACGCACGAGTTTTGCCTTTCGAGTTTCAACTCGCAGGATTCATTTACTACTGTCGGGAGTTTACATTAATATTTATTTAATTAAATCTAAATTAATTTTTTTTTACTCAATTGAATTTAACGATGTATGCCCATTATTATTCCGGCAATGACAGCAAAAATCGCATCTATCAATAATACGCGGTAAAAGTGAGCAATAACAGGATACGTATCATGCAAAATATCGATCGATCGCATAATATCACCATAATAGTAAATCTTCCTATGGTAAATAAGAAAATAAATCCTGAATCACGTAAGAGCACAGCTAATGCCATGTAATAATAATAATAATAATAATAATAATAATAATAATAATAATAATAATAATAATAATTCATCTGAAAACTTTAATTTCTTTCTTTAACTTGATTAATGCCCACTTTTTCTCGATTGTCATCCAAATTTATCGCGCGGAATCTTGTGATTTCCGAAAGGCCTTATTCTCGTAGCAGTCCAAGCTAATTCGAGCACATGCGTGTTTATGATGCATGCATGTTCTGTACAGCCGTATATGTATAGCCGTTTCACTCATAGCGCACGATTAGCCTCGACTAAACTTAAGCTTCGACGGTCTTCAAAGCCGGAGACTATCCACAGCTGTCGAACGCGCTTCCGGCTTGGGTCGACCAAGTTTCGATGCTTCATCGGAAAAAGCAAACCGTGCGTCTCGCGCTAAATATAGATCTCGTCTATGAGCCATTATAAGCTCACAAATTCCACATACGAGCGCCTTGCAACGTTTCGCCATAAGAGAATTCTCAACGTGACTTTGCGTCATCGCCGAAAATAAAATTTCACTCGCGCGCTACATTTTCTCGCCCGCTAAAGCGTGAATGGCTTCCTGAATTCGTAAAAGTTAGACTGTACTAAACGCCGTAAATTTCGTTAGGGCGTTACTCCTCGAATCATAGCAGTTCATCATCAGCATAGCGATATCCAGAAGAAATTACGTCTCCAAATAACGCTACGATAATGACGGACCTTCGGCTCGTTATTGCTCGTTAATTCCGGAGCTGCAAATTTCCGATAGCTCCACTGAAGCTAGCGATACGTTCGCACGAATGAGACAAGGATACTTGCAACCGTTAAAAAAACGGATAACTAGCAGAACCCCAGGTTGGATAACGAGGTGAAGCAGCACGTACGGTGCATTCCCGAGTATATGCAGAGAAACGTGACGTATGTTATTACATGGCATGAAAAAATACAAAGTTCACAGCCGGGCATAGTTGAAGTCTTTATTTCCGTGAGAAATCTATTTCTGGAAAGTCTGGCGAGTTCTCTATGCATGCCGATATAAATTCTAATAATCGCCACGGAAGTTTCAACGGAAGGACAGAGTGTCGCAGCGACGACAATCGTATCGATGAGAAATAAAATCTGACGAGGTCAACTCGTAGATACTTGATATTCGCGAAATATTTTACGATCGTATCGCGAAATCATTTCTACGTATTTCATAACGCCGAAAACCAAATGAATTCGCGAACAGTCGCGCGTACTTGCCGCGATTCGTACGCAACAATCGATTATAATCAGATCGATTCGGAGCAAGCTCGAGCAAGCTTGGATTCGATTGACATCGATGGCGGGAGAATCGAATTAAATGGAAGAGCATTTACCTGGTGGAATGATCGACGAAAGAACCGCCATCCAGGAGCCTGAGCTTCGCGAACAGCACGGCGCTGACGAATGGTACCGCCGTGAGCTCCTCAAGATCGACCTCTACCGAGAATTTGTACTTCTTCTTCTTCATCATGAAGGCCATTTCACCGAGACCCGGGCACCGCACTTTGAATCCTGTCCACGTGTAGTCCTCGTGCGAATCTTCAGGTAACCAGGGCGCAAGTTTTCAAGGACTCTACACTTTCGACCTTGTCCTCTATTCGATCGCAATCGTGAATGATATCAGCTGATCAACGCATAAGATCGATCTGCGGACCCTCTCTCGATCGATTGGCTCTTTCGATCATTTGTACAGCTTTCGCGCACTATCACTGCCACGTGCGCGAGACGAGATGATTTCTGAGACGTTCGATTGGCGGAAGCTGCGTGTCGGAGACGGCTTTCCGGTAACTTCCGGAAACTTGGGGCCGCAGGATGAATTCACCGCGGGTACACTCGATCAGCGAACGAGTTTATACTTGATTTCGCGGTACTTGATTCGGCTCGCGGATTCTGTCGCTCGCTGTTCGAACGTTCACCGTGTCCAATGTCGGATCAACGTTCAAAAGGAAGAGAGACGCAGCTAGCGTATGTGTTTATCTTTGTCGCCCTGCAAGACAAAGCGTGCGACTGTATTATGCGATCGTAACGGAGCAGAAGAATGAGACGCGGAAGATGAAAAGCGACCGGTTTTACGAGGCGCGTGAAAAGTTACAAACGACGCGAAGGTAACACATTTAGGCGAATTTTCCTACAAACACCTGGCGTAATTATTTCCACGAGTATCTATTTATTTAAAATACCCGAAAGTCCCGTAGGCTTCTACAGCCTACAGAGATTACTTTGTAATTTCCCTAATGATCATCAGAACTTGGAAGAACCTGAAGCAAATAGGAGTATCGTCTATCGCTAGGGAAACAATATCTTTCGAGTGTGCGAAAGATGTAAAGCCGCTACGGTGCGTATTTTTATAGATGTCGTGTTATAACCCGCGAAATGTATCGTATTTCCTTAACGAATGCGTTGAAATATCCATATCTTCCTCCCTTTCTTTTTTTCTTTTGGAGAAAGCGAAGGATATAATTGATTGACACAAATTAAATAAGATAATAGGTGGCTTTGATAATATTCTCCGTGTTCCCGCTGGATAATTCGCTGGATAATTAACGAGATCGCACAGCGCGCGTTGGATGGTAATTCTCTCAATGCTTGAGGATTTATATGCTGAAGATCCCGCGAATATTTTGTTCCGCGATCGTTCCGCGTAACGTTCGCGCATCTCTTCCTCCGGGTTTCAAGTTAATCTAATAATTCGTCAACCGCGACATACGAATCGCACGACGTGGTCACGCGACGTGACGTCAGAGAGAAATGCAAATTGCGCGATAGTAATTAGAGAAACGCCGTTCCCGAGGGAAAAAAGAATGTTAATTGTACGCAAGGGAGGGGCAAACGGTTCTTCCCGGAACCGAGTTTCGGGAAAATTTACGCGTGACGCGTAATCGACATTGCAGTAGTTTGAATGCAAATCGGGATCGAGGTCGAGGTGGTCCGATCGCGCTCGAACAAGAACTCGAGACGAGAAAGCAAACATTATGAATTGCACGGTTGAAAATTACTGGGACTTTGAAAGCTGCTGGAAATTTAATGCTTCCGATGCCATTGAACAGCTTTAAGAATCGCCAACTGCCTATCGCAGTTTCAAATTTATTCACCAAGGAGCGTATCTCTCTTTAGTGGATTCATAACGCGCGCAAACTTTCGACTTTCGAAATAGCGTTTTCATAAAACGCTACGCATCATCTACGAGCTACCGCAATTTAGAAATGCATACGCGCATAATGAATGGCTTTTACTAATATTTGTTCAATCCATGATGCAGGATTATCTGGCTCCTTATACCTTTTCATATCACGCTGTTTGATCCAGAATATGATCCAGATGTCCCAAATATGGGGAAATCTATTGAACGTATTAACATTGGCGCGTACTGATATTTTAGAACTGAGCCAATCAAACTCGTCTAGTAACGTAAAAATAAACAGAATAACTCGTACACAGGAAATGACTGACGAAACTAATCTTCGAAAACCGCGTTCTAATTTCTCGATTTCCAATCCCAACAAGACAAAACTCGTTCTAATCCGCGAATGATAAGCCCTTTACCCATCTGAAAATTATACATGCCACGAACGAGAGAGGGAGTTCCACATTGATCAAAAACCCTGTCATTAAAATTAAGCTCGGGCCTTTCCGTATCTTTTGCGTTAACATTGTGTTCAAATTTTCGTCCATGATCGATAAAGAGACTTCGACTCCTTTAATTCCTGCTCGCCCTGAAACCGATAATGACATAACCTAACAGCCAATTATAAGAGCTGCCTACATCGCATTCGCGCTCGGCTACGTGCATTCGCGCGCACGCGATCGTGTGAAAGTGGCACGGAGCAAGCTGCGCCTGATAACAACATGCGTACTTCCCTTATCTCCCGCGGTCAATCGCCAGCCGTTAAACGGACAATCGATAGATCGACGACACTGGTGACCGGCTCGCAGTGACGGGAACACGATGCTTTCTGTGAATCGGTTTCTGGAATCGGAGCTTCGTTCGCGCGTCTACTGAATTGCATGTCACGTCGCATCGATCCTCACGAGATCACTGACTGCGGGATTAAAGCAGCGCAACCAGGAAAATGAAGAGAAACGGAAACGCAAGGAGGGGAATTTATGCAATTTGGGGAAAAACAATGCATATTCACGGACAATGAACGATGAGGCAGCCTTGCAACCGTGATGGCTGGTCTGACGATTTTATAACCTCTCGCGTCTGTTTGTTACAACGGATCAACATTGGAGCGCATAGATCCAATTCGATTCCGTAGACGTGCTCCCGAATTCGCGAATCCCGAGGAATCTCAGACGGCTAATCGTGTGCGCGACGAGCACTCGACCGCACGGATTGTCCCATGATGGCAGATGCGACTTATAACCTCTCGCGTGCGCGTCGATGACAATCGTCCGCACGGTGTGCAGACGCTCCGCGATTTGTCTCGACGAAGACGCTCTCGTGTCTTATCGCTAATTTGGAGACATCATAGAAATCACCGAGGAGCTTTAAATTTCACCACGTGCTAGTGACGGGAAGTCGAACGCGGATTGTACTTACTCTGCTTTATACGTTCGTGATGTACGCTAGCCAACTTCACGCGTTCTCACATTTTTCATTATCACAGGCGTCTTTCCACGAATCAATTTCGATCACGACAATAACACAATCGCCGATCTTTTTAACACGAAAACGCGATAGTGAAGAGACCTGCCGCGATCGCTTCGTCACATCCAAACCCTCGCGAACCTCACCTGACTCGCCTACGAATTAAACTGAACGAGTCAACTTGCGCTTGATATGACACAGTTGGATGTCACGCATGCGCGATGGAACGTATTCACGCGTCACAGTGAAGTATCGAATGAGAAAAAAACTAGGCTCGCTAGGATTTATCATTAATTATAACGATGCTGTTTACAAATGTCTCTGATAATTACTATATATATATATATATATATATATAAATATATATATATATATATATATATGTATGCACAAGTTGTAATTATAAAAAATTAAATTTACGTACATTCCTCATATACATCCTTGACGAACTGCCTGTTCAAAAACAAATTTCTTATTTACAATGTTTCATATATCCTACGTTACTGTATTTACTGCCGTTGTCGCGTACATGTCAAAAATTCGGAATACGTTGACGCTAACACATGATCGCTAACACCATCTGTCGAAGATTTTCGGAATTATTGTCGATTTACAGAGACGATCGCAACGCCATGATATTTCTCCCGAGAGAGACGTGAAAAAATTCAAACACATGAAATTTAAAAAACAAGAAATACAATATCAGAAATTATCAGGAAGCATGTTCCCGGCTACATTTTGTTCGCGGGCCATTATCTCAGCCCCCTCTAACATGTATTGCCGTATCTCGTTATCAAGAAATCAAGGAGGACTATGTAATGCATCTCAAGCTGACAATCAATCGAAATATATGTACATGAACAGCTGTCGTTCCGACATCCGCGCGAACGTACTCCCATATCAAGCGGAGAGTATCTAGATACTCAATATCGCAGATTGGTGGCTACCCCCTACCAGGGGGACTCCTGGGCAGTGGAGGCTCACGAATGGCTGACTCTGTCATCGTTCTGTCAAGCGCACTGATCGTCATCACTACGAGGAGACCATGTAAATGTGAAGTCGAAGTATGAGGAAATGTACGCGAGGATTTGCCGCGGAATGATCGGATGCGACACGCGTGCCAGACGAAACGGGAGTGACTGAAGCGCAAGGAGGAGGAGGAGGAGGAGGAGGAGGAGGAGGAGGTGGAGGAGGAGGAGGAGGAGGAGGAGCTGGAGGTGGAGGAGGCAACGGCGGTATCACCACGAGAATTTGGGACTGTACCGCGAAGGTGATTCCCGTTTTTTTACTTCGCATTCGGCGGGAATAACACGAGTGCAAAGAGGGAATCTGGGATAGAGCGTCGGGAAAGCGATAAAGACAGCCAGATATCGGATCTCGTCATCGCTTGAAATATCGTCGGGAATCAAAGGAGAAAACGGGCGGATGCGTCGTTGGTCAGACGGTGATGCCGCTGCCGCCACCGCCGCTGCCGCCGTCGACACGAACTTTGTACGCGTGCCGCTTGTTTTGTTGCGTTAATCGCGACCGAACGAATTATTTCGCTCGTACGCTAATGGCTCGCGCTGATAAAGCGCGAGGGTGACACGGTTGAAAGCGCGGTCGCAGCGTGGAGATCGAATCCCTCCCTTGTAGCACTCGCCGTTTTCTTCTGGAGGACGTCCCTACGGATACTGGATTAGAGATAACGCTTTGTACTACGCTGAGAACTCGCAGTGTCACTCGTGTTCTTGAGAGGGAATCGTAGTTTTGTATGTGTTTATCATCATTATACCAGAAAGCGATATTTGTAAATACTATATATCAAACAGACTTGCAATGTGGGATATGATGTAAGGCTGTTCTTCAGAATCTGATTAGAATGGGATTGGGATGCTTGGGATTTACTTGAAGCTCCTAGTTTAATGTAGGATCGTAATTTATTTACCGGCCGTCAAAGTATCAGACAAGTTTGTCAAATGCACTAGGCTATGTAGATACGTAAGGCTATAAAGAGTCTGATATAGTTAATTGAAATTTTGAGAAAGAATGTTACATATTTCTAAAAATTGATGCTCTCAATGCGAACATTGTTCAATAAATATATTAACAATTGCAGACTTAGTTATGGAGGATAGCATGAGCGTAAAGTCCATGGAATCAGTGGCGACAAGTGATGAATACGAATTTGTAAATGAAAAGGGTAATAGCAAGCAGCAGCAAGCTATTTTGGAACCACCCATGTTAAAAATTGCCAACAACGGCAATCTGGAAGATTTACAGAATAATCTACGTGAGGTCTGCATTTTCATTGAATTTTTTATTACCGCGATGCTAGTCCAGATTTTAATAGACTGCAGAGATCGATGATTAAATAAATATGATAGATTAGCATTCAGATAATCAGATTTTCTACACAATTGCTACAGATTTTGACAGAGGATTCAAAAATGGAGAGTAGCGAGTTTAGAGCGACGGGAACTGGTCAACAAAATCAAGAAAAAATGAAAAAAGTAGGTCATAGTAAGTTTTATGACGTTAGTACTTGTGTCGTTGCATCCGAAAAGCAGGATATCATGAAACCTGAAGATTATCTCGAGGAAGGTGAGGTCATAACCCAATCTTATATATAAAACACAAGTATGAGAATTATAAGAAAACACTTCAAGATTAAATATACCTTCATGATTCAGAGTTAAACGCATTATCGCACGTTCAACAAGAATGCACTATTTTCAATGGTGTCACTTATCTGGGAGCAGCTGCAATAAATGCACCAAAGTCAGAATGCGAAATACAACGTAATATGAATATACTGAACGCAGAGCAGTCCTTGAATTTAGGTATAAAGGTCTCTGTTTCAGTGCCGAGTAGTTCACAGGGCTCAGTCGTGTAAGTAATATTTAATATATAAGATCAAGTTAGCCGTATCGCATGGTAAAGTAACAAATATTGTTTTAGTTTGTACGATGCTGGAACGCAACAAGCCATAGCACGTTATGAAGTCCAACGTATTCTGTTTTATGCACGAGGCGAGAGTACTGGTTTGTGTGCAGCGTGTTTCGCTTTCACATGGTCACATGGTGACACGTTAGAATCTGCCATTTATCAGTGTCATGTTTTCCGCTGTGACATACCAGAGGCGGTATGTTTTTCTTTACTGATTATATGTACACGTATGATGTTATTCTATAATATAGATTCACGGAAGAGTTATAATTTTGCTAGAGTTCATTTTGCGTAAATTATATTTCACATAAATATGAGATGACTCGTAATGTTTCATCATTATAGTAGATTGACTTATCTTATCTTGTGATCATTTTATTTAGGTTGGACAGGTATCAGCCTGCTTTTCGAAAGCATTTCACAGAATACCGCGTTCAATGACGAGTTCTCTGACAGGCAGTGATTTCAGTGGTTTTAACACTGGCAGTGAAAAAATTAATTCCAGAGTGTTTATCTTTGAAGTTACTATGGAAATAAAAGAGGAAGATGGGAAAGGTGGTTTTAATACAGTCCCTAAGGATAGAAATTGTTTTAAATTACGAAGTAATGTGGCGAAACAAGTCTGTTTGAGCATTCAGCAAGTGTCCAGTAAAGAGGGTGGCATTACGCTCGAAGTCGAGAGATGTTTTGGGGTACTAGTTAGTCCTGGACGAAATGTTAAACACAGCGATATGCGACTACTTGAGATGGTAAACAGAGACACACACCAGCAAGTTAACTTTATGTCTATAATCAGCTCAGATGTTCGCAATATTACAACGATTTTGCAGCAAGTTAATACTGGACCAATAATACAAGACAAACAGTGCTATAATATTTGTGGACGTTGGGATCCTGCAGATCCCGCTTTGGAAACTCTTAATATAGAAACTCCTAGAGAAGGCAAAATTTTCATGACAGTTGCCGTTGATCTCGTTATCCGAGACATTCGAGAACCAGTGAGATTTGTAATAGAAACGTCAGTTAAGGTATTTCCACAGAATGAAAGATTTTGGTATTTTAATAAAAGAAATCTC
Organism: Eciton burchellii; assembly: GCA_020341155.1. Lineage (NCBI taxonomy): Eukaryota > Metazoa > Arthropoda > Insecta > Hymenoptera > Formicidae > Eciton > Eciton burchellii. The sequence goes on from JAHMML010000006.1 coordinate 1,174,169, forward strand.
GTGCAACAGTTTTATCTAAATTCTAAAGAGGTATGTGTAAGCATTTTTCTATATTCTATATAAGAAATTGCTTTTCTTAAATATTCACATTCTTAATCTTTAATAATCTTTTTCGTAATAGGTAATTTCTGGGGACGGTGCCGAAGTACATTATGAAGTACAAAGTATAGAAACATCTGGTGAATTAGATAGAAACAGATTAAATCTGGCTTTGAATCTGGCGTCTTTAATCAGATCACCCTCTCTAACTAGTATCGATACGCTCACGCCTAAAGAAGAAATAGATTCAGGTATAATAAATTACTGTAAAATAAATTCTAAAAAAAAATTGACTCACTCATTTATGATATTTTTGCACGTGACAGACGGAGATGAGCCCATGTTAAGTGGTACAGGCGAGGTTTCTAAGGACTGTTCAGCGGATGAATTGGCCAGTTGGGCTGAAGTCTTAGATAGCTGGCAAATTAATGAACAACGTCCGAAACTTCTTATAAAACTCACGAAACAAGGAATTCCAGAAGCTTTGCGCGGCGAAGTCTGGCAACGTTTGAGTAATTGTGACAATTCACAAGAAATGATGGATAAATATAGGATGTTGATTACAAAAGTAGGTACTTGGAATATGGTATCAAGCAATACCATTTATCGATTAATGTAAATGTCAACTAATAAGTTGATGATCAATGTACAGGAAAGCAGTTGCGAGAGTGTGATTTTAAGGGACATCAATAGAACGTTTCCAGCTCATGATTTCTTTAAAGAAACCGGTGGTTTAGGACAAGATTCTTTATATAGAATAAGTAAAGCATATGCCGTTCATGATGAAGAAGTCGGATATTGCCAGGGCCTTAGTTTCTTAGTTGCTAGTCTGTTGTTGCATGTAAGTACAATTATAGTTTTGTAGAATTTTCTTAATTGATAAGCTGATAATAATTTGCTGATCAAAATATTGCGAATAAAAATAAACATTTTTTTATAGATGCCCGAAGAACAAGCGTTTTGTGTTCTTGTCAAACTAATGTACGATTATGGTCTTCGAGATTTATACAAAGATAGATTTGACAACCTTTATATGCGATTTTATCAGTTGAATCGCTTGATAGAAGTGAGTTGACAAACCTATCACACATACGATAAATTATACAAATCAGGCGTTCCATATATAACGTATCTTTGGTTCCCAGGATCAATTGCCAGAACTCTACAAGCATTTCTGTGATCGTGGCGTAGAGACGCACATGTTCGCTGCACAATGGTTTCTAACTTTATTTACCGCTAGATTTCCCTTATATCTTGTCTTTCATATTTTGGATGTGTTTCTCTTACAAGGACTTGACACGTTATTCCAAGTTGCTCTCGCACTATTAATGGTAAGTTATTACAAGTAATATGATATATTATTTAACTAGTGATAGCATATAAATGTTTGAATTGTAAATATATGATTTTCTTTACATATACACGCAATTGTTATACACGAATAATACATATCAATGGAAAGCAATTTTATCTTTCAGTTGTGTAAAAAAGAATTATTACAATTGGATTTTGAAAGCATATTAAAATACTTCCGAGTACACTTACCGAAACGTTGCCGAAACGAGGAGGTAGCACGGTATGTCATGAAGCTAGCTTGTTCAGTGACATTAAAGAAGTTGAAGAAATATGAGGCAGAATTTATGACATTGAAAGGTAATTTTATATTCTACGTTTAAATTGCATATCACTTGATAAACCTAAATATAAACCTATGAACCTCATGTAAACCTGTAAACTCTCAATACTCAATTCATTAGAGGACATTGTAAACCATTGTACATGCATGTATACTCCATGTATGATTTAGTGGCCATTGCCTGTTGGTTGTGAATTTGTCTTTAATGTGGGCAAGAGCTTCAGGCACACATCAACATTACACTCACGCGCGTATTATGTAGAATAAAAAAAATGAAATATTTTTGCATGCCATAAGGATTAAAAGTACATGTAGTAATGTAAGATGGAATGAGTTCTTAGATTGTGCTATACGACTCATAAAATATTTTTTCTTTCGTAGTACTTAGAAAAAATTTTCTTCGTGGATTTGAGATCACATACATAATTTAATTAAATATAGTATAATAATAATAATAATAATAATAATAATAATAATAATATATAATGATAAAATCTAATATGATAATGATAACGATATTTGAATATATGATATATGATACTAATTTAATTCTAATTTAATAAAATAATTTTTCATATTAAAATTTAATTGAACATGAACAATAGCATATATTTCGTATGCGTGTTATTATATGTATATTTAATATAATTACATATAAAATCGGCAAAACATGCATGAGATAGCATTTCATGCTTTTTAAGCCAAAGTATGATATTTGTCTCTAGTCTCAAAGAAATATATTAGTCAATAATTTTAATATATATATATATATATATGCATATTTATAATTATAATTATAATATATAGTTATAATTTATAATTATATACATATATAATTATATAATTTCTTTTGACAAATGTGCGCGCATTGATAAACCATTTCTGAAAAAAAAATATATATATACAGCTCTCTATGAAATCATTTAGTAAATATAAAGTAAACATCGCACAATTACTTTATGACCAAGTGGTGGTGGTTTATCTGTATGTTTCTTGTCTTTTTTAAAGGTATTATTATCATGGTACATATTCTCAAAACAAAATATTTTGTAGTAAATAGTTCTGTTTAAATAAAAAGATACAAAATATCTTCTTTCGAAAACAGCACAATATATCTTCTTGAACTTAATAGAACTCATTAACATCTACAGTCTAATTATCTCAATTAAAAATTTCTAGTAAATATAATTTATACGACATGCAAATAATTTCATTACAAATATAAATCCATTTGCTTTATCCATTCATTATTATATAAGTCACTTATTATTTATAATGTAAAAGTATGATACCACTTGAACATATCATTCAGTGGTTTCATTATTATTTCGGATATGATTATCTTATCATATCCGAAAAAATTCAATATGCAAATGAGCATCACGAGCAATTAATGATAATTTTGTCAGAAAGAGAAAGAGAGAAGGAAGAGGAAGTAAAAAATTTAGATTTGTCAATCAAATTGATAAGTCTATTGCTGTTATTTTCATCTATTTCCTCTTATGAAACTTCTAGATATATACATATAGATATATCGTACATGATTGTGAAACTCATTTGAATATCTACAGATAAAGCGTGAAAATTAAGCGTGAAAATACGAAGAGCGCTTGATGATTAAATCTTTTTTTTTTATATCATTAAATGATGAACTGCTGAGCAACTGATCAAATTATAACCGATCATATTATAATTTCCGTAGTACAAAAAATACTTATGTGTTAGAAATTATGGAATTTTATTATGCTACTCTTTCAAAGTGATAATGTATGCCTCAATACGTGCTGTGAACATGTCGTATAATAAATATTGTACATTGAATGAGATTTGAGATTTCACATTGTCAAATTTTTGTTCTAATTAAGTTTAATTTTTTGTGAAATGTTATTTATTTTTTATTTTGAGCGTGAGAAAGATGATATATTTGTTATTAGAACCTACGCTTATTGCTTGTGTACACGCAATCTTGTATTGTGTGCTTTTTATTTATACATTATTTATTATTGCTTGTAGAAAATAAATCATCCCAGAATATTTTTAGTTTTATGAATTACCCGTTTTATTTCCAATAATATCCTGAACTCCTAATGAACATCTAATCAATATCTGCACTTCCTTATTTTCATATTCTTATTTCTTGCTATATTTGGGTATGCATGGCGCATTAAATGAAATTGTCAGCACACGTGTATACTATACTAACTACTTCCTTTAAGCCTATAGAAGCAACATAGTGCCATAATACACACACACACACACACACACACACACACACACAAATTAAATGACTATAAATATATAGAAGAATAAATATAGAATATAGAAGAATAAAAAATAAATTAATAAATTCATAAAAACTGATGATGAAACAAATAAAGAAAAAAGCGATGGAATAATATATATAATTAATAAAATAACATTAAAGTAATCTAAATAAAATATTAAAATTACGCAATCAGAAATTATATAATCTTAGATTATAAAAAATGTTTTTTTATTGATTATATAAAACTATTATCTAGTTCTATATATCATTGGAGCATGTGTAATGTGAAGCTGATAAATAGATAACATGATAACAAGTAATCATATTTATGGGTCTTGGTTTATATGCTGCTATAATATTCGTATAAATTCTTTTTGAATTGTCATGTAATTAAAAATTATAAAATTATGATATTTATAAAATAATACTTATAAAATAATTTTATAAAGTAATTGTAATTTCCTTAATTAAATGCAAGGAACAAAATTAAGCAACTTCGTACAAATACTTTTTGTACGAAGGCCAAATCTGTTTTCTATGTTCCAAAATGTAACAAAGTTGCAATATATATATATATATATATATATATATATATATATATATATAATAAATTTAGTTTTGTCTATGTATATTGACACTGAAGAGATATCATTAGACAGAGATATCCAATATCAGTTATACCAACGGTTTAAATTTGGCCATAGCGCAGTTCCTACAGTAGTATATAGCAAAACCGACTGTTCACATTAACGAGATATCTTATATCTGTCAGTTATGTTCGAACCAGCTATTTAAAATCACCGCAAATATGAGCCATGTAGCGAAAGAGCTGATGAGGAGTAAGCGCGTGATAAGTGTTTTTATTTTTATATAATTTTTAACAATACACAATAGCCAGAAATTATTTAGTGTTATACGTACAATGGAATCCTCAACAATAGAGTGAAGCCAGTGAAATTATTATAATAAATAAAATAATTATGCAAAAATAAAAATATAATGTATATTGATACAATGTGATTGATTCTATCTGTATTAAATTCATAATTAAATAAGATTAAAAATTAAGAGAAGCTTATATCATAATAGACATATTAAATTCTTAAAAGTTCTCTAAATGAGTATTGTATTGTTTGTGCAGAAGCGCAAGAAAATGCTGATGAATATAGTAATGAAGTGGAGCAATTACGCGGTACAGTGGCTAGAAATGAGGAAGAGAAACAGAGATTGGAGGCAGAGCTATTGCAAATTAAAGAAATGTTACAACGCGAGGTAGCTCGAGCGGATGCCGAAAGCCGTAGGAGCAATGTCATCATAACTGAATACAAGCAGGTATTCACAAGATATGATATTGCAAATAAATCGCGGTTTCTAGCAACAGAATTGCAAAAAATGGGTTGGATGTTTTAGATCTGTCAGCGTTTAGAAGATGATTATAATGCCGCAAAAACAACGTTGAGCGAATTACGAGTACGTAAGCTTAATTTCGATCGTCTTGATTTTATATCATGAAAATTAAAATGACGAATGTGTTACAGGCGAAAGTATCAAAGTGTGAGAAGTGTAAAACATGTATAATAGATTCATCCAATATACTAGCGGACATTGCACATCCTTTAGAGAATCGGATAGATCCCATGCTGCATAGGGTGCAGGAAAGAGTACGTGAGCTGGAATTGGAATTGGCACAGACGAAATTGGCACACGTCGAGGCTGAGTGCCGGAATCAGGTGAGGGATATATATGAGAAACGACATTATGTAATTAATCTCGCAAAGGCAAAGCGCAGGAATCTTATGGTAGGAATCGTTTGGTAGGACTTGACGCATCAATTACACGCGACTGCTTCCGAACTGCAAGCCGCACGGAACAGTTGGCCATGGCTCAGCAAGACTTTGTCCAGCATAAAGGAAGCAGCTAATAAGAGAGAAGTTATGACTTCAACTGCGCTGAGAGATTTAAGACGCGATAGCGCACCTGGAGGTGATTTACACCACTTGATACACTCGCGAAACCGCGAAACGCGCGATAGTCTCAAGGAAATTGTGTGATGCAGTAAGTATTTGTTCTCTCCCTCCCTCTCTCTCTCTTTCTCTCTTAATAGAATAGCTTCCGTACTTCCGTAAAATCAGAATATAGAAAGTAAAATTTAGAAAGTAGTATTCGCAAAACAATATGCGTCATAATCGTTTTCGGATAATAGTTTTCTTATTTATTATATATTATAAAAATTATATATTCATACATTCATATTCAAAAAATATTTAACAGAAATTATTCGTCGTATATGTATGGATGAAGATATTGTATCTTTAATATCCTTTCTCTGCATAGATGATAAGTCGATATTCCATCCACATTTTGATTAATACTTTCACTATGCAGACAAAATGCCAGTAGGAAGGGAAGAATACGTACAATCCGGAGAAGAGTGATGTGTTAGGTGCAAATATATGAACGTTACATATGTTCGTAGTTATATGTAATGTACGACTCAATCCGTTAAACAAAACTTGATATATTCTTTGTCACGTTCTTCATACATATCGCACATTAAGTGCTTAGTCGACCTCACTTACATACCGCTAATACTACATCGAATTTCTATCATCATTTTTATGATATTTCAAACATAGATTAATTTCTGTGATTTTTTTTCTTTTAATATGACGAGTGTAAACGCTTATTAATATTATTTTATTTTGACGTTTTCTTCTTTTCTTTTATTTTCCGCGAAAAATTTGCCGACGTTTTTTGATGAATGATTTATCAAGAAAAAATCACATTACGTACGCACGACAAATTATTTATAATAAAATAATAAAAGATAAAAGTAGATACACATAGATATGCTGCGTTTTGTATGAAACTAGTCTAAGCATGAAAGGGAGAAAATATTGTAGTCTTCTACCGTGTATATATAATGCTTTCAAATAATTATGCGCGATTATGCGGAAATAAAAATATTTATATTATAACAAACAACTACACAAGGAAATTATTCTGTTTATTTTCTTCTCTCTCTATTAATTAATTTTATCCGAATTAACGTAACATTCCGACGTAATATATAGATATGTTTTCTTTTATAGAAGCTATTATTATTATTATTATTAAATTTGTCGTTCTGTAATGATTCAATTAATGTAATCGACGATAATTGTACGTACAATTATGATAATTCTATTGATAGATAGATATAGTTAGATTTAATATTAAGAGTTTTCACTTGATTTTAATTTAGTTTTATATATATTCTCGTCATTAATAAACACGTAGGACATATATTTTATTTTCCGTTTCATTATGATATCTTAATGATAGAAATATAATAAAATAGATCTGCGTGTAAATTACACAATAGATACTTGTTTAAATCTTGTTTAATCACAATTTGCGCATTATTTTGATGAAGTCTGTATTAAGACAGTACTAAAAACCACAGATTATGGTATTAAGGCACTATTTAAAGATGCAATACCATTGATGTGTAATTTTATCTGTAGCTTATAAGTGTTTCACACAACAATAAACTTACTATATATTTGTAGCACATTCTTGACTATCAAACTTAGCTTCGTAAGTCGTGCCATTTACTTAAATATCAATATGTTTATTCGTACAAATTTAAATAATTAAAGATACCATTAAACAATTAAAATATTATATAAAAAATATTGTATCTATCTATATTACAATTATCGGATACTTTGATGCCATTAACTTGTACAATGCAATTCATTTGAAACAAATAAGATTTATTTATATGTCTGTTCCATTTACCTGATTTAAATTTAAAAAGATATAATTAACGAATAATAATGTACACGATTGCAAGCAAAGTTTATGGTCACGTTTAGTTTATGTTCTAGCCATTAATTGCTTGTATTTTCTAAAATGGAACTCTATTTCTGTAAATATTAAAAACAGCCAAGATTGTCTACTAACAAAACTATGTAAAATTTTAGGGTAACTACGTATAAATCATTGCATACCCTGTAATTTCATTCCACTATTATTGAAATAAAGATGACTATCACATCTTTATATAAAATATTTGATATTAAGAAAGTATTAACTTTCATGCCACGTATATCTGTATATGTATATCCTATTATTAGATCAAAATATATTGAAAATTTACATTTGTTTAGATTTTATTTGTTTTATTTGTCCAAAATCTTTGCATCATTTATAGTACATAGCTATATGCAGTCTCAGTCTTACGTAGGAAATTTAATGACGCTATCTAACACTAAAACCATAAAACAGTCACAGATCAATTTAACATTATTATCAATTTATCAGCTAAGTGAAATCTACTAAATATCACATACAAATCTTATATTTATCAAAACTTAATAATTATTAACTGCCATGAATTACATTAAAAATTAAAATAGGTTGAAAACATTTGATATTTAATAAAAAAATAATGGTAGACTGGAAAAATGCTAGAATCATAAATAAATAAATGTATATATATATATATATATATATATGTGTATGTATATATATATATATATATATATATATATATATATATATATATGTATATATATATATATATATGTATATATGTATATATATGTATATATATATATACATATATATATATATATATAGACACACACACACACACACATATATCTGTATATATATACATATTTGATATCGATATGTATATATATTATATATTTTTCTGGTATTAATCATCTGCAATTTCATTGATAATTCTCAGACCTTGCTGATCTTGTACATCAAAATCAAGCGCCATGTTCAATATCCTGAGTAACCATATAGGGAAACCATTTTGCATTACATAAATATCATTTTCATTTTCGAGATCATTTTCCAGCACATTAATAAATGGTTGCAAGTCTTCATTGTCATCAGCGTCCACAGCCATCATATTATTACCTTCATCGTCCCTATTATTGTTCGCTAAATCACCATTCTCTACTTCAATCGGTTCTAGAATACCAAACCTTGGCACTTCCGCATCGCTCGACGATTCAGAATCCGATATATGATCCTGAGTTATACTGGATAAATCATATTCTGGCGTTATATCTTGTGCGGAGGCAGTATTCGGATAACCGGAATCTATAATCTCGGGAGACCAACTCTTTGGGGGAGTTTCAAGCGGAGAAGATGCTTTAGTTTCGACATTATCTGTTGATCTAATAATATTCGGCGTGTTTATATTTCTACTTGCGAGTTCCTTCGTAACATAGCCAATATCTTCTTCGTTTCTTGATATTGATGAAAACTGAATATCTTTATTGCTACAAGAAGGTACAAATTTATTTTCTAAGATACTAGCTTCTTTTGGAAGAACATATTCAGAAGGACATTTGCTATTCCGTGGTAATTTAGCATTTAAAAATTCTCTAGACGGACTTAAAGATCTTTTGCTAATATTTGTTTGCAAATGATCACTAATCAGCACGTCATCTAAATATACTTCTGCATCAGTAATATTTTCTAATTCTGTTGAAATCACATTTTCATGCTTCATATCATCTAGCAATGAAACGTATGCATCTATGTTTTCTACATCCGTATCATTTTTATGATTGATTATGTTGTTTTCTGCTGCAGATTCTCTATTAGTATCTTCATTTTCTGTGAAGCTAGAAGTGCTAAAGTAGGTACTTTTATTTTCTGAACACACTTGCTGTGTCGTATTATTAGCAGAATAATCGAGATTATGTTCTGAAATTGTGTTTTCATCTACATCATTGCTATTTAATGAATTTGTGCATAGATCAATTGTACCTACAGCACTACTAGATATTTGAATAGTATTTGCTAATAAGCTATTCTCAGTGTCCAATACGGATTCCTTGATCGTTTCTATTGTGCTGAATGTGTTACTATTCATAGACACATCTTTCTTCTTGCGATACTTCTGGTCAACAGTATTAGGTATCTTTATAGGTGAACTTGTAAACTTTGGTTTATTTGGAAAATCACTACTGTAAGTATTTTTTAACATTTCATCTGTTATAATATCATAATTGCAAATTTGTTTTTCCATTGAAGAAACGTTGACTCGCTCAATATCATAAGTATTCGATCGGTTTAAATCGGTGTTCGATGCATTTTGTAAGAAATTAATTTCACTTCCTTGCGAATCATCTTGTTGCAAATAATCTCTTCCTTGCGACAACCATTGTTGTAAAAAAGAATTTTGCGAGGTCAAATAATTAATATCATTACTATGAGTTGGCAGTTCGGAAGCACTAAATTCATCCATTGAAGAAACTTCTTTATCAAGAAGATAAGATGTATCTTCTTGCGAAACAGAGCGATTTTCGGGTATAATAATGCTACATTCTTCATTCCACTGATTAGCATGTAAAATTTCTTCACTTATATTCATTCTTAGTTTTTCATTTATACATGAATAAGAGTCAGACTCGAGCGTGACGTTTGAGATGTCTTCTGCCTTCTGTTCTGAAATGTCGCTATTATTGTAAGATTTAGATTTTGGATGGAGAGAAATTACTGATTTAAATAATCGATCTTCGATAGCCACATTGTGCAATGCTAAAAGCAGTTTCAATGTTTCCATCGTAATTGTGGGAAATTTTTTTTGTAGATAAGATAATATTTCGTCGAGAGATATTTCATCATTATTTTCGTGAGGGGCTATGTCATAAATATAATGTAATGCCATATCTACAATCTCTGTCTTGTCCGTACACCAGTTATTTACTGGATAAATATATTTCTGCATTTTATAAAGTGCGTTATTTTTTCCTTGTTGCTGAATGCCTTTTTTTTCTGATTCAAGATGAAACACCGCCATTTGTGATAAACCAAATGCTTCAGTGTCTTTAGATCCGTCACAAATTTCATGAAAAGTTACACTATAAGATGGATATCTCGTCACAATATTCTGTGCCCTAATAACAAATGAGTAATATTCATAAAATTCCTAAATAAAAGATAAGATAATACCTTATTACCTCATCTAAGTTATCTCGACTAACTTTAATAACTTACCAGTCTTGGAATTGTTTTCTTGACCATACAAACTTATAATCTGGATGTCTATCATCTGAGACATTTGGAAATAGCACATTGAAATCTGTATTCGATGTAGTTATTATTGCTATTTTTGGCATAATATATCCAAATATATTATAGGGAAGATCTATCAATTTGTCCGGGTATAAATGTTCAATCCTAAAAATAAAATCAATTCTTTATGATGAAAATTATGATAAAAAATACAGACTAAATATATGCCTTACATATTTTATTCATTTTAGCTAAAAAGAAAAATGAAATTAGAACAGCAATGTTCACATGATAACGTACAATTCAATACACACTACAGCATCTGTATTCTCCAATGCTGTATCATTTTCAGTTGCACTACCCCAGTATATTTCAACCGTGAGTGGAATCTTCCGTGAGTTGAGATAATCACGTTTTTGAGGTTCTGCTTTTTTAATATTCTTTTCCAAAACCGTTTTATTGATATCAACACAGATTATCTGTTCTATAATTGGTAAATGCTTCATATTATGTAGAAATCCTAGTTCACCACATCCTAGATCAGCAATCTGATGGAAGAAAAAATTTTTAAATTTCAAAGTTATTATTTAAATCTATATTGATAAAAACTGATCAAAAATCATAATTTTATAGTTTACATTTAATAACAGAAATAACAGAAATAACAGAATAAATTTAAGTCAGTTGAATAAATTACAATAATGAATTAAAATATTTTCACTGGATAATTATTTAAAATAAAAGTTCCATTGCAAATTATAAAAATATTCAATGTGTTTTCATGTAAAGCAAAAGAAATCGAACAGAAAAATTGTGTCATCTGTTTCGTAAAGCAAGTTATTAAGCATTAAAACTGAACTTTATCAAAGTTCAACAATTTTATATCAAGGAAACATGCAGCATACAGCGTCATGATCAAAATGCACAGATAATTTGAAATATATGATTACAAAAATCATTTATCATTCTGTTATGTGTGAAAAATTAAGAACTTATTAAAATTCTTCTACGCAATAAGTCGAGAACTTGGAACTATATAAGTTTAGATGTTTTTTTGCAACACGAAGAGATCTGAGATAAGCTTCGATAAATCCATTATGTGCTGTACTGTGAAGTATATGATGTACTTCTATGGTTTCATGTACATTTTCAATGGATTTATCACATGGAGCGAGGTGCAATGTCACACATGGTACGATGTTAAACATAGTTTAAATTTATATGATTGCCGATCGATTTTCAACTTATTGAAGCAAATTCTTGGCTCAGTCAATTTTTCAGATATAGCAAAATCGCAAATGATTATGTCATAACTATATCCCAAATTTCGCGCGCATTTTGAACAATGCTCACTTCACTGTGTTTCCTAAACAGACCAAGTCATTTTTTAACCTTCAGAAAACTTTAAAGCTTGATAACTCGTTTCAAAAAACAGATCGCCGCCTTTCTCTGACCGACTTTATCGTATCGAAACAAGCGGAATTGATTTGAATTTCGACAAGATTCAACAACTTTTATCAAAAGATGAAATCTTTATTCTAAACAATTGCCTGTATCAGATCTCCGACTATCACGCGGCATAACTCGATACGCGAAATGTTAATACCTTTTTTATTTTATTTATGTATTTGGAGCTGTTAAGAACATTCAACACCGCGCCATAATTACATTCGGACGGCGATAGGTGGAATTTCATTTCAGCTTTTGGGACCACAATATCCTCTTTGTGAGATTTAGATTCCTGCGCGGCATTGCACAGATCTTCGTAACTGTCGCGATTCCTCGTACGTTTAATTCCCTTTTCGCAGATCTGCTCCCGAGCTTTCCCTTCCCCTCCCTCCTCACTCTCACTGTCCCTGCACGTTGTCGTTGTTGTAACCAGTTTTTGTAACCTTGCATAATAATTTCCGTACAAGTACTTGCTGGTTGAATAGAATACATAGAACAGCGTGAAAATCATGTTCGCAGAAACTTCTTACAGTCTCCCGTCGCGGTGAACTTGTACGACACTATCAGTACCATGCTTGTGTGTAATGTCACGCCGCGACATGGGTTGCATGGGGAGGCTAACGATTCGAATACACCAATCGCGTAACACATAATCAGTCTCAACGTACTCAATATCACGTTTATATCAACAATAGATTGTGTCAGTTGTTATTAAGTCTTGGACTAAGCGTTCGTTGTATTATGACTGTTTATTACGCAAAATTCGATTTATTGAAATCGTGCAATCGACTAATCGAATTTTGCCCTCAATCAATCATGTTTGGTTTCTTGCTTAACTGTTCAATGAGGGATTGCACGAATGCATAAACTTCTTCTCTTCGGTTGTGTTGGCTGCACTAGTTTGCACTAGTTCTTTTCTCCTCTTCCGTCACTTTAAAATGTAAAACTGTAGGTTAGCAACTGTCGATTACTTCAAAGTTTTACAAGTATAGTATATACTAATTCTACGAAACTAAGAGAATTCTTTGTGTCCGCGATGTTAAAAATTAATAGCAGCTTTAATACGAGAAGAGATTATTTAAACTCGGATCGTGGATGTATAGAATAAATATTTCGCGAACATAAATAAAATAAACAGTACAATGAAATAGATATAATAATAAAAATATAAATTAAAATATATATAAAATATAAAAAAAGATTAAAGAATAGAATATAAACAAAAATTTATTCCAGTTGCCTTGAATTGTATCCGCGATCCAAGTTCTGGTAATTTTTCCTACGATTGAAAATTCGAATTTCTAGTTTGAGCGCAAGACTTTGTATTTGATCTCTCGATTATTTTTCGCGAAGCGTTAAGTTACCTTACTCACATGAAATTCTCATATATCGAACATATATCAAATATATATCGAACTCGAAGCAAACATGGCGGCCTCAAGAGAATTTCCAAATCATTTGGAAACATAATTCAGATAATAGGCAAAGATGTGTGAAAATGTAATTATTATAGAACAAAAATATGATGATATAAATAGATCTATAATAATAGAGATTATTAAATTAAATATTATCATTTATTATTTAGATTAAATTGATATTATTATTTATTTAGTCTATTAGTCTATTGGTCAACATTTTCTGTCAGTGCCTGCTAATATATAATATGTTGTCATTGTTGTCACCGATTAAACCGTCATTACCAGTCATTACTGTGACTGCGATCGACTGCCATCTCGAAGATATCGATAGTTCGATAATTAAAGTCGCATCTTTCGAGTTGATTTCGAATCACGGTTAGTCGCGTAGTGTGTCGCAGTGGATCGGATTTTGTCCATTCAATTATACGATTATTTATCGTTTGAAAGCGAATTTGTGCGTTACGACGTCATTGCATAAGTGCCATAAAGCATCGAGTGCTACAAAGAAGAACGTTCATTCTGGCGGGTTAATTATGCGTTAATTATACGCATAAAAGTTATTCACCGACATCGCGAGTTCGGCATGTTGTTATCGAAATATATTCCTCGAAATCGCGGATTTTTGCACATTTCATGCCATTATTTTTTCGCAGCAACATGCAATCGATGCTCAATTTATTCCAGATACGTAACTGTCACTTTTACTTGATATTTCGGATTCTATAATTATTTTGATAACCTCATGTTATACTAAAGTTTCACTGAAACTTCGCTGAAATTTCATCCATATACAATTACCAATCGCGTCTTATCATCAAATGAAAATCTTTTTGCAAATAAGAATGAAACTCTGCGATTTTATATACTCGACAAGAGAAACAGAAGTAGGATGAGGTAGAATCAAGGATAAACCACAAATGTCCAATATGTTCGTTCGACATAATTTATTTGAATTCGATAATAATTAAAATATTGCATGACGGAATAGTCGTAGCAGTCTACTTATTTCCTAGTAAAGCGACGGTTTACACGTTACGTGAATTTGCACAAATTTAAATAAATTATCGACTCTTTCTGCGCTCCCGCACGTGTATACTTATTACTATGATATTAAGCCGATGTGACGTTTTAATTTCACACAATGTACCTATGCGCAATTTATCCGCAAAGATTTTTAATTCTTTCGCATCACTAAGTAGACTCGATGTTACATATTACATTATTTTTCCCCGATTTAGGCATGTACATACACAGGACACACACACGCACGCGTGCACGCGAGAGACATAAATTTGTTTGTAAACACGTGCAAATATATTATGCACGAGATATCTAGATGACTGCGTGTCAATCAGTCGACAGGAACATAAAGTCTAATTTAATATTACAATTTATTAGCTCAATAATAGCTCTATCTACACAATAGCGTTATGGAATCTGTAGCCTTATACAAACGTCCATATTTTCAATTATTTACAAAGATATTGCCAGAGATATTCGCTCTCGTTCTTTTTCTTTCTTTCTATCTTGCAAAAATATGGATTGTCAGTAGCTTTCTTATAACCGTCTGCTCGAAAGCACGATTGATTGAATAAGATAGACAAATAAATGCATCCAAAATGGAGAGAAATGTACTTGCGTCGTAAACAGTCTGCGCTAATATTATTTTCAGACGTACTTTCTTGTTTTGTGAAAAGAGCATTACATCGCGCGTGCATACAATATTGTTATAAACAGTGCGTTTAGAAAAGCTTATGTTTCTTACAAAATGTTTCCGCACGGCAACGACGGTACATTAGAAGTTTTACGTTCGATATAAAATTATATATACAATTCTCACATTTTATACGATAGAGTACACTTCAATTTTACAAAATCCTGCTTTAGTTGAAATACTTTTGTGTTCTTAAATTGTTATACTTCTGTATTATATTCTTTCTCTGGCATGATGTAGAGAGTTTCGGAAGTGAAACAACGCAATCATAGGGGGAAGGTTTTTGATAGTCGAGCAACAGTATTTGACTACCAACATATGCTTTAGATCAATATAAAGCATCAGATTAAAAAACTTTTATATTGTGTGTATATGTAAAGTTTTAGTAAAAATATGGAGTTTTTTGCTTCGCATAATCTATTATATCTTCTTAAGATAGCAAGTAAATATCGGAGATTTTTGCATTAAGAATACAATCCCCTCAACTTTGTAGAAAGATAGTCAGAAAAAATAACATTTTCTTAAGCGGATTAGGAGCATTGAGTTCGATTTGATTAATATGTGCTTCTCATTGCGTGAAATTTTTTAAAAGGTGAATTCAGTTCACCTCATAATATATGCTTTTACTTAATGTTTACGCAACACGAGTTCATAATTTTTCTTCGATATATAATAGCTACGATTATATTTGATTATTTACATTTTATTTCATTATAATTATAAAAGACGTTTTTTGATTTAAACAAATGATAAATTTGAGATTTTCTGTAATAAAATGTCAGTATATAATAACTAAGAATTAGTAAGTAACATGTGATAGTAAAAGTTATATTTCGTTCTCATGTAATTAAATATGGAATTATATAAAGTATATCATACATTTTCATGTTAACAATAAATTTCTATGTTGCTCAAAGATATCCAAGTAATATCGTAATTTATCAAAATTTGGACTGCGTACAATATTTTCTAATAATTTGGTTACATTATCATATAAATGAAAGAGAAAAAACATTGGAAATGTTTCTTTAAAAATGCATACATCATTTACAGTTCATGACTCACGAACGCACGTCGCGTTTGGAAGTATGTATAATTCGTAAATACCATAGTCGTAAACAATCGCCAAATCTCATTACTACTTAGATTTCTCACTTTTTGTGTTTTCTTTACTATATTAATATATCTTTATTATCACTTTGAGCTTGTGTTTTACGATCACTTTTGCATGGACTCAACAGAGATCGGTTTGTTAACCAAAAGTTCTATCGATAAATGCTCGAGTGTAGCGAATTATTATAAAATGATACGTAATTTCGTAATTAGACATTCCTGATGCCGTATATATCACACATGTTATTACAAATGCCATGGCACTTAAAGATGAGTCTTATCTTCGTTCTTATCCTCGAATTAAGATGATTAATTCCTTTTAATAACTACGCCTTCGTGTGTAATAAAATCTTGTCACAAGACTCGAAAGCTCATCTCTGATGTGCATAATAAACGTAAAGATACATAATGCTACATATAAATATCACACATGGAGCAATGATATTTCAATTAAATACACCAGCGACTTTACCAAGAATAAAAGTCGGTTTATTAACCGCGTTATACGAAAATAATTAAAATTATAAGCGGTACATATCTGATAATATGTCATTACTCATGTCGTAAAACGATAATATACTTTCAGAAAATAATAAACTCAGGCATACGACTGATCGAACGATATAGTTATTTTATTTCCTTTCTCGACCCAATTTCTAAGACGGCCTCTGAGCTCCTCAAGGCTTTTCGATTTTGCTTTATTTATCCTCTTGTACTTCACGTCTTTTGGCTTCGTCACGGATCTGTGATTGCTCATTACCCTATTGTACGTTACCTGAAAAGGATTAAAAAAATACCAGTTTAGCATGCGAGCATAATTTTTCGTAATCAAGCAAAAGAAAAATTGTGATGCAGAGTATACTTCAAACGAAGAAGATGAATGAGGAAGAGTTTTGCATTACATTTAGTAGATAAAACAAAATCACACTTCGCATCGCGAGGTTCAAGTACGAAATATAGTTATTTTCGTATCCAATTTTTCGTATTCGTCAACAGGATATCAAGTCGTTCTACCTGTGCCTGTTGACTCTCGTCTCTGGGTCTTTCGTTAGGCGGAGAATCCGTTTCTTGAGCCAGTCTCTCGAAACTGCCGTAGAGATCCTGAAGTCTTCCTTTTCCGTTGCCCAAGTTTTTCGTTCTCCTGTTCTCGTATTCCGAGTTCTCTGTCGATTCGGATGGATCCTGATTGTTTTCGCTGTCGCCATCTTCCTCCACGGAATACACAGTTTCCAGGATCTCAGGTCTTCTGAGAAAACCATTGCACCGTCGCATCGACGAGTATTTGTTCGACGGTTCCACCGCATCGGATACGGAACGGATCACAGTTACGTCAGTAATGTTAGAACGAAACCTGCAAATACGATCAGGGTTCGGCACAGGCTGACGATATCATCAGAATTATATTCTCAAATCTCATCGCAAATTACAGATGATTTAAGATAGACTTAAAACAACAAATCATAATCACAGCGACTTTAAACTTGTACATTATCTTGCTTGAGATACATTCCCACGAACGTTTATAAATTCTATTTTCGAGGACATGCAATCAATATAACGTTAAATCTACTTTAGAAACGCGTACCTCGGCGGGGCAGGATCGTCAGCGGTCTCTTCGAGCACCACGGCACTGTCGCTGTCTCCCAAACTGTCCAATCTGTCCAAGGCATCACAAGGTGGCGAGTCTCTGGTACCCGTGCTCCTCTCTGCCAGTCTGTTCTGCAATTGCCGGATCACCCTCTGCTGTCGTAAAATAATGGACTCCCGTTGACTCAGGCTCGCCTCGATCTCTTTCTGCTTCCTGCACAGCCTCGACTCGAATAGCAGAAGCTGCGACGACAAGGTCCGCAATTGCTCGGCCTTCTCACGCGTCAGTCGGGCCACCAGGTCCTCCTGCGAATCGTTACGGCGTGATTTGAGCATCGATTGCGCCAATTTGCCAGGGCAATTGCAAACAATGCTACAATGGATTTTGTCACATACGCGCGACCATGCTCGCGTCAATAATTAATACCGCGATCGCGATTGCAAGGCTCCAAATATTAAGTAATTGATCAACGGACAATCAACGCCGCACGTCATTGTTTACATTTACTTGGCACTGTTGATTAATTTCCTCGCATGCTCCGCGTAACCCGGCCGGTGATCTCCCGATCGAAATACCATTCGACTCGATTTATCGAAATGATGCGGCGTTAGATCGTACTTTTATCTGATATTGGCTCAAACATCTCGAATCTCTTTGTCTTATGCGAAATGCACTACTATCGAGCAAGTAGCGCGTTCCGCTTGCACGCATCGATACGCGTGAGGCCGCGTGTTTGCTCAACGGTATACGGTATACGCATATCGCGTGCATCCGGCCATCGCTTTGCACGAGTATTGCGTCTCTTCCTTCCGTCCTCCTTGCAGGAGGATGGGTCCATTACTCCCGCTATTGTGCAACGTAAATAGCGCAGCGAGATGATCATCAAATGCTACATTGCGTATTTCGCCAACGGATGTGGAATGAAAATAATTGAGACGTTTCGCGGATGTTTCATAGTTGTGCCGAAAATAAGGAATTATGTCATATAAGGAACATCTCTGAGGGAAGAGGATATTTTTAGTATCCTTTTCTACTTTGGGATTCACGCGTAATATCACATTTCACGCAACACAAATTGTCTTCTTTACCGTGCAATAGAATAAAAATGTAACCGGCGATGTTTAATCGTTGAAAAGAATATTTATAAGATTAATAAAAATCTGCGCAATATTGTTGCGATAATACGATCCATAGATTGAAATTTTCACGAGATATCTTTTTTTAATCCTCTTTTTCAAAATTTTTTTCCATATGTTTGTTTTTTAAATATGAGATAGCAAAATATTTTCAATCATCTATATATATATATATATATATATATATATATATATATATACATACACACACAATATATGTACATTATATATATTGCACGTATATTACAAGTTTGTTGAGATTTGAGAAAATAAATATTAGCGTTATAATTCGCAGTATCACGTAACAGAGAATAAGTGAAAGCTAATGGTATCACCATTTGCATTCCTCTGACAGTATATCATTACATGTTGTACAAAAGAATAATCTTCCTGATGTGCGAGAAGCGTGTAAATGGCAGATTATCGGGAACAAGATTATCGGGAGCAAGAGAGATTTGCATTATTTAAAATCGCGCATTCTTTTACGGACGGCCGTTCGTGCACGGGCACACTATGAAAAGTCGCTTTCACTGGCAGAACAGATTCATCACGATGTATTAATGCTGCTCTCGTTCGAGATGGACGAAAGCACGCGGAAAGTCGTTATTCACAATCTGCACGTCCCTGCCCGCGTATTTCCACGCGCAGAGGCAGGATAACCAGGCAGTCGGGCGGCAATGGAGGAAGATCATTCCGTAGCAATTATTCCCCCGCAGATTGTCGGCGAATTTAGCAGGAGAGCCCCTTTTTTCTTCGCGGGACTATCTAGCGAAATGGAAATAGCCCGTAGTCACGCGAAGTCAGACTACGCGAAATCGTAGAATGTCACGAGACGCTCAGGCTTTATCCCGGAAGTGCACGGAAACCCCTTTACGGTAACGTCTCGTGCCGGTGATGTCGTTTTGCTCACCCACTGAAGTCCGCCTTGCTCCATCAGTGTCGCGGCTAATGTACACGGGGTAGCCAAAAGCGAGGAATATTTTAGCAACAGTGGACGGTCTGGCGAATTCGATCTTCCTCCGACAAGTAATTCTCCTCCGGAGAAATTTGATTATGCATTGTGCGGATGGATAAAGAACAAAAGATTTGTAATAAAATGATTTTTATCAAGAGGGGATACCCGTTAGAACAATTTGAGCGACGATCGATTTGTGCACATTTGTGCACTCGATTCGATAAAAATTTTATTCGCGATTTATGTCGCTTACGATATGCAACGTTTATTTATCATAAAACATTTCCTCCGTTTGCCTCTTCAAAGCATCGAAGATGTGTAGCCGCTCGCATTTAAATGGATCACCGTGTATCTAATATTTCACTGTCCGTAACATCGGTTCGGGTCGGGCATGTTTTATGGTTTTCAGAGGTAATAGCTTTGATCGATCGTTTTGCGTTTCCCTCTCTCCCTCCCCCTCCCGGCCGATTTCTCCTCGTCAAAGACGGGACGAGTTGGGATTGCCTGTGCGGAAGGCGGAAATCTTCTGGCCTCGTAATTGAAACTTACCTGCAATTTTAGGGTCCTTCGCCAGGCAAGCATTTGGTGGGTTTGCACCCGCTGCCTCGCCCTGAGTGCCGCTATGACCAACTTGGCTTCCTCAAGTGACGTCACTTCCGCCTCGTTACTGTCCTTCACCGATTCGCCCGACACCAAGTCACCGATTCGACGGTCCCCGTCGACGGCAGGCAATATGCAGCTGTCCATCGACGTCTCGTCGAAGCTGCAAGCAAAAGGTAGCATGATGAGTGGCTCATCCTTTCATATCTGTTCCACAAACTTTCGGCAGCAAATATCTCGCGATGTCAAAACGCTCTCGAGTAGATTAACGCCGCGAGCACACCTCGCGACTTTCAAACTTGCACGATTGCAGGAGATTCGTGGAAAAAGATTGTGTGTGTGCACGCGCGCGCGTGTGTGTGTGTGAGAGAGAAAGAGAGAGATGCACGTGACAACGTTAAAACAGCTTGCATCATACGCTCTTATTGTCCATTGTGTTATGTGTACAAATTAATTTCCTACTCAAGAAAAACAAAAAGAAAAAAAGAAAAGAAAAAGAAATCTTTCCCAGTTTATGAAATACGAAATGACTCGTTGCGCAACTTCGAGTTGCGCGGTAAGTTTCTTTCTCGTTTGAACTGAGTTTTGCTCCGATGCCGATGCTGCGGTTTCTCATCTTGAAATTTTTGAGATTGGCCGGGATGTTCTCTATCTTTAAAGTTAAAATCTGCTTCGCGAAATCTCTTACAGCAATTCTCTGCAAGTCGTACGAGTCACTGTATCTTTAGAGCTACAAAAACACAAGGAATCATTTTTACTAGCTTCAGCGGCAAATTTCTATTTTCTAACGCGAAAAGAATGCTCTGCCGAATATTCTCCTTATCAAAGGCTCCCTTATCGATCGACCGTCAGCCACTCCAACAGTTGATACAGCGTTTAGAAGGCGCTGGATGTTCGCGTTTAAAAATGAGAAAATCGATAGATATTCCAACATAAAACGGTTTCTAGAATCGGCAAGGAAGCAAGAAATTAATTAGTATATCTTACGTAACACACGACCTTCACTATAATTCCTCACGTTCTTCATCGTTATATCAAGTTTCTTCTTGCTTAACTCCACTTTAGCATATTAAAATTTAATATTAAAATTTCGCACCGCCAAGATGGAA
Source organism: Eciton burchellii (assembly GCA_020341155.1). NCBI lineage: Eukaryota > Metazoa > Arthropoda > Insecta > Hymenoptera > Formicidae > Eciton > Eciton burchellii. Next base: position 1,196,227 of record JAHMML010000006.1, read on the forward strand.
TCATCTTTCTACTATCAAAGACATTTACTTAAAAAGTTTCAACTAATTGAAAAGTAATCAAGTCTCGCACGTCTCGCACTGTGCTTGACAATGAAAAAGGAGTCGTGCCGTTGCAAAGAGCTTTTTATCGATATACTGACGCATTATCCGGCAACTGTATGATTATACGAAACTCGATACGTGATCGCACATGTAGGTAACCGATCCTAATACCGAGAAACGCGATCGGCAAATAAATCAACGATCGCGGCGGAGAACGGTACAACGTGGTTCAATAAAACTTGACGATGAAACCGGTAGGAAAGCGATACGCATGTTACGGATGTTACATGCGCCGAGTATTATTACTTCTGCCCGCGTATTCGAGATGTTCGACGAAACAGCGTAACGCAAAAGCGTACGACAGGACGATATCTTCATCGAATTTATCGGAGCCGATTCGAAGCCGTCCGAGAAAACTCGAGTTCCACGGCCGACATTCGAGATTCGCGCGGACGAACAAGCGCCGATTATCGATATTCTCTCGAACGATTCTCGATGCGCGCCGGCTGTGGGGCCGCAAATTCGTTTTCTGAGCGCGAATGAACGCCGATGGCGCGACTTATCGCGGCCGTCTAATCCGCCGGAGCGAACCGTTACAGGTAAATGAAAAAAGGAAAAAGACTAGCCAGGCAAGTTATGCATTACGGCCGCAAGGCGAGGCCGGTGTGCACGCGAAGCGGAGCTTTCTAAAATTGTAGTCGTGCTTTCACGAGACTTGAAGCGCGCGGGCGCGCGAGTAAAAGCGAGGTCGCGACGAGACGAGACTCTCCGCGATAGCGATATCGATCTTTATCTCGAAGCATTTACATCGCGTCGTATATCAAACGGATACAACTACTGCGAGGTCCTGAGCATAAAATCAGCCGGAATACACGCGCGAGCGCATGCACCATACGTCGTTCGCTGAAAATGTAAGCTCACCCTTGGCGGGGCGAAAGCCACACTCGGCTTTAAACTCGGATAGAGACACGTGTCGTAATGTCGACAGATTACTCGCTGCCTCGGTAGTAAACCGACCCCTTTTGGCCACTCGGGAATCTCCGAAAACGCCCCTCGATAATAAAATTCCGCGGTGAACGCGCGTGGCGCGAGCGATCCTCGCGATTGCATTCGACGACAACTTTCGTCTTTCAAATAATAATAATACGAGACGCCGCAGAAATGTACGTCTCTGATTGTTTACGACGTATGCCGCCGTGTTCGAACTCGCGTCAGAATTCCAAGGCGGAAAAGTTCCCTCGTCCAGAGCAAGTACATTCCGATCGAACGCGCTCGAATCGCACAAGACAGCGGTTCGTTAACGCGCGCGTGCGCGCGATCCGCATAATGAGCAGAGAATGAGCTAAATTATTTACAAGTTTATGCGCGATCCGGATAACAGCGGCGACGCGTATTCACGGGAGGCATTTTTCCAGGCCCCCTCCCCCTCCTTCTCCTGTGCCTTCTTTCTCTCTCTAATTCTCCGGCTAATTAAGCTTGAATAAATTATGCATGAGTCGTCCGGCTGAGTCATGCCACATCGCTGATGAAGTTGACGTTTTCCCTCTCGGAGGGCATCGATCGCGGGGCGCCCTACGTGCGAGCCAAGGATCAAAAACCCCCCTGCGGTGCGGTACGATAGGGAGGCGTATGTTTCCGCCAGGTAACCCCGAGAGCGAAACCACCGCTGCGATATAAATGCGTTTCCAGCGCGGGCAAAAATGGCGAAATAATAAAATGGCAAAAGCGCAATATCCGTACTCGAGACGGTCGTAAAAGACGAGTAAGGGCTTGGAGATAGCCTCGATTAAGACGCCAACTGCGGCTACCATTACGATTGTTATCCGGGACGCGTGCATACGGGCAGAAATTAATTACCGATTATTTATCATTATCGTTATTATTCATTACGCCCGCATTGCAGCCGGAGATCTATTAAAATGCATGGATTAATTATTAATTATCGTTCGCAATTATTCGCAAGTATCGTTATTATTACTGCGAAATTCATTAATATCGAAATTATTGATTATTAGCTGTTATTTGCAACCGCTAATTATTACTGTGATCGAAATTAATTATTATTATTATTATTATTATTGTTGTTGTTGTTGTTGTTGTTGTTATTATTATACGAAATTATTATCAGTCCACATGCCGTCGTAGACACATTTACCATTTCGCGTACTTACACTCGATACGCAAAGGTGGCAATATTTCAGGATTAATTCGACCAATTAGCGACAAAGTGGACTCGCACCTCCGTCAGACAGTCGCAGACCGGCGCGAGACACGGATAAAGACACGAAARAATGAARAATCAAARTTTKTTCCCSCCCCCCCCCCCCCCCCSCCYCCYCCCCTCCTATGTCTGATGAATCCCAGCCGTCATTCAACGCTGTTAACTGTAATTGCAGCCGATTCTCACGTGCATCACCACCGGTCATCAGCGGTCATCATCGCTGGATATACCCTTCTCCTTCCCGCGTGTGCTTCCCCCGGGAATTAATCCGGGTTGGCCATTGTCACGTGACCAGATCACGTGACGCGCGCGTTGCCCTGAGCGGTCCACAAGCATCTGAGGTGCAGGCTCCGGTAAATATTCCGCGCGCGGTATTTCGCATGCCGCGCGTACACGCACGCAGCTATGCGCGTCGATATACGCACGTCCTCCCATTGCTCGTTGCGGCCAGCTGGATATTGCGTTCGCGCGGATCCCATGGCGACGCGCAGACACGCCGCAGAAATACCGGACGCGCTCGACGGGAATTACAGTCAGGTGGTGTCAAACACGAGGGACATCGTGAAACCGCACACAGCCGCTCGGGGTTGCTGTCGGATTGAGTTCCACCGGCCGATTCGTAATTTTTCCGCAAATATCCGATTACATTCTCGGCCGCGGCTGCGAATTCATCCTCCAGCGCGGATCACCCGCGGTGATCTGCTCTCTCTCTCTCTCTCTCTCTCTCTCTCACCGTGCGCGGGTGATTAACGAACCAGCGAGTCGAACGGCTTCTTTCAAGGCGCTTGTCTCGATGTATCCTTCTTCGGTTACGGTTTTGTCTTTGACTAACGTTCACTTCCGGCGCAAGTTGCGATGTAATTGTTCCAAGCGCGATCTCGTGCTGTGTGCAAGTAAATCCAAAAGCGTCCGCTATATATATATGCTTACACCGATATATATATATATATATATATATATACACGTACAGGTGAATGCGGATTAACTTTAGCTGGAACGTGTCTCTAAACACGAATGGCAGATGCAGCTGTTCGGAGACCGCTACCTTTGGCTATTATTCCATTAAAGCTGCAACCGGTTTCCGATAACGTTATCCTATCGGGTGTTGCATCTACGTTAATTCCCTCAAGTTCTGGCCGATATCTGGAACGATCGACCAAGACTGTCCAGGTTCTCGTTTAAGAATAATATTTGGCTTACTGAAATACTTAACTAATTAAAATGCACGTGTATACATACGCATTATTGTTAAACGTAAGCGTAATTTATGATAAATCCCTGAACGCAGTCTCACGAATGTTTTCCTCGCAAGGTCAAAGGTACTTCAAAAGAGAATGCTCTGAATGAAGCAAAATAACGAGCTGAAACGGGGATTGCTGTATTAATTATGATGTCCCATAACTTGTCCCTAGTCTCGCAAGTTTGTAAAGTTCCCCAATTTATTTATCTTTAGATTTTGCCTGCTAATCTTCTGCGGGACAACTTGGTTCGCCGAAGGGAGACTTTGCGCTCGAAGGCTATCAGTATCACATCGAGGCTCTATAAATATCGGATCTGACGAAATTATTAAGCCATCGATACAAGTCCCGATTACAATTACGACAGGGAGCTGACACCGAGCGATATCCGACAATCACATTTAACCGAGAACTTGCGAAACATCTCGATTGCGAGACGCGCGCTCGCAGGAGAGATGTGATCTACATAATAAACAGGCAAGAAATATCCGCGAGAGACACGGCCAAAGGAGAAAGGAAATTAGGTTTATCCGGCCTCGCAGATCCCGTAGGAGAGTATCTTCGTGCGTGGCGTAACGAAGCTGGAGAGTTTAGCGATCGCTCGCAGCCACGCGAGACGGTTTTATCGGATCGGGAAAATTCGTGCGCCAGCTGATGTAGCGTCTTAATAAATTTGCCTAATAATTCAGCAGCGCCGGCGACGTCACGGCGAGTGCAGCTCCGTAGCTGCAATTCATACCGGAAATGCGTTCAGGAAAATTGAATCGGAGGGGAGCGCGTACAAGTTCCGACAAAGAGACCTTCGTGAACCGCCACGATTCATAACGGCGGGACTGAGTATCCGCCGATAACGCGGCCGAAATTTATTGGGACGACAGGTGCTGGTGGCGATGGGAGACCCTGGCCCCCTCTGCCCTCCGACTGCACGTGGCGTTAGCTCGCTGTCTCAGCCGTAAAATTTTTACCGCTTATCCCCTAGGCAAGCAGGTGCAGCCTCGTGCATTTGGCGTGCACAGACGGATATCGTCTTTCGATAGCTCGCAGGCTCCGACCGGGTGCTTCACGTCTACCGATTCTTCAAGAGGGAGAAGGTTTAATCAGCAGCCTTCATGAGATTTTGGTTGGTTTCAGGGCTAGTCGCGCCAGTCGGCACCTTCGAGACTTCCGACGTGAGGTTGCTGCGGAAGAAGCGATCGTGCGCGGGACATTACTCGTCGCCTCGTTCCCTCAGGATGCATTCCGCTCTCGTTGTGAAAACGCGAAAGATCCAAGTCGTAATAACGCCGATAAAGTACGCGCTCCAACTTCCGCCAGTTACACGGAGCGGAACAAGGGACGACGAGGAGAGGAGGAGAGAACATCGGCCGAGCCAAAAAGCGTGACATCGCACGCGGTACATAAACCGCAATTTCTCAAGAGTGGAATATAATTTCTGCCAAGGATACTCTCCCTCCCCCATCTCCTTCTCTCTCGTCCGTATGCCGTGAAAATAAGCAGCTGTTGCTTCGACATACGCCGCATCGGCTGCCCGATTTGCCCGAAATTGCCAGTAATTTCGACCGCCCTGTCATCCCGAAATGATAGCATCTGCCGAATACGCTCGCGATGGCTCGAGAGATCTTACGAGATACGCGCACGCGCGCTACATCGACGCAAACCGCGTGATCCTGTGTGATAACTGTGATGAGATGGGACAGAGTGCAGCCATACGTCATCCCAATCGCAGAATCGGCCGTGCATCAATGTCCCCGCGACGATGATCCGCATGATACATGTATAAAATTCGCTAGGGAAAATTCCCGATAACATTTGTGACGCAACATTTGTGATATGCAAAACATGCGAAACCGCGGAAAACCTTGGCACGAAGCATAAAGAATGATCGAGAATCTCAAGGCGTTCGGTTAGTACGTTCTATAAAGATAGAAATCTGGAGTAAAGCGCGGACCTCGTAAAAGGAGTTCGTAAATGTGGTTGCTGCTGCGCGAATCAAAGTACGCTTTAGCTTTAACGCATCCGCCCGCCGGAAACGACAAGTATGGTCCACCTACGCTGCTGTCTGGTCCACGTTATGGACGCTATTTGCGAACCGTAAAGGTGCACTCGCACTATGCGGGCTCTTGCGAGCAAACTGCCCAACGTTTCCAATTAACGATCGACGTTAAAGGAGGCTGAAAGGAGTTCAACTGCATTGATCGAGAATTTAATCGGGAAATCTGCAAATCTCGCGGTTACTCCGAGCAAACTAAATAGAGCGAGAGATACATTCGAGGCGTTACATTCGATGCGACGAAGGCCGCTCGCGCGTAGCCGCTTTGCGACATCGCCGAGTAGCTCGAAATGAATTCTGGGAATTTATTTATAATTAATTAGGTCATTAATTGTGAGTGAATAATTTTTAGATCTTATTCCATTCCTTATAATTAAAGTTTTAGCTTTAATTGTACATGAATTTCTATTATTTATTGTTATTAGTTTTAATAATTTCATCGACAGTTAGATCATTCTAGATTGACGTATACGAATGGGGACGAACTTATCGAATGATTGTCATTTTTGGTAACTACGTTTTTCGTTTCCATTGCCGATTTCGAGTCCTAGATTAAGATTAGAATTTCATTTGGATGAGATTCATTGGGATTAGTCTCTCACTAATGTGTCATTTGTCATAATTCACGATGAAAATTATACATCTTATAATTCAGGTGTATCATCGAATCGCGAATGTCGGATAATTAATTACAATTACGTAGATAATAATATGTTACGTTATCATGTTAATAACGTACATAACGTGCGAGACGAGATGTTTATTCAATAGATACAAATAATCGCAATATTTATTCGATGATTATATATTTGGCTTTTATTCACGAGGAGGACTCATTTATCATTTCCAGGTCGCTTTCAGGCCGAATTCAAGCAGATTTCGGTGCAAACGCACCTTCAGCACGGCGATTACCATCGTCGACAACATGAAGCAAGGAGCGCGGCCGGCGCGACGGCCTGACTTATCGCGCGTGGCAACCGGGGCCAGCTCATATCCGGTTCCTGCCGTTGCTTATACACCTGCGTCACCTGGATGTCAAGCTCGCCCGGGTCTCACAGCCCTTTTACCGTTAAATGAGCGGACAAACAATCGGCGCGAGCGTCCCGCCCCGAAGCCGGCGATAGCCTTTTCGCAAATACCGAGCGATCGAAGCGTGCGCGTACGCGCGTACCTGTCTCGTATTCGCAAACGGCTGAAACAATGGGACCAATACGATTAGCTTTTCGCCGGTGCGAAAGCCGAGTTCATCGTTCATTGTTCGCGGATCGGCGTGGCGTGTTTCGCGCGGTAGAAAAATTCAGAAATGGGACTATCGCATGGCGCGCCAGTTCTTCCTTCTCGTTTGGGTGTGCCAAACAAGGCTTTAATTTTCGGAGGCTGATTAAGGATAATTGAGCCGCTCGCCCGGTCGCGGCCGAATCAACGGGGATATCGATGGGGACAGTAATTTGCAGGAACAATACCGGAACACACCGTTAACAAATCCCACGATCCTATTGGAGCTGATCGCACGACCGGTATTCGGCAACGGCCAATTTTCATTACCGCTGCGGTAATACGTATTTCGGCTTGCCATTTGGACTGTGTCCGAGTATCGGCCAATTATACTCCGCTTGTGTACGATCAACAGAAATCAATAACACCTTGTCATCACATCCAGCCCCACGTACGTATCTCCTGTGCACGCTTAATGGGGACGATTGTGATATAGCGGCATAACGCAGGTGACTGCGCGTTGTTCGCGATCGCGGCATGATCGTCGCGAGAGATCATTAAAAGCAATCGACTAGCGATTTCGTCCTACGAGGTAATTTTATCATCACGCCGTTATCGCCGTCTCCGTCGCTCGTTCTCGTCGATCGAAATTACGGAATCGTATATCAATTCGCGGGATCCGATTAACGCGCCGCGATAATCCTAATGCTCGTCGCGCCGCTAATCGGTCGGATCGCCGCTCTTAACAGTTTATTAAATTACTTTGTCTAATTAATCGCACGGTGCGTGCGTGCTCGTAATTAGGGGCGACACGCGGATAATTTACGCGAGTCATTTCGATGGCTCGTAACGCGTTTAATATAGACCGCGATGCCGATCGACGGCTTATTAGACAGAACGCGATAAAGGCGCAAATGACTCGCTCGCGTGTCGCCATTCCCGCGGTCGGAGAAGAGGGGCGAGAGCGATGAAGAGTTAATTATTCGCGAGGACAAACAGCAAAGTAGCAAATTGATCTGTCCAGGTTCGAGGAGAATCCGAAACTTAATCGCGATCGGTAACCGATAATTCGCGTCTCGTGCTTGATGAATCGTTGAAAATTTTGGAGGGAGCTTTGGGAGAATTTGGAAACGAAATTTCTGCTGAAATTTGTGAAGAGTTTTATCGAAGAGTTTTATTTTGTCGATTTTTTATTTGTTTGTCGAGCTAGCTGGAGCTTGCGAATCACAAAGCAAGCATCTCGTCATTTATTCATTCGTTTTACTTATTTCGGCTTTATTGTCCGCAAATTCTTGCGCGCGGCGAGCATTGTCGCGAGCAAACAAACAATCAAACTCGCGCGGCTTGCTGCATCTTTTTCCTCTTCCGCGTTGTAACGGTGACATCTGGTTCTTTAAATCCTTCAACTGTAATCGCCTTATCTCGCACCACCGCCAGTATCCTCCGCGACTGCCTCGAACGGTAAGAAGAGTTAACTAACCAGCAGAGTTACCGTGAACTTGCTGAAAGGGTACACGCGAGCTCGTTGTGCGAGCATCGGCATTAAGCGCTTCCCTATCAGCGTTGACCCAATCAGCGCTAAATTCGCAGTTGCCGATATGCCGTGTCATGCCGTGTAATTTCTAACAAACTAGATCGATCTTGGCGGATGGAATCGGATTTCGAGTGAAACGATAATCCCGTCGAAAGAAAGAATTTCCGCAGAGGTCACAAGGCCACGATGCAGGCGCCGAGTCGCGAAGCGGCGGGCAATTCGCGTAAAACCCGCCGAAAAGAGACCAACGTCCTTCACTCGACGTGACGAGGAAAGTGCCCCGCGATGACCGTCGCGTGTCGTTCTCTCTCACGCATTGTTCGCAGAGCAAACCCGCCACGCGAGTGTATCGAAAATAAGAGCGCGCCCGTTCGTTCGCGTTAGCGGCAGAAATTAAGCACCGCTCGTAACAATATCCGCCACAGCTCGCTGCATTGTCGCCCGTTCGCGAAACACACGCGAAAACGATCGCTCGGGCCACGTACAGGGATTTGCAATTATCGCGTCCTTTGTCGTACACGGGACAAAGGAAACGCGGAAGAAATATCGCCCCGGGCTGGCCGCGCACGGCAACGGAAATTATGATGCTCGCTTTCAGCGATTGGCAAATTAACAACAACGACGGCGCCATTCCTCCGTCCCGCCATTCCGCCGTTATGTCCCGTCCCGGGAAAAATCGCTCGCGCGTTTTTATCGCGAGCCAAATGCTCGCCGAGAGAACCGATCATCGCTGGCGATCGTGAAGGGGAGAGGGAGAGAGAGAGAGAGAGAGACGGGGACGAGAAAAGCCAAGTCCTCTCAATCCTCCCGATGCTTGGCGCATCGCGCGATCGCGCAATGGGGATGGGGGAGAGGAGGGCATGCGACGTGTTTTTGATAAAGTTTGTCGCGTTCTCTCTCAGCAGCATTCCTGTAATCGGGTTTTAGAGTAAAGTCAAACGCTATTTCAACCCCTCCCGTCTCGAGTTGGTCCGTTAAGGCTCTCTCATGAAGAGAACTCTCACTATCCTTACGATCATTAAGCAGCCTTGTTAACCTTATCTCCTTATCCGATTCAATTTACAGATTCAATTATCCGATCCTGCTGCCGATCGTGATCACGGTACGACGATTAGGAATGTTCAACGAACGCGTTTCAACGAACGTGTCTAGGGAATTTTTCATCGATCTGGGATCACTTCAAAGGGAATCGTCCCTTTAACGGGAGCGGATATCAGGATCTCGAGTCAGCCTAATTACGGATTCACTCCGTAAGCAGGAACAATCGCGCGTAATCGTGTTCGTTTCCCTTCTGGTTTCAGGAATGCTGAAATACGCGAGCAACACGAAAACTTAGTTTAGTTATCCGAGACTCGTCAAGACGAGTCCGATGATGCCGGGAATGAAGAACGAAGAGCGAAGAAGCATAGGCGTATTCGCGGGGATGGGAGAAGGCGGGGGGTAACGTCCGTGGGAAGGTATCTCTCAGATTCCGGAGAATACAGATACAGATACATCAGACATATTGAAGCATACCTTCGTGTTAGCGGCCAGACGTTGCGGCCTCGACGTGATTTGTCGCAGCCTGCGCGAACGAAAAAGCAGATTGACGCCTCGTAGCATTACAATTGCCCGTCTCTTTCTCTTTCTCCTCTTCCCTCCGTCGGCATGCTATATCTGTCGGGCACGACAGATAAAACATTATTTATTATCAGAGCGCGTCGACCCCACGACGTCCCTCCCGGCGAGAAGGCGCGTCGGCGATCAAGAGCTTTCGCGGACAAAGAGCGTCGCGATGCCGCTATCCTCCGGCGTCTTTTTCCCCCGAGGAAGATGATTCGCGTGCGCCTGAACGGACGCAGAGACGAAAATCGCTGCAACAGCCCCTGACTGCTCCGTCCCCGGATCACATGTCCGTGCGTGGCAGTGTGTGCGCGAGCAATATTACACACAATCGCGAGGACAGACCCAGCGACGGATTTACATATTCACGGCATCGCTTGGTGATCCGCGACAACCCTCCGGCTCTTGCCCAACGGATCTAGGAGCAATTTGTTCGGCGGAGAGACGATAATTCTGTCGCGACGTTTCCAATGGTTTTTAAATCTCTTGAAAACCCTCGCCCGTCCTCGTTCTCCCTCCTCCCAGCGTCGCACTTCGTCCTGTGATCGAGACTCGTTGTCTCGATCGGACGGTTAATGCAATCACCGCCGCAGAAATGAAAAGCAAAGAGACAGCAGCGAGATGAAACGGGCAGCAGATGAAAGGATGGATAACGAGAATTAAACATCGAGAGATTCCCGTGCCAAGTGCCGCTCGCTTTTACGGTCGTCAATCGATGACTCGCACCGCCGACATTTGCGCGACGCGCGAATATATATACGATGATCCGAATCCACGGCCTAGTGCCAATTAAATCCCTTTTGTACGGCCGTTCTCTCACTACTGTCGCCAGTTTTTCGCCCGTTCGATGTCTGCTCTCCGCGCTCTCCATTAAGTCAACCCTCCGCCTCTCTTACCAGCGATGAACCAATTCTGACCAATTGCAAAATTAAGTGCTAATTCGATACCCGAGTCATACCGCAGCGAATTAGATCCATTGCCGGGCTGGGAGGGGAAGCGGCTGATTTAATATTAAATTACCTTCTTCCTCACACGTTCGATCATCGACAATTCTTTAAACAGCCAAAACCCAAAGGGTTTAATAATTCCAGTGTCATAAATCGCAGGAGAAGAGAGAGAGAGAGAGAGAGAGAGAGAGAGAGAAAGCAAGAAAGCTCTCTCTCTCTCTCTCTCTCTCTCTCTCGAGTTTCTCACTGTTTAAAGAGAGCTTTATCTTCTTCCGTACACAAGACGGGACACTGTCGTGCAAATAGAACCGTCGACACCCGGCAGCCTTTCTCAGCGTTCATCTCGTGCCGGGGGTTTCAGTTCCGTTCCAAGTACGATTCTAATACGGCCTGAATAGGGGACATCCCGCGCCTAGATTCGGACATCGCCAATCTCCATTTGCTAATTCGCCGTTAACTCTCTCACGATCGACGGCGGCAGCTTTCCTGCTTTTCTCTCGTTTTTTCCGACCAACGACCCCTTAAATCGCACGTTCCTTTAAATCGACGATCAAGGAGACGAACAGCCAATCCGACGATGAACCAGTTTCATCGAAACTTCTCGTTTACGCCCGTTGCGCGATCGCGAATCGCGCCAAGATATAATCAGCGATGAACGAAGCGAGTACGAAAGTAACGAGGACGCCGAAATTGTAATTTTCCTTGCGAGATGATGTTCGTCACCGTTCCGAAGGACGCGGAAAGTACCAAGGCGGCGATGAAGAGAGAATCGCAAACTGATGCAGCTTCCGGCAATGATCCGCGTTAACCGTCGATCGTCAAGGAGTTACTTGGCAATCACTACAGCCACGTCGTGCTGTGCCAAATTATGGAGACGAGAGTGTCCATTCGTGATCGATAACTTTCGTTGCGTACACGCCAACTTCCGAAAATGTCACGCGTGATGCTCTCGCTTCAATTGTGCATTTCGCGTTCTCTGCGCCGAGTGTTATTGCGCGAAATTATCGAGCAGCAAACGAGAGGATACTGATGAAAAATGAACAGATGGTAAACTAATTGGGATAAATTTTTAGAAATTAAATAAGGCCTCGTAATGCCTTAATCAGAGATTAAGTGCATAACTGTGCAGCTACGCGTTACATCTCCGAAAGATCTCGTTGAACACGAACGCTGAAGCGGTTACTTAAAATACTGATATATCAGAAGGGTACTCATCTGTTGTGCCTCCTGCGACGATTCTCTCCACTTTTGCCCGACGTTGTCGACATTTTCCGCCGTGGAAAGTCTTTCGAAGGCGTACGCAAATAATTCACGAACATATCGATCAAAAGCACTTTTGCTCCGTTCGTAACATTCATATTATCGACCGTGTCTTTATCCATAGTGCATATTTTATGCGAATAGGCCGTCGAACAGTCCTTCGAATCTCGTAGGTCGCTGCAATTTGCATAACAAATTGAAACAATTTACAGGATAAGCGATAACCGAATCCTCACCATCGATCTCGACGAGAATTTTGAAATGTACCGTTTCTTATCCCTGACAACCACGATTAGCGTTAATTCCCTAAAATGCTCTCGCCGTTCAAATAACGGTAAAAAAATTAGTGGGTCTACAGTCGAATTTTTGCTACGGATGCACTCTTGTCATCGAAATGACGAAATATTCATCGCAATTATTGCAGTCCTGGCTGCATTCGCGCCATTTGAGATATGCATTGCGCGTTAATACCGATAGATCGATCCGCGGCGTTACAAATTCCCGTTACGAGATAGAAAAATTCGCAAGTACCGCCAGGAGAATTTATTTCTTTCTCCGCTATCTCTCACGTCTCCGCGCGCACGTGATATCTCCAAGGGAAGGGCGCCGACTTGGAAAAAAATGCCCACCTGCGAAGGTCCGCAGGCAAATTCTGCCGACGAGGAGGAGAAGAATGGGAGTCCCTTACGGGATTGATATTTAATATTTACCTCTCTCGTGAAACTTTTCGTACAAAGTAACGACCGTGCGGACGATTCGTTGAACGACGCGGATATAGCAGTAGAGCCAGCGAATTACGAACGAATCTGAATATTCTCACGCGGGACCAGCGGATTCTACAGCAATCCGGGGGAAATTATATTTTCCCGTTTTGCAGAACTTCCGAATGAGAATGAACGAGTCGGACGCTCCTCGCAGGAATAATGAGTCTCAAAATGAGCACGAGCGCGGATAAGCGTTCGCGACTTTGGACGGAATTATCGAGACACTATTCCGGGATATCGCACTCCCAGGACAAGCGGAGTCGACTGATTTCCAACGCTCGGAACGCGAACGCACACGCAAATGCAAATTCGCAAGACAAACGGCGAAACGCAGAAGCGAGAGGTCCCGCTTCGCAAACGCGGGCGAGTGCACCCGTTTGCACGGACGCGCGAAATGCAACTGCGAATGGAATTCGTGCGGACCGCAGTGGCGGCATGCACATGCCTGCGCCGTCGAGCACGTGCCATCGGTGAACGTGGATACGTGTGTGTGTGTGTGCGCGCGCGCGTGCGCGATTTCGAAACGCCTCGACTGAGAAGCGTTAAAGATTTCTCAAAAGCGCGACCGTAGTAATCGACGTTGTCCGCTCGCGATCATTCAAAGACTTTACGTCCGTCCCTTCCTCCTCGCGCGATTAATTATTTACGTATCGCGCGCGCGCGCGCGAGAGAGAGAGAGAGAGAGAGAGAGAGAGAGAGAGAGAGAAAGAGAGATATCGATGATTCACTGAAGCACTCATGAAAGAGTATGAGACATCATTAACGTCGATTGTACGACGACGTAGGCGCAATCTGTGATCTCATACATCCAACGAAATTGGAACGGAAGGGCAAGAGAGTTCACGACTGCGGCGAATGATTCGTGTCGTCGGACGATATGCGTTTTACAATCCTCTGCACACTGGCACACTCGGTGTATTATCGTTGTCGTGCAAAGAACGCGACGCGCGCGCAATGCGACTCGGGAATGTCAGTCAGCTCCGGGCCAAGCGGATTTTAGCGGGTGTATTCATCATTAAAACTCGGGGGATCCATTGTGTTTCTTCGTTTCTATCTCCCAAATTAAACACGCCCGACGAAAATTCCCCTAGATTCCATCATTACGCGACGTTCGCCGGCGTTCGCCGCGAAGAATCCTTCGCGGATAATTAATCTTCGTTATATCGCGACTCCACGTAAGGATCTCGATCTATTTTTATTCCTCTTCCACCGCGCCCCCGCAGACGAGAGGCTGTTTTATTCGCCCACCTTTTCTCCTGCGACGCCGCATCGTTGCGGCGATCATCGTTGCGCTCTCCCGTTCGCCGATACGCGGTAAAAAGCGTAGCGAACCGTCGTAAGTACCGCGGAGCAATTAATTCTCGCCGGGCGGAAGGCGGGGAGAGCGAGGAGCGCGATTGAATCGCGCGTCGTCGGAGAACCGCGCGACCAGCATCCATGTATCACGGCGAGACGCGCGTATGAGATTTCCGCTTCCGCTTCCATTCGATATAGAGCGAATGCATAGCGAGACGCGCAAACGTCGATGTATCGTTCGAGCGATGAACGAGCGGATGCTTCCGACGACGGCTCGCGATTGAGATCATAACCCCTATACTTCGTTCCTTCTCCGCGACGCGGTCTCCATGGAAACCTTGGAACGCGCTGTACGATGCAACGTCGCTCTAGTTGGAAAGGACGCACGTGGGATTATACATGGACGAGCCAGCTTGACGCGAAACCTTCGGGATGGAATGTATCGGCGCAAAGTTTTAACTGATCGATGGAGTCCGATCATTCATTTCCGAGCGAGAAGACTATTGTTCCCTTAAAACGTTTCCCCGGACGCTACGTTACGACTTGCGGTTGATAAAAAGTCCCGGATGTACGAATCGCCCGGCAACTTTAACGAGATAAGAAGCCCGACGCGTTTCCATTCACGGCATTTTCCGCGAGCTTTTCGCGCGTTTCCGGCGAACGCGTCGCCAGTGCGGGGGATGCCGGATGCGTGAATCCGCACACACCAACGTGATATTATTGACAATTTAATCTGCAACATGTGCGCGCTATATCCGCGATGATGTTGAAAACAACGACGAGCGCAGCATAACTCATAATTAGGACGCGCGGAGTTTTTCCTTTTTTCTTTTTCTTTTTCGTCGCCGAATTCAATTCCCGGATTCCCGCAGTGAAAATTGGACATCCTCGAGGAGTAGGAGGGAGAACGGGAGGGCGGGGAACGATGTCAAACACCGCGTGCGATACGTTTTTCTCGTTTTCTCCTCTTTCCCTTCTCTTTTTTTCCTTCGGGGGTTGCCCGTTCAGCCTCGACGGCGGTTCACGCTTTGAACATTCATCTCGTTAGCGCGAGAGAGGGCGGCATAAAAACCGCGCTCGGCTAAGACAGTCGATGCCGCGGTCCGGGCGCGTTTCAAACGCATCGGATATACCGTGCCACGCAGAAATCAGGTTAAGTGCGTCGGTAAAACGCTCTTTTGTCGACCGGAAATTCGAATCTGTAAAGCTCGTGAAAGCGGCACGGCGGAACGATTCCGCGGAAGCGAACCCCCTCGACAGAGGAACAAAGGGCCGCGTACTTTCCTCGTGGCGGCATAAACGGCCAATTACGATCATCTCTCGCAGATGGTTTGGCGTTCGATCGTTCGCGACATTTCGGCTGAATCCCGGCCTCGCGGCGATACGCAGAAACCTTCCCCGAGCACGTACCACCATCCCTCTCCCTTTTTTTGTTAGGACACAGGGCAACGCGATCGAGAAACGCGCGTGTCAAGCGGGAGGATTCAAACGCAGCTAAACGACCCACCTGCGCGCACATATTGCGCGCGGATCGTGCGTTATCGAAGCTAGCTAACAAGCGCGCTGCGCAAACGAAGCATTTTTCGCGGACGCTCGAACCTTTCGGACCAAGTCGTCGGCACGGCGGCGACGTTGAGTAATATCCCGCGCACTTTTATGCGAGATGTGACGTACCCTGCCACCGCCCACGGTAACAAATCGCACGCTCGCACTCGGGGAACAATGAATCACGCGTGAGCTGAGCGAACGAGGAGGCGGCGTATCCCCGATATCGCGATTGCGATTGCCAGCACGTACCGCGGCCGAAACTTGAAAATTCTTGCGGGAACAACGGGAGAGCGGCGGAATTACGCAGCTCTGACGAACTGCGGAGATATCCGCCGACGAAATGAATCGTGAATGCCCGAACGTGCGCGCGTGACAACGAGAGCGCGTCGCGGCGCGGATCGTTCGCATTAGCGAGCGAACGAATGACGGCAGTGGCCGTAAAGCCGGTTTACGGCTCCTCTCGTTTATCCGGCGAAGTAGCGGGACCGCGTGAGAAATTTAAACAATAGTAAATTTTAATAAGGGCCTTCGCAAAACGCCGCACGAAAATGAGAAAGGCGGGTGGGCGGCGGCGGCTCCGCCGCAGTTCCGCGACTTTTCGCGTCAGAATAGCCGGGACCTCGCGCTGTCAGTTACCCCGGGAATAATAACCACGACCCCTCCTTCCCCCTTCTTGCCCGACCACCGACCAAGGTTGTTATTTCTCTCCTATAGCTTGTATAATCCGTTAAAAGTCTCGCGGCTCAATTTGTTCGCGCTTTATTACTTTGAGCCCTCGCGAGTTTCCGACAAGATCCATTTTTTTAAGGCGCCTCTAATCTCCAAGATCTCGATCCGGCAATCTTTCGCAGAGGATATATTGTACATCGCTGCCAATGTCGAATCGTAGAGTAAACATCGACGCGCAAGCAGGTGAGCCGAGCTTCGCAACGCGAGGTTCGCCGAGCGTGCATTTCTGGATGCGCTAATTACTGGTCGTTCGCTTCTCCGCGCGCGGTGGCGTCGACGCGTCTGACCGGCCCATCACATGTCCGTTTCTTTCCGCGACCGAGCGAGGGCGCTCGCGTTCGCACCTGGACACGATTAAATTCGCCGCGGTAATTAAGTGGCAGGTGCGCGGCCGCGATCCTTTGCTCCGAATGTTGTCGCGGAACGGGAAAAAGCTGCTCGTTCTCCACATCCCGGTTGTCCCGAAGGACGCCTCCTCCTCTTCGGCCCTCTCGGAGAAACAAAGCGAAGGCGCACGTGACCGCCATAGAAGAACGCGTCGACGGGAAGTCGAACGGCACGGTATCGACTGCGATAGACGTTGTCAACGGAGAGAGAGAGAGAGAGAGAGAGAGAGAGAGAGAGAGAGAAAGGGGGCGGGAGAGAACTACTCGCTGTGTTTATTTATGAAGATACCTCGACGCGAAAGCGCATATATAAAATCGAATCGATATTCCAGCCCCTTCCTTCCTTCCTTCTGCTCATGAAACACTATCGTTATAATCGCTTTTAATCCGAAAAATCCTTCACCGAGGCTCCTGATCCTTCCACGCGTCGAAATTGGTTTACCACGCTCAGTCACTCGATCACGGTGAGGAAAAAGAATAAAAATCGAGTCTTGTCGAAATAAACGATGTCTTTTTAGTCTCTCGGACGTCAATTGCTTTTGGGCGCAATGTAGGCAAGGCTTTAGCCGTTAACGAAGATCGGGAATGATTTTAGCCAACATACGGCGTTTCTCCGAGCCTCGCGAGAACCCGAGGTCAGAAGGGCAAAAGGTTGCGGCTTGCGCGCGAGGTTCTTCTCCCGGCGAGCGACATGACAAACTTCGTAAAGCAGATTTAGACTCCGGCCCCGACAAAAAAGGGCTTCTCCAATGAGGGGGAGAATATCAAGCTGGCGCACGGGCTTGTCTCTTTGAGGTTGAAGAATTAGTTTAATGCAAAATTCATGAACTCGGTTCGTCGATCCATGGTACTGTCTCTTCCCGTCGTTTGTTTTCTTTTTCGACACGTATGTGCGCTAAAACGCTAAACGACTCGCGCTGGTTGCCATCGGATCGCCATGCGAGAGCTCTTACGCGGTCGATTAAATTAAATTGTTCAGGCCCGGTCAACGGGTTCGACAGCATGCCATATTTTTACACATTACAAAGAAGCAACGCTGCCAAACAGATATTTTTTTTTTTTTTTTTTTTTTTTAATACAAAATTACCCCTAACCCCTGATCTCGATAATTTCATTTAATTCGATCGTCCAGCCGCTGTCTTATTATCCTCCTCCTCCGTCATCCCGTGTTATTTAAAAGTGAAAGTACCATTAGATGCAATTTTCTTTTGTCAGAGGCCATTAAAGTAATTTCCGAAGTTTTCAAAGTCAGTAATTCCAAGTTCGCGATTCTTTTACACCGAGAGGCGAGAGGCTAAAGACTACGAAACGATAGCTTTTATATTAAAACTTTTTCTATGTGCAGCATTCAGATACACGAATCATGTAACCGAACAAGAGAACTGTATTATTCGTAACATTTTATTAAATGCTCATTTAAGAATGCTCTCTCTCTCTCTCTCTCTTCTTTCTCTTTTTTCAACACATCAATATGTTCGTTATGAAATAGAGGAATGAGAAATGTTAGATATAGCCTTGTAAAAACGTTTGTCACTCCTTGACTTGACTGCATCTCGACTCGACTTGACTTGACCAACATCTCAGGAGATCTGTAGATGCTTCGCAAAGAGATATCATCAAGTTCGCGTTTTTATCAAGATCGGAAAGAGAATCGGGAAACGCGTGAGGCTCTCGCATTCATGAAGTTAATCCGAGTTCTATCGTGACTTCATTTGCGGCACGTCGAGATGGTGGCTGAATTATTATCGTTATCTCGAAAACAGCTGCGGTACTTGCTCATGCAAAATTAAAAACTAGCCTTCGCTATTTTCCCCCGGGAAGAGAGGAACGCGATAAAAGTAACGTTATAGCAGCCATATCGAGATGCATGAGCAGAAACGCTCGCGCTGCTGTAATCAGACTGCAAGGATCGCGTAACTATTATCATTATATGCTTGGAATTGATTACGATACGTAGGATAATTCCGAAACGTGGTGCCAACGCGAGAGGGAACGCAATCGATAATCGGAATGCAGATCTTCACTTACGAGATCCCGGACGGATGCGAATCGAGAATGAACATGGGGATTCCAATATTTACAATTAATAAATATAGTCACGTATCGCAAACGATGTCAAACTCGTCGCGCGTAAGAATCGCGCAAGAATGTCTCTTTATATCTCAGCATTTCTTTTCAGTTCCCTCATAATCCAGTTTTCTAGGTAAACACGATTGTCAGGGACAGGATTTTGGCAGAGCAGCGTGAAGATACGTCATGCACATAGAATCGCACTGTGAAAAGCCCGCTGAGTACGCTCGATATAAAAAAAGAGGACATTGAAATTGTACGCTTCGCGCTGTAGACAATTCAATTTTACGAGATAACATATCGTACGCGTAACGTGGAAAGATATCTCTCGTTAGGACTATAAATAGGCACTTTATCAATAAATATCTCGAAACGGAAACAGTGTCATCGCTCGCTCGAACTCGATGTTTCTATCCGCGCTTGTAACATTTGTTTCCTTCGGCCCGCAAACTGCAGGACGGATCGTTCCGAGATATCGACATATCGCTATGGCTTGCGGTATAAGACTTTAACGAAGCCGCATCTTTCGAGAACGAAACTGGGGAAATTGATTTCCCTTGTAGAAAAATTGATCTCCGAGATACGGTCGATACAGCCGACAGTCCCCGACTGTCCAATAATTTAGAATAATTTAGAGGGGAATCAAGTTCCAGTCGCGCGGCTGGATAACGCATGCCGGATACCTGACGCCCTCGTCGACTCAACGGGGATAAATTTTCAATTTCTAACGACGTTCGATCGACGACCACGTCAGAATACTCCGGGATCAGAAATCCCGAGTGAGCGGCACCTGCCGCCGAGGAATTTCCTCCGAAAATCCCCAATTCCTCGCGAAAGCAAGCGACATCGCGTCTCGTCACTTTGCACTATACCCTGTGTACGTGTGTACGTTCCACGCAACAATTGCACAGAGATTGTTCAGTCACTGCGCGCGGCACGAGACAGTCGCGTGTCGCGTGGACGGTCCGCGAGTTTCGCGTGCGCTTTCGCGGACGTTCGCGATGCAACTGCGGTGCGGCGGCGGAATACGCGGCGCTGCGCTGCAACGTGCACCGCGCCAATGAGCGCGAGATCGCGCGCCGGACGGGCGTCACTCGCGAGAGACGCGGCCGAGGCGCGCGTCGCGGACGTGTCCCCGATTTCGCCAACGGGAGAACTCCACGTCGGCTAGGATCATCCCGCGCGAAACGCGGATTAGCGAACTCGGCTGACCTCGGCGAGAATCCCGGCGAGGCATGCATCGCGAAAGATCGCGTCCGAGGGGATCTCCCCGATTCGCGGGCGGGAGGAAAGAGAGGGGAGGGACCGTCTCGCCGCGCGGTGTCACGGCGAAATTTTAATTACGCTTTCCCTCGTCCCCACCGGGGAAAGTTTGCGTTTAATTAACATTTCGGCGCGAGCTGATATAATTCGACACGACTCTCGGATCGGCTCGGAGCAACGCGATAAGGTTGCTCGATTTCTAATCGTCCTCTCGATCCTCGTCGCGAAGTCGTCAGAGATTCAGCCTCGAAGGAGAGACTCTTTGGAGCGTCGAGCGATCGTTCGGTGAAAAAAATGTAAACGAGACCGGAGCAAGGCATTCGAAAGATATTTATTCTCCTCTGACAAGACAAAAGAGGTGAATCTACTACGTATTGCGGTTCCCGCATGGTACCGCACGAGCCACGTGGCTCGTGTATAAAAATAAGACGACGACGATAAGGGATAACATCGCGGAAATGCTGGAAACTTGCTCTCGCGAATGAAAATACTCGCTCCACCGACATGACGCCGTGCATTAGCATTAGTGCGTTTATTATTGTTGCCGGAGCGGCGCGAGAAAGGGGAGACGATAGTGCAGATGCGACCTCGCGATTTCAGTCGGCGTGTAGCCCGACAATTTTTCCATCCATTTTCGTTGGCCCGAAATCGTGAAATACTGCGGGCTGATGGATTTCGAAGAAAATAGAGGAAATATACGATCCGAGAGACGCAAGCCGGTGGACGCAACGGCGCGACAGAGAGGTCGACAAAACGTGGAGGTAATGTCGCGCGATTCCAACCGAAAACCAATTACGAAGCGGGCGTAAAATAATTCAGACTCGCTAATTTGACCTTCCATTTCATGCAAGTCATTTTGTCGCAACTTGCTTCCTCAACTTGCAGCTGAATCCTTGGCGCTCTAATTGATCCAATTCCTATCCAACTCGGCGCTCTAAGCTTTTTAATTGACGCGAAGATCTAAGAATGTTTCATGCCGCGTGAGAATCGCGCGGATTCCCAGAATTTCTATCTCTTCTCCGCGTCCCATCAAAAATAACACGAGCAAATATTTAAACGTCGTTATATATTAATATATAACACACGTTTACATCAATCTCTTTCTTTTCCCTTTTCAAGGGAATACTTGACCGTTTAACAGGCGCGTCTGCAATTTTATTATATACCGACACCGTAACGACCATGTGAAAAGACTTTTATCAGGAGCATCAAAGCTCCTTGCCGCTTCAATTTCACGGCGAGCTCTCACGGCGTTTGATGCCATAAATTTATTAAACCGCCTTATTATTTCTACGCTTTGCTGTATGCATTTAATAAACATCGCGTCCAATCAACCAACGAGACGAGACTCTGATGGAACCGTGCGAGACGCGCGAAACTCGTGAGACCCGATCAAATCGAGATTCATCGCGGATTCAAGGACAAAACAAGCGCACTCGTTGGCGCCCGCCGTGCGACTGCCGGCGACGACTAGAGCGCGATGCTTTTCGTTGCGCGCGAAATTCGAGCGCCGCTGGATGGACGCGCGTTACGTGCAGTCGGCTGCATTAATTCAACAACGAAATTTCTCTTCGGCGTACGAGCCGCGCACTTTCCCTCCCCTGCCCGATTAATCGCGCGCTATAATGCCGCACCTGTGCGTTTTCGCCGGCGTCGATCCGTGCATCCGACTACAGAAGCGAGCGGTGGAGGGGAGCGGGGGGGGGGGGGCGGGCGGCGGCGGCTAATCCGCGAATGCGGCCGCATTGTGGGAAAGCGATGCATCATGCTCGGATAATGAGCAAATTGAAGGGAGAAGGACAAGTTGCGACTTGGGCTCCTCCCTGTCGTCGGCTCTCGCGAAAAATCGCGTAGCGAGCGTGGTTTCCGGTTTCCACTAATCGCGCTTATTTTTAACCGAACGGCACGCCCACGCTTGAGATCTCCGGGCACATGACACATTTCGCGAGATGCGAGCGAGGTTTCGAGATCGATTCGCCGAAATGCACCCTCGCGGCGAGTTGGTCCGTTTATCGCTCATCGTATACACGTTATACACGGCACAAAGAAGGATTATATCCCTCAACGTGAATTTTTCTTGAAAAAATTGCTTCTTCGGATGTCGCTTAATCGTATATGCCGATAGCAATAGCGAGCGCGCAAGTAGAGAGATCCGATCCGTATTCGCGTAATGCTTATCTACGGAAAAAATAGCGTAGATTCTCCTCGAACAGTTGAGAACAGTCGAGACTCGTTTTCTCACGATATATTTTTCCACGAGACGTCGGCTATGTCTCGGCTATAAGATAGCAAAATGCGTGGCGCGATAACATCTCGAACGTGCGCTGTGAAAATAGCGCATCCGACTGCTTAGCGACGTGTTAGCGTGATGCGCTAACTAATTTTAATTTAATTTCATCACCAACGAAGCATTATCGAAACAACATCGGGTGTCCGAGTGTATGGACCGCTCCGTGCTAAAATAGCGAATGCAAAATAAACAGCCGTACTTACAGACATGCTCGTCTCTCGCTCGTCACGAGCTCGCTAACAGGACAGCTCACATAAACGTTACGTAGAGAGAGAAAATAAGTCCTGATTCGGGCGTCACACTCATAATAACGCGGAGCACTTATTCACTCTGATTCTCCTCACGTCCTTTCTGGGATCCACTTCCGCGGTGAAAGGATTACTCCGCGTGTCAGAGAGGAGAGGCGCGTATGTAGCATAATTTCCCCAGCAATTTTTCGAGAAATTGCGAGAATTCTGCCGTTGAAAAGTACGCAACGTGCATTCGAGATTCGTTGACACCTTTCTTTCGATATCCCAGGCAAGCCGAGAACTTGCTGAACGACGCGAGATGTCGGAAATTAGCCGAGTAACGCCTGAGCAATGAACTCCTGAGAGAGAACTCTAATGAGAGTTCGCAAAAGGAAAACGACAAGGATAACGCCGCGTTCTCGCGGCGTATTTTACTTAATTAAGAACGGCTTGGACCCCTGTCCTTTTCCCTCATCCTCCTGCTGGCCCCTTCTCCTCTTCTCTTCGCACACTTGCCATTTATATTCTTTTCGCGTTCTCCATTCGGCGGCGAGTCATTTCGGCCGTGCGCTTCACGCGTGTGGACGCACCTGATAATAACGACGAGGTAACATGAGCGATGATGCTGGCCGCATGATTGATTTATGAGGAGATAATTCGGATAATAAAGGGGGATGCGGTTGATCGAATCCGCGAAGCTACGTGAGATAAGAGATAAATAAAAATCCGAGCGAGACTGCGAGAACGGTCGGAAGCGCCAACTGTTCTGCCTGATCGCCTTCTGCGTGATTTTCATTTCGTTACTTCGCGACTTTCCTTTTGTCGTATGAAATACCTTGTCTCGCATATGGCGAGACAATCTTGTTAATTTATCCGGAAACCCGGTACTCTGCGTTTCACACGAAGAAGAATGCATCGGAAAAATAATCTCTGATCGTTTACGTCTAAATTATCGAGTCCCGATTTTCTTTTCGTGATTTGGATATTTGATACAACAACAGAAACGATTATGCCGAAGCTGCTGCTGTTTCGCATTCGCGTTCCATTTCTGCCGCTTCTTGTCCTTCCTCTCGCGAAGGAACAGTAAAACAAAGTAGACTCCGCTCGACGTTTAACGACGTTTAAAGCCAAGTGCCACGCAATTTGACCGTAATAAAGGCTTTAAGCGCCGCGAGATCTTGGCTCGCAAAAAGTGATAAACGGGAGACTACCAAGCTGCACTTTCGTAGGACACGTTCGATTATCGCCGTTAAACTACAGCTGTGAAATGTTGGAACAATGCTCGAACTTCGTTCGAGATTTATCGGCTATTTTATCTTACATCCTTCATCAAGAGCGCCGTATTATTATATTTTTTGCAAAACAGGAGCAAAACAAAAGAATTACAGTGCCGTTTCCGGAAATGAAAGCCGCTGTTAACTCCAATCGTCAATCGCGAGCGCGCCAAACGTTTTAATGATCATCCGTCCAATAAATGCAGCAGCGGACGACATTACTGACGAATTGGATTATCGGCTAATACACGGCTCAAATCCATCGATAAATTGGCGTGAATAAAGGGACCATCGACGACGCTTCCCTTCCATCGATGTAAAATATTGACGCAGTAATGCTACCGAGCGGCTGGAAATGGTCAAAATTTCATCCTTTTTCTCGGTTAGCTCCAGTAATGCCGCTAAAATAACGGTGTTTCATACCTCGGAACTATTATTCTTCAATCGTACTACGTTCCTAGTCTCGAATCTAGGCTTCGTAGCTTCCGTTCAAATAACGTCGCGGGAATCATTAACGAGATGCAGACGCGAGACGCTCTTCGAGATCTTAAATCGCGTCCATTCCGCGAGAACCTGTACCTCTGAGTCTTACACCAGATTACCGCTAGTATCTTTGATTGCGCGCGCGGGGACGCGTCTGTCGAGGGAATCTGCCCGATCCGCTAATATGAATCCTCTCCATCCCGCTGAACGAGAACTAAGAGAGAGAGAGAGAGAAAGAGAGAGAGAGAGAGAGAGAGAGAGAGAGAGAGAGAGAGAGAGAGAAAGCGGGAAATATACGAGCTCTCAGACGACGGGATCGAGAAATCGAAGGCTGGCTCCGCTAAATGCTCGCTGTTTTTCTCCATCCTCGACGAATCGCCGTTATATTTCGTACCATCATCTTCGTTAGCTTTATCCGTTTCGCTTTCTCTCTCTCTCTCTCTCTCTCTCTCTCTCTCTCTCTCTCTCTCTCTCTCTCTCTCTCTTTCGAGGCGGCCCTTCAAGAAATCGGCTATCAGAAATCTGGTAACGCCCAGACCAGAGTTATTTATCGGTCGGAAGAAGCATCTCTCGCACACATGTACGTGCAATACGACACGAGACTGGCTTTAGATCGCCTTTCGGATACTGGCCCTTTCGATCATTTCTCTTCGCTGGGCGCGATGCACTTTACATTATTCTCCCTTCCGAATCGACGTAGAGGCTATTAATACAGCCTGCTGTGCCGCCATTAAGAATCATTTATATCTCGCAGCCGATCGTTAATGGGTCAGAAACGATTGGCGTGTTGGTTCAGCGGATCTCGGGAATAAAAGCAGCGTCAAAATTATTCAATAATCTCTCGCGGGGAGGGAGGGAGGAGTTGTCCTCCGTCGAGGAGCAATAACGCGCTCGCCCTGGATGGTCTCTCTCTTCGGATTGGATCTTCAGCATCTTTGCTCTTACGCGTCAATGATCAATGTTCAGCATTCAATTCCACTCGAGGCGTATACGAGCCGTGATACGGCATTTAATTCGACATTAAACGCATCCGAATCCGAGATAACATCGAATTCGATCCATCTGCGAATTATTCTGCGGGAGATTCGTAACTGAAATTGATGCTTAATTTCCTTTCGATGCGCGTCGAACGAGAGCGCGCGCAATTTTAACGCGCGCTGTTTGTACGAGCATGCCGAAAAGGCGATTCGATTATCCGAAAATACGCATCTGCCGAATATGCGGAAGAATATATACATATATATATGTGTGTGTGTGTGTGTGTGTGTGTGTGTGTGTGTGTGTGTGTGTGTGTGTGTGTGTGTGTGTGTAATGCAGATAGGGCATCTCTTTACGCCGCGATACGTGCCAATTTGTCGAACGGAACGATATTATCTTTAGCAACGAAGCATCGGCGAGCGGAGGCACCGTTGCGATCGAGCGCACTGTTGATTCGCGTTTACAGATTCCTCCGACCGCCGCTGATTCAATTTCTGCGAGGTCCTGATATGCTCCGCATAACGCAGCCGGTACGTACATCGAATTGTGTGGCGGGTGGGCGACAGCGAGCTGTCAAACGGGATTGCTTCCGGAACGTCGAGCCGCCGCCGCGCGGATTTGTCTCCGCCCAGGGAAACGGAAGCAGGGATCCTTTTTTATTCCTCGGCGCGAGCCCAAGGGTCGTCGCGGGAGGATCCTGCGTGTTCGCTTGAAAAATTCCTTCAAAGGAAGCGGACATCGCTCGAAACGAAAGAAAGTTCCTCGCGGGCCGCTTCAAACTAATTGCGCTCGATATTTTCGCTCGAATGGACGTAGGTCTGTTTTCATTTTGGAACGCCTGCTGATAAAATCTGCCGGAGGAATCTCTCTCTCTCTCTCTCTCTCTCTCTCTCTCTCTCTCTCTCTCTCTCTCTCGCCTTCTCTCTCAGGTGGCCCGCATAATGCTCAAATATTTCTCCGACACGTGCGAAACGGATTGACGGCGGAACGTTAACGTCCGAGCGACCCAGACATGCGCATCGACGAGTGCTAATGCCTTTTCTCGGTTTCTTCAATTTTTTCATCTCACCTCGGTGCCTCCCCTTCCCCTCCTCGAGAGGGGCTCGAACGATGATCCGCGCGAGCGGACGAAAGGCAAGCAGAGCGTCTCTTTGGCGGGACACGCCAAACACCGACGGAATTCGGGAAAGCAGTGGGAATGCAACGGGGGGGGGGGGGGGGGGGGGAGAGAGAGAGAGAGATACATACACGTCGTCGCGATGGCAATCCGAAAAATGTCGATTATACGCGACGTCGCCGTGTCGGCGGCGGCGGCGCCGCGGGGCTCGCGTGAGGACGGCAAGCGTTAAAGAGCAGGCCGATCGATAGACTTCAGCCTCATGCAAAATTATGCAAATCTTTTTCCGCGATACGCGGAATCTAGCGCGGATCATTTGTCATTCGGGTCCCCCTTCGACCGACGCCGACGTGGGGAGGGGGAGGGAGAAAGGTGAGGAATTAACGCGCTATGTAGCGCGAGCGGCTCTCCTCTCCCTGCTCTGACCCTTTCGGCCCCGCTTGATGGCTCGAAAAATATAATACGCCGGTCGTCGTAATGGAGGCCCGGCGCCTAACGCGACATCGATTAGTATCCATTAAAGCCCTCGCACAGCCGACAACATATCCACGCTCGCATGTGCGTAACGGCATAACGCGAGAGAGGTTGTCATGGTTCCGCGCTGCCTGCGCTGGTCAATATATCAGCTATTGCGAGCGGTGCAATCTCGCCGAGTTCGGATCCCGATAGGCCGAATCACGCGAAAATGTAATGTCCGTTATTAATACGACGGCTTTGACACTCACGCCTATCCCTGGCGCGCTTGCGGTAATCCATAGGGTCGGGCAGCGAGCGTGGCCTGGCTGTCGTTGCGATTTTGCGATTTTCATGAGATCAAGAGTGAAATAATGACGAGTATGCCTACTACGCCTGGAGCATGAAATCGAAGGCTTCGAGATGAACGATTAGCATTTGTCGATGGAACGTCTTACCTTCGAGCGCGTTCCAGTCCTCGTGCTCGCGATTGCAGCCTGTTGCCTGTCACATAAAAGTCAGCAATCCATCGGGGTTGCCGATTGCACATCATCATCGGCCGATGGATTTTTCAGCGAGATTAATCTCGCTGAGCGCATTCAACAGGAGCGTAACGCGGTGACGGAGTTCTCCMCCCCCCCCCCCTCCCCCCGTCCCTCCCAACAGCGGAGATTTCAACGGCGAGACCGGATGTCGCGCAAAGCCGATACCAACACGAGCGTAATCGCGCGTGACGTGTTATCACTCGCGAATACTGGCTGTCCCGGACTGGCGCCGATCCATCACGCGTGATTGATGGCAAGGCGAAACCGTTAAACGCGCCAAATTACTCGGTTAATCGAGCAAAATGCACGAGCAGCAAATGACGAATGAAGGGCCCGTCGACTAACGACGTTTCCGTTGGGACCAAGCCGCAATAGCGTTTCCGCTATTCCACCGATGGATGGATGGAACGGTAAACCGCGCGGCGAGTTCATCCAACGGCGTCGGCGATCGCGCTAATCAGTCGTCGGCAAAGCGCGATCCATTCGCGGCAGTCCGAGAATAACCGGCGAGTCCGACGAGGACGAATCTACGATCGACGGACTAACAAGCCGGAAACAAACGGTCGATCTATTGGTTCTTCAACGAGTTCCACTACGCTTGGCAACGGGATATTGCCTCATCCAGCTGTATCAATCTCGTTTGGATCAGCGCGGCGATAAACGCGAGAGATATCCAAGTGTCATCTTCGAAAGTGCACATCCAAGTATATTCATCATTAAACGCACACTCTGATCCCTCGCTATCTTTCGTCGCGTTTGTCCGTTCGATAATTACATAGTTTAAATAAAATCTTATATTTTCATTATGATAATAATATATAGTATAATTGATATATTTATAAATATATATATATATATATATATATTCGAAAATAAATCTACTTTCTTGATATCTTTAATATTATACTTTGATTGAGCTATTTGAATCTTAATAATTGCAAGTATATCCTGATCCTAGAAAATAAATTAAAAAATTATAAAAATAAAAATTTTAATTTTTATAATCGCATACATTTTAAATTCTGCATAATATCGATCAATACGATTAATAAGGTAATCTTCATCTTATTTTTAACTTCAATCCTTTCGATCCATTATAAATCAATCAATTCATTACTTAATTTTAATAGATATTTATTTATCCAAATATAAAAAGAATAAAAATTTCATGTCATTAAATCATAAAAATATTAAATCATTTTAGATATCTTACGCTAACTATGTGCTCTCACAAATACAAGCTACCCCATCAATAATTAATAATATAATTGTCAAAGACTGAAAGAAAATATTTAAATAAATTCTCTCTAAATAAAAAATAAATGATAGAACAAAAGTTTAAAGGTCAATTTAACGAACCTCTAGTAATTCTTACAACTATCAATAACATCCTCGAAAAATTTATCAACTTTCTTTCCACAATAAAGTAAAGCTCTTGCAGCAGCGTAACATTCGCAAGGACGGCGATGAAAATGGTTTCACAGGATTTACAAGGTGCAAGATTTTAATTCGTCGCGCGAATGGGCGAACCTGATTTTTAATCCCGACTTAATAAGCCTCGAGTGATCCGTGCGATTGTCCAGGACAAATAAACTGCTGCAAGCTCTATAAAGCGGACAAGCGTTGCCGGCGCGGCGCGCGGGATATTTATATTCCCAGCACGCTCGCGTGCGATATTAACCGCAAAAGAAAAAAAGGAAAACAGAGAGAGAGAGGAAGAAAGAGGGTTCGTGCGTGGCTGCCTTTACAAGTATTTACGCGAAAACGGGAACTCGCGCGATCTATGTCCCGCCAGTGTCGACTTCTCTGTCGCACACGCGAAACCGGCGCGGATCCACGCGTGCACGCGCGTATCGCGTACGTTCCGCCAGCACTGCCGTCTTCGTGATCGGAATTAATCCCGCTCCAACGATCCAAACGGGACAACGAGAGTCCTTGGACCTTTCCAGCATTTTTATATTCCTCGCGAACTCGGCCGCGACGAAGGGAGAAAAAAATACGACGCGACGCGAGCCGTATCGCGGGTCGAATGGCGAAAAAGGCGGCGAAATAAAGAAACGGATCGAAAGAGAGCTGCGAGTGCGTTATAGCATTCAATGGAAATTCTATCCCACTGAGAACTAATGGCGCAGCAAATATCTGGTCGCAGTCGATGTTTTAATATCGGAGATGTGACGGAGAGAGAATGCCGGCGCGCCGATCTCCAATGTCAAGCCGAAAAGAAGGGAAAAGAAAGGCGGGATGTAAAGGAATACCAAAGAAAGAGAGGAAAATATCGAATTTGTCATCCGTTGTTCGCGCCGCTGAATTACGTCGGTTACAAGCTTTAACTTTATTTTCTCCGCTCTGCGCACGTTATTACCAATAGTGTCACGGAGTATCATGACACGGAGCGGAAAATACCGGAGATCAAAAG
Organism: Eciton burchellii; assembly: GCA_020341155.1. NCBI lineage: Eukaryota > Metazoa > Arthropoda > Insecta > Hymenoptera > Formicidae > Eciton > Eciton burchellii. The sequence continues at coordinate 1,226,178 of JAHMML010000006.1, forward strand.
TTTAAGATAAAAGGTCAACAAAAAAGACGATCGGAAAAGCCTGTCGGATTTTCTTTGCGAAAGACTTGAAAGTTGGTTGCATCGTCGTGAGAGGAATGCGAGATGTATTAATTAATCCGCAAATCAACCTCGCGAAACAATTCCCGATGAACTAATGGTCAAAAATAATTATGTTCCTATATATTTACGCATATTTTACGCATTAGAACGCAATTTTTTTTTTTGTACTAGACGGTTTCAGCGATCAAGCTAAACTGCGATGACGCCGCGAATGGAAAAAATTGATTTGGACAGCAAAGAGCCAATAAGCTTTCAGCGGTTTTACGTTCATGATTGGCAATGATATCTATCGGCCGGCCATGAAGAGATAAATCGGAGATATAAATCGTCGGAGCGTTTCCTCCAATAATTAAAATCATCGTGCTTCTCGATGTTTGCGCGGAAAGGGGACAATATTCTGTTATGTATATATATATCGTCGGCAAACTACATGATGTACGTCCGCATAGGCAAACGGAACAAGAATTTCCGAGAGATTACAGCCATGCATTTTGCCCCCTTAAACAGCAATATCGTTCTCTCGTATTTCCCGCGCGCGTGAAAGATATCGTGTAAAAGATTTCGCATCATCGAAAAACGTCAAGCTATCGACGCGTCCAATGCGCGTCTCGCGCGGACGAGGGGGAAGTATGAATATTTGCGCAGGTGGTTGAAGGTTGAAACGGGCAAGAATCCGATATTAATTAATGGAATACGTCTTGCCCGCGATATTTGCTCGTATATACAATGACCGGGTCAATCAAGGCTCGCTCTCGTGTTGCGTTCGGCAGCGAACATGGTGTGTACACTTATCCGCACACTCGTTCGCTCGTGATCCTCTCTATTTACTTTGGCATGTGTACGCGTCGCTAGCCGGGTCCTTAATATAGAATATTACGGCAGAGAACGCTCGTTCGAACTTGCGGAAACCGCAGGTGGAACCGAACGCTGGAGGGACGAGTCGCGTTGGCCGCCGCTCTCAATTCCGCGAATATTTAAGGAATATTAAGGAATGTATCCCGCGAATCCGTGGCTTTTGCTTGCGGATCTTCATTCTCGATGTTGTCGCGTATTCTGCCATAGCGAGCCGCGGGAAATTCGGGATCTATATCGGAGAGAAAACTTTAATGAGTTTTCATGAAGCATCACGCCATCGATGCGCGATATTCATCCGAGATGAGTCCGAGCCGCTTAAATGGAAGATAAATATTGAAAATAGTAAGAAAATAGGATAGTAGGAAAATAGTAAGAAAAGTATGAAAGGATGTACAGGAGGTACAGCAATAATTTTCAATTATTTCTTCAATTATTCTTTAGTTCCTTGTGCTTTCGCGCTAATCGAACGCTCGATAGCCATTTCGCTCGAATATGCGAGGCACTTTCGTTCCGAGTACTTCGCTGCACGGCAGGTTGCAGAAAATGTAAATAATGTCTCGAGAGGAACGACGCGGCTACACGTGAACCATCCCGCGTGCTGGGTCAGCGATTACGCGTGAGATATCATCATTGCCACGAGGAAGATTACTTTCGTCAAAAATGTCGAGGGCGCGTAATCGATGACATTGGATTCGCGGGCTTCTCAAAATACCCGCATCTCCTGCTAATTGCATCGCGCATTCTCCGAGGATCCTCCTCGAGATTTCTCGGCAGATATTTGCAGCTTTTCTCCGGCGCGTACTTTGCGACGTTAACTCGCATGTAGTCGCATCGAACAGCACTCGGCGAACTGTCGCCGAGTCCCGCTTGTTCCCACGATCAACGGCAGATCTTACAAGCAATTTCACGTACAATGTTCACGTACAATGTGTAATGACACGAGCGCCAGGAGCGAACGAGCTTGAGGTACGCAGCGGAAGCGAAATGAATATACGAGAGATGGCCCACGCGCCGATAATCATGCGCGATCCTAGCTCGTAAATAGCGGATAATAGGGACAACTAAATCGCCAGGGAACTGAAGCGCTGCAAATCGCTTCGTGGTATACGATAAAAGCGTTGACCACGATGTGGTCAGGTATCTTGGGGTTAGCAGTAAGTAAGACCTGAAAGAACAGGTGCAAGCACAAAGGATCAAAGCAGCAGCATGATGTCTGGTGTGATATAATTTAGAAGAAACAAGTACATGAGCGGAAACAATCATCAGCAAACGCTTACTATTGGAACAACAAAGTTGCGGACCAGACGAAGTTGGAGGAAGAAACGAGGACCTTAAGATGCATCACTGGCAATACTCTGCAGGACAGAATTCGCAACGAAGATATTCGCAACATCTGCGAGATTCGAGATGTCGTAAGATTGGCCGGAATCAGGAGACCAGCATGGAGAGACCATATAAACAGGATTGTAAAAATTGCAAGAAATGAGAAACCGAACAGCAGGCCACCTGGACAGCCTCCAGAACATTGCTGCAAAAGTTGGACATCAACAGTTGGACATCACAGGAGAACAGGCACATTGGATAAAATACAGATCCTATAAAAAGAAGAAGAAGACGGAGAAGAAGAGGAAGAAGGCTAAACAGGCTGAATGACAGCTAGCTTGTAAAAATCGCAAAAAATGAAAAACGAAACACCAGGTCACCTGGACAGCGTCCAGAACGTTGCTGCAGAAGTTGAACATCACAGGAGAACGGTCCTAGAAGAAGAAGAAGAAGAAGAAGAAGAGAAACGAACACGGCAGATTCGACATCATCGAACGAGGCAAGCTTGATCATCGTCGCGTTAAAGATCGCGTTAATTAAACGTCGCCTGCATTTCGCGGATGAGGTCCACCGTAGCTTGCGCTTCGGCGCAATTTTAACGGCATAATTTTACTTTCCATTTCCAAAGTGACGATAACGATCGAAGGTGACCCTTTGTCTTCGGATTTTGTAACCGGACTCTCCTCGAAACTTGGAAACACGGGGATAACTTGGGCAGGAATGGGAATTCTGTTGAATCGTATCGAAACTCTGAGAACCGAGCGTTAAGCTCGCGCTGATGTTCGTTGGACACTGCAAAATTAGGTCTGTAAATAAAAGAGATGGTCGGCTAGGGGATTAAGTTCGGCTGATCGGTTTTCATGCGGGAGACATGCGCGCGTTCACGTTTGCCGAAACATGTTGACGGAACTAATATTTATTTTCGAGGGAACGTTGCTCGCGAAAAATCCTCGCCGCCGCGATATTTTCGTTAGAAATTCGCGCAGTGGATTAAAAAGATCCGCGGGGATTCCCCGCGATAAGCTAGAATAATGTATATTTATACGATTTCGCGCGAGTAAAACCTTATGCAAATGAAAATGATTAATATATGTACGTGGATACCTGTGTATTACTGGTTTCCATTTTTCTTGATTCGAAATAACAAACGCAAATCGGATTTAATGAAAATACATATGACGAATGTGCACATATGTGTGTTGACATATTTAAGAAATGAAATATGATGTATAAACTCGCGATTTATCAACATGCGACGTTACACTTCAATTCGTTGATCCTCGATCGGATTATATCGTGACGCGCAGCTATCTTAGATCTAGGAAACTCCTTCGGCTAGAATAGCTGAAATTTCAGACTGAAGGTAAGACTGAGGAATTACAAACGACGATTTTATTTATGCGGGACATTCGGTAACTAGTTTCAAGCCAGGGGAAAGCGGCGAATAATGCCCATTCTGCCCATTTTGCGCGCAAGGTCGAAAAATCGGAAAATCTATCTGGTTCTGAGAGCTGAGCCTCCAAACTCACCGACGACATAAATAAGACATCTCTCAGACATTTCTCCCTCTCAGAGGGAAACGCCTCTGATTTCTCTCGCAGGGAAAATCATTAGAACGCGCGGGATGCTTTCGAATCTCGACGGTAACTCTGTCGAATTCGGATACCGCCACGTATCGCCATCTGCCACGGCGTGCCGAAACGCCGCGAACCGACGCCGCCTGTCGGTCGCGTCATTGGGTGACGTAAGCGCGGCGTCGCGACGCGCCAGGCCATTCGGCGTCGGCGACACGCCGACCGCTGCGCGCCGGAAGGCAAGCATCGAGCGCATCCGGCGCTTTGCGCGGTCGCTGTCGCTTCCTGTCCGCATTGCGCGCGCGGCGCCCTTGGAGAGCGGACAGAGCGGTTGGGGGGGGGGGCGAAGGGGAGAGGGCAGTGCGCGGCGCGACAGAGGCGGTATCTATGTGCGCCGGCCAAGCGTGCATCATAGCAACCGGAACGATTAGCGCGGTCGAGAGACGTTCGATATTGAAAATCGCGCGAGAATCATCGAACACGAAATCTCGCGACAAGGCCGGCAATCGCTTGAATCGATCTTCTTCGATTCGAGCAATTACGAATGTCGAGGCGAATCGTTTGCGCTTTTGCGATTCTCGAATCGTCGACGGAAGCAGCGAGATTTTCGGCGGATTTAAAGATGGAGCCAGATTCCGCCTCGCCATCCTGTCGTACGATGAAGATAGAGACCGCCTCGATTTCCCACGGGAGTATCGAGAAAGAGGAAGCGGCGACCTTGACATCTTTACCGGATGCGTTTAATCGCGCGCTGATATATTTGTGCCCGATTACGCGTTCGCGTTTCTTTTAAAGGCGGAGCTAGCATCGATCGGTCGATATCGATTTTACGCAGCGCGCGCAATCGAGAGTCGGTTCATCGCGGCAGTTCGGGTTTCGTAATTCGCGCGCAATCGAGAGTCGTGCCCGCTCGACTCGATCATTCGAAGAATATCACGCGGATATCTTAATCGCGCTAAATTACGGGGTTTAATTCGCAGACGAGCGATATCGAGTTCTCTCTCCTCGAAGGTAACAGGATCCGGTGAGGCTGGAAACATCGATCGTCGCCGTTTCTCGAGAATCGATTATCGTTTTCCTGTCGATGGAATGGTCCGCGACGACGCACCGTTCGTACTTTCCGGGATCTAACGGAATCCGCGAACAGGCTCTTTGAATTCTTTAACGACGTCGCGAGTTTCGCGCCGTGCAAACGTGCGAATGTTCGCTGCTCCTTTAGCACTCGCTTGCATCGATAGATCTCAAAACGATCTTTCCTCGGGGGAAGTACGAGCGAGTACTATTTCATGCTTCTTACGTCCAGCTTTTACAGCGTCTGTGTCCAATCGAGAAACTCTTGTTGAAGCTCTTTCTCTCCCTCTTGACGCCAGTGACGTAAATTCCTTATTTTCTATCTCGAAGCAATTAATTAATTAATTAATTAATTCGAAACAATTAAACAATTACGATATCGTGATTCGGTCCGGAATCCAGATTCCGGAAATCTAGCGCGGGGATTCCCGAAAGCCGGAACGATAATGTATCGCGCAAACCTATCGATGTTCTCGAATCGATCAGTATCCGGCGTCGATACGTGAATTAACGCGAATTAACCGGGAGCGCCGTGATTAGCGTCAGATCCAGCGTAGCTGTCGATTAATCCTCCTCAACTGACGTATGTAAATATTTCCGTTACGCATCGCGGAATCCATTGCTGACGTGATTCATTAAAGCGACTAATACGCTTCTCGGCGGATGCTGCATCCTCGGCGCGTCTCCAACGAGTTTTTCGTCCTGCTCCATTCGAAACGTTAATTAGAGACAGCTTCCATCGGGGCATTCGCCCTGCCGTCGCTCGCATTTCATTTCCGTCCAATTAATAAACAGTTGGAGACACCGCTGTCGCACTCGATGAAAGTATTATAAAGAGCGGAAGCTAATGACGTCAATTCGTATCAAAGCGCAAGGCTCGCCGAGCTCGCCGAAGCGTAGACGCAGAGAAGCGAATTTGGAAATGCGCTCGATTTCTCCCTGATTTCATTTTCGATTTCAATCTCCGACTCTTCCGACTCCGACGAGTCTGATTACTTCCTGATCTACGTTTCGCGTTGCCTGCCGGCGCGCGCTCCAATTTTTTTCTTTCGCCGAACAATATACGCGCGATTCTCTCCCTCGATCTTTATCCAAGTACCGTTATGTACCGAGATAGCACGGAGAGATAAACGGGAAACGAGCAAAAGCACGTTTCAATTCGGCTCTGTTACAAGCCGGAGATGGAAGAGTTCCCCGTAAGTCGAGCTGATATCGAATACTATCGATTCGACGATAAAGACAGCAAGAGCAGCGGAAGGAAAGCGCGTCTCGGACGTGCCGGCCTTTCGCATCCCAATGCTCTTTCATGTATTGCCGACACTGTCGGCAATCTGCCGGCCTTAAACGAGCGCGAGATCAGAAATATCGATATCGGGAATATCGAGCGAACGAGCTTTCCGTTAATCTCCGTTGGAAATTTCGTCGCGACAATCGCGGCTTCTCTCGTATAAAGCCTGTTTCGTATGCAAATCGCAGCCCGGATTCCGCCGCGAGAAAGATAAAAGCCTCCGATCGAGTCGTCAGATCAAATATTACCACAGACGGTGTTCGATGACGCGTTAATCGAGCGAGAAGCCACTTGAGCTGCCACTCTTCTGGACCCCCGATCACTTCTGCGGAAGCTGCTCTCCACGACGATCCTGGCATGAACGTTCTCCGCTCGTTCAATCATCGGCAGTGATTAAACTGCAAATACGAACGCAAATAACTAAACTTTCGACGAGTCGGCTTCTCGGCGACTTCTCCGAAGCGATTGTTAACCGTTTCGACTCTCGTGCCTTATTTAATACTGTTGCCTAATCCGTTTAGCAAACTTTCCGTCTCCGTAATATTGCCCGAGTTTGAAAGCTCCGAAAGAGCTAAGACCGATCCGATCGTGTTTGAAGTTTCTCTCGAAGCTCTGATGTAACGATTCGCGCCAGACGGCGCCGGAGACACATACATGGCTTACGTGTGTATGTAAAATCACACAGCCATGACAATTATAAAGGAGAATCAATGCAGAAGTTAACGACTCGACTGCAAATTGCTGCCACGTGTACAGACATCGAGCTCTCTCGTCTAACTCGACGCAATTCGATGCATCTCGACACCGAATGTCAAACCCTGGCATTTCGGACGTTAACGAGCCAAATTTGATTGAAACGATTTACTGGCGGCTCGATGTCACAATCACGTCAGAGCCCAACCGACGACTGCTCGATAACGCGCAAACCGGGCCGGCGGTAATCAAAATAATCGGGATTTTCAGTTCCGGTACACCGAGCTACGATCAAAACTGGAATTTCGTGATTTCGCGCAAAGCGCATTTCGTTCGATAGATTCGAGAGATTATTGCGAGCAGCGACAGCATTACGTGCGTGTGAGTAAATATCTGTCCGTTCATTCTTTTTGTCCGAAAGAATCAATTCTTCGTGATCGATTCTGCGTATTGCAGAGGAATCGAAGCGCTTGCCGCGGAATCAAGCGAAAAGATAAATTGTTTGAAAGCGGGATCACCTTTGAAAAACGTAACGGCTGACAGAAGACAGAAGGGAAGGTCTCTTATCTCGAGCATTCACTCGTTTCGAGGTGCCGCGTATTTACAAAAAAAATTCAATCCAACAGAACGCGCGATCCGGCAGATGTCTTACCGTTACGAGAAAATGTAACGGTAAGACATCTGCCTCGCGCGTCCGTTTCCTCCGTTACGTGTCATCCGTTTTATAAGAATACCATTCCTCCGTTCGCAGCTTTATAAAGTATTATGCATTACGAGATCGCGTTATCGATAAGATGGATCGCTCCGGGAGGAAAGTCGCGTACATCCGGGTTGAAATGCGCTGGAAATGCGGCTGCATCTTCATTCATCCAAGCTCTCCTCTCTCGATTGTCACCTGCGAGTCTCGCAATGTGTGCGAGCTAGTCCGCCATTATCGGAATGCGCGGATTATTGGAATAACCGGATGACAAAATCAATCTAGAAGCAGTGTCAGCGAGACCAACATCCTTCTCACGCTGTGCATATTGCGTTATCCCGATTCGTCAAGTCTCGTGCCTTTCGCTTGAACGACGAAGAGACGGAAAAGGATGGAGCGAAATTACGTGAAAAAGAGGCACTCTTCACGCGTTGCGAATAAAAAGAAGCGTGGCGAAGGATTCATTTCCGTCATCGTCGGCGTCGCCGTCGACTGCCGGACGTATATTCCTGTCTACGCACGCATACGCAGGAATAAACGTGCACGCACGTTTCGAGAGAGAGAGAGAGAGAGAGAGAGAGAGAATACGAGCAAAAGAATTCTTGTAGCCAGCGGCTAGGTCGTTTCTCGGCCTTGCCAAGCGGGATTCCTTAGATGCGAAGAAGTTTGCCATTTTTATCGGTCGCTTACCTTGCCCTATCTCCTTTTATCGTTCGTCCCATCTTCGATTACGTATCGAGCGAAGCTGTGGAGCAAAAGGGATAAACCAGAACTCGCGCTTCAATTTAAATGTGCAATTTCTCACATCCGTTTGAACAAAAATCCTCCTCGTCAACTATAATACAGAGTACGACACAACGGGTTTAAAAAAAAAAAAAGAAAAAAGAAAAGAAAAAGAAGAAAAAGAAATTGGGATAATATAATCCCGTATAGTTGAGACGGAGGAAAGAGAAAAGAAGAGAAAAGAAAAGAAAAAAGAAGAAAGGGAAACGAGTCGAGCGAGGCTGAAGGCTATTTTCTCTCGCGAAAGTTATCCCCGCGCATCCCCGGGGATAATTCGTCGCGGGATCTCGAATTATTCGATGAATTATTGAATCACACGGAAAAGTCGCGATAAGGCACGACGATCGGGACACGCTCGGCATCGGGACGATATTTCCCGTTGTGCGTACTTCGTTCTGCTTAAAGGCCCTTGATCCCGGAATATCTATTCATTCGCGGCATCGGCGAATGCTCTAGGCTGCTACGAGCATTACCTTGCAACTCGCGAGTGCGTCAGCTGAAATGGCGCTCGCACTCTCGTCACGAACCGTGAATAAAATGTTTGTTAAAAAACCGCGGCTAAGACGCGGCATTTAAATGCCAGCTCGAGCGGCGGGACCCCGTTATACGGTCACGCTAGAGATAAAATGAACGCGAAAAGAGGAGAGGAGTGAAATAATCGGCTCGAATCGGACCGGAGCGGGATTATGGCGCTCGATTTCGGTTAGCCGAGCATCCTGAGCATCGGGAGAGCAAGGCGGTCCACAATACGCTATGCACATCCTCGGCAAGGATGCGCGAATAAAGCGAGGACCTGCATGCGGAACGGCGACTTTGCTCCCGCGAGATGCACGAAATCGACGACGTCGGACGTTGCTCGTTTCTGCATCTCGGTATCTCCAATTTCATGTGAAACTGACGAGAATCCGAATTTCCGTAAATTCATCATTTCCCGGCTGGATTCCGGCTCGGGGGTGTCGTCAATCTTGCAATCCCAGGATGAAACCTCCGCGGCGGCGGCGGCGGCGGCGGCGGCGGCGGCGGCGGAGGAGAAAAAGAGAGAGTATCCGAAGAAAGTCTGGAGTGTTCTCACTGGACTTCGCGATGGTCTTTTCAGGCAGCATCCGAGATCGAGACGTTAACGCGTAGATGGACGGTAGAAAAGCGCGAGTCGCGATTTTGCGATTTTAATCTGCGCGACGCGTCAGCGAGATCGCCGATTCGCGAGGGAAATCGAGCATGCGACACGCGCTCGAAACGGGGATCGGGCGGACGATCGGGTGATTTTGCAGCGTCGATCTGAAATCGCGAGCGATACTCCGTAAATTTCTACTTTCATTTACGACATGGCGAATTGCGCTCAATGTTTCCGTTACGCTCGAGGAAAAGGCGCGCGCATCCGCCTCGCTGAATAATATGGCGAGCGTTAATCGGAAACCGATCGTGTGCAGCGTCGATCGTGTGCTCCAATAATGCAAATATTCCATGTGAATATGAAAACGCTGCTTTATTGACGTGAAATAACATACAAAGTCGAGTAGAGTAGAAAAACAGGATGAAAACAGGATGATCCGTCCTCGCCGGATTCGCGGAGCAGAAATCAGTTACCTGCGTGTTGCCATCGGAGACGGCAATATTGAAGAATCAGGCTTCAATTGTGCTCCAATAACGGATCATGCGTTGAATAAACGAACAAACGTCCGCTGCCAGCCGTTAACATCGCCCTGCCGTCTTAAATCGTAGTCTTACCTGTAACGTGAAAAGTAAAGGAAATTAACGAAGCACTTTAATTGCGTTAATTGCGCTTTAATGGAGAACGCACGGAATCCGAAATGAGATAATTTCTCTCCTTTCGTCGTCATATCGTTTGAGATGTATCCATTTATTCATCTCTATATTAATTTGCACGCGTAAAAATCCCGATCGCCTCGTAAAAAATCGATCAATAGCCCTCGTTATCGTCATTGCACTGCCAACGACGCCATTAACTGAATAAGTCGCTCGAGAAGTCGCAGATAATTCGATAACAATTTCGATTATGCATAATGCGATAAACATTATCAACAATTTCATATCTTCACCGCAAATCGCACCGTAACGCGATTTAATGTAAAACCGCGTCGCTTTATTTCCTTCTCTCCTGTAAATGCCCCCTCTCTGTCTCTCTCTTTCTGCCATGTTTTATTTGCACGCAATCAGTCGCGCTCGAACGTGCACGTTTAAGCATTAACCATGCCAAATCGTCGGTATACAGTTTATCATCGAGCGAAAATTCGCGACAGACGCTGCGATGCTCCCTCCAAGGCACGATTCGATCGTGCCTTCGAGATAGAAGAGCATCGATTATCGAGAGGCGGGCGCGTCTTTCCTAATTCGAAATTCGGATTCGTTACTCCGATTCCGCTCTTACGTCCGACGTAAAGCGCGCGATCGGGAGCAAAAATCTGGAGATTCGATGCATCGCCGTTGGCAGGACGATCACGATTCGTCGTACGCGTTTTGCTCGGACGACGCGTCGAAACGAGAGCACGGCGAGGCGGAAAAGGATCCCGCGAGAGAAACGGGGGTTCGCAAAAATCGCAAACGGCCCGGGAGAGGGCCGGTCGTTTTCACCCTGGCGGCGATATTATTTTATCATTCGGTAGAAACGCAGCCGCGGTTCGCGACCGCCGGCAGTGCAGCTATTTATATAAAACCAGATCCCGGCACAATAGCAACTTTCTACTCCTACACGGCGAGCGGTGGGGCCGGCGAGCGCGCGCTCGCGCGCATGCGCGGGAGAAGGCGCGCGAAAGAAATGCCGAAGGAAGATTTCCATCGACGCGGGATATTAGCCCTGCTGTCTGCTAATCGTCGTCCGGTCGTTGCTCGTATTGCTCGCCACTTCCGCCGATGCTCGAGCGATCGACGATTCCAGCTCCTCCGTTTAATCTGAAATCGCGGGCGGACGGGAGGATGGAGATAAGCGCTCGTCGCACGCGTTATCCGCTTCTCACAGCGGATCGCGTAGAGCCGTTAATCGTGGCGCATGCATGACACGCTCGCGCGGAACGCCTCGGCACTCCGCGCGAGCGAGGCTCATTATTAAAGGGACGTCGGTTTATTTTGAAAAGGAACCGGCACGCCCCGATGCTTCCCCTCGGCATGCGCTAATCGTTATTTTATTTAGCCAGCAAGCCGGCAATTACGCTGCCTCGCGAGCAACGAGACGCGCACCCACGCGAGTCACGGCGACGAACACAGGGAGAAGACGAGAAAGAGCTCTCGAAAGCGTGGAAGGGCCCTCCTCGGCCCTTCAGACATAAATTTCATCCGCGAGGAAGCGCCGAGAGTACCGCGCGCCGGAGTATCATCGACTCCGCGGTTGCCCACTATCGAAACAGCCATTTACGTAAATGATCGCCTCGCCTAGTCGATGAAAACTTTTCAATTACAATTATTTATTGCCCGATGTACGCCCGCAGGTGCCCCGCACGGGGGGAGAGGGGGGGGGGATGGGAGAAGGGATCGGAGGCATGGACGGTCCGCTCGATTCGCGAGAGCTCCACGAACCGGCCGGAATTAATGGCAGGCTCGCTCCGCGAAAGCAAAGCCGAATCAACGAGCGGTACACCGGTGCTCGAGACAATCTCGACGAGAGCAGCTCGCTCGTTTCCGTCCCCTCGGACGAAACGTGAAAATTCGCGTGAAAATTAGAAGCGGAATTCATTAGCGCGTTAACGCGGCGACGTTAACTCGAGGAAGCGGAGGAAGCGGAGGATGCCGCGGAGGCAAGGCATCACGATGACCGTATATCATTCATTATTGCGAGGGCGCAATTAACAACCGGTGTCAGAGACCGATACGTTAACACCCACGCACGTCCGATTACATGCAATACACGACAGCGGGCTCCCAGGAGCGTGTCGAGGAATCTCGAGAGCAATTGTCGCGCGTTCGAGATCAACATGAAGAAGCTACGTGAGAATCTGCATGAGGAATCCCGCCGCTGCCGCCGTTGCTGCATTGACGTAATATCGAAGCGTCCCTGAATAGATCGGCCTCTTTTGGCCAATCCGAGGGAAGTCTCGATCTATTTTAATCGTTGCCGGATTCGTCGACTGCAACGAATCTAGAAATTAGCCCAGCTCCCGGCTTACCGGAGATTCGAGTGACCTTCGTGATCAACCTTCAGTGATCATGAAAACGCTGCAGCGCTGTACCGTAATCGCATTGCATCATTATCGCGATGTATGCAGACGATGTTGATTCGTCTTTCATAGCCGGCGAAGAAATGTATTATCGAGTTCCTCGAATTCAGCCAAACGCGCCGAGCATTAGCCGAGCGTCCGAAATAAAAATCATCCATATAAATAGTCATCACGTACCGCTGCTGCGTTCGTTCGCGCGAACGCTACCTTCAGCGAATCAGACGCGGACGCGAGTGCAGCTCCTTTGTAAAAGTAAGACGGGAATCGAAAAGGAGCGCGTAGCTCGTACGTAGCTTTGACAATAAAGTGCAGCTAATTGTCCATCTGATACTCGCGCGAAACTGATTGTTCGACCTATCGCACTGTAAATAACGAAGCGAAATCCTCCTAGCGCTTGAGACGCGCGCGCGCGCGCGCGCGATAAATTCTCCACGAAACATTCCAATCCATTCGTGTCCGCGTGCGTGAGTATCACCCCTAATTTATAATCCTTGCGAAACAGCGAAGCGGAGTCAAAGCATCGCGGAAGCGCAGGGTGCGAATAATTCACGATACGGTCGTGCCAGTGGTTGCATTCGCTTAAGGCTGTATCTAACTAGGAAGAGCCGTGGGCGCAATTATACGCGTGCTCGCATTATCAGACGCGTTTCGTATTTACTACTCCGTGACTGGCGATTCCGCTGACTTTTCTCTCCCTTTTCCCTGGGCTTTTCAGCCGTCTCGCAGCCGCAACAGCTTCCCGACACTGGTCCCTTATTGGCGTCCAACATGCCAACAATTGAGCGCAACAGTCGGCCTGGACCATCGATGCTGCCGAAGGCATCTCGATAATGATGCCAATAATTCACTAGCCGCGTACGTGCGATCTCGCACGGCTGAGAAAAACGTACTAGGATACTAGGCGTCCGATACACGCTATTAAAGCTAAATCTCGAACCGTTGAAGGTCTGCCATCAGCGACTGATGAAACCGTGCGAGTGCCTGTTGCCTGTAAAAAGGAATCTCTTTTCTTCGATCGCGGTTCGCTTTCCCGTTTCACTTCTGACTCGAACGATACGATTAAATATTACCTTACGATATTTATGAATATCATGAATCATCCGTATAATTATACGCTTGATAAGTAATTAATCACTTGGTTACTTGTCTATCTCGCGGCCGAGCAACATTTCGCGACGGAAAATTGATCGTGATAATAAACAGGAATCGATGAGACGAATGTTCGTTTCCGAATGCACGTCAAGCAAACACTGCGACGTAACGCTCGCCTTCGTGGAGGTCGCGAATAAGTAACTTGTTTACACTCTGCCGATGCGAGAAATTTAATGATGGATCCCGGCACGGACCCAGCTAGTCGGCCAGAATGTCACCGTTACGCGGAACAATCGCGGAACGATCAGGGTAGGATCGCAAAGCCCTTCTGAATCTCGTTACTCGGCCGTCAAAGCACCGTTGTTCATTTCCGATCCACCTTCTCCGCATTATCGGCGCGAACGACATGGCATGCTGATGAACGCTGGGCCCGGGGAAACGAATGAACTGCGAATCCCGTACAGATGCCATTGCGCGCGTCATCCGGCGATTACCGATGAATTTACAAGCCACCTTAGAAGGCGCGTCATTTACGACATCAAAACGCACTCTGGCCACGCCGAAGCTGTTTCTCTCTCTCTCTCTCTCTCTCTCTCTCTCTCTGATATATCCGCGACCAAGAGGCGAGTCGGGCATCTCTCTTCTAGCAAAACACAAATAAAATCGTCGACTTTCATCCCGCGCAACCTTTCCGCGCCTTGCCATCAGATTCATGAAGGACTTTTTTTTCTCCCTCGATCAGCGGCCTTCTCCTGAATGAACAACATTCACGTCGCGAAGGATAGAAACGTTATCGTCGTGCGCGTTGAGAAATCGACGAGAAATCCGTAATCAGAAATTAAAAGTTAGGCTACCTTCCGACGATCGCTCTCACTGGAATTCTCCAAGTATTACCTAGATCGACGAATCTTTCTGATCTAGGGTTCTCGTCGCTCGCTCGTTATCTCGCGAGCAGCAATGGAGTCTCTCGTCAATGAAAGACGCGTTATCGATGTCGTCACAGGTTCTCGTTGTATCGTTCCCGTTCTCGGTCACAATAGGGAGGCAATATACAATTGTGCTGTTAATATCCAATAGCTAGAGGCGGGATTTATTCACGACACATTCGAAATCCCGACAGTATTCGACATCGATATCGACAGCCCGCGGGGGAAGCTCGCGCACAAATGAAAGCCTTGAAAAGCTTTGATTCGAACGAGATCGGGCGAGTCGCGAGTGAAATCGATGCGCGGTCGGAATTATCGGAAAGCCATTAGCGTGCATTTTGCGACTCTCGGTCTGCTAATCCTGCTTCTCGTGAGAATCCTGAGGAATCAAGGTCGCCGTTTGCGTCAACGAGCAACGTCTGGAGCTTCCGCGACGCAGCTGGACCGCGGTAGAGCCCGAGTGTCCCTCGTCATCTCGGCTAGCGTGTTATTTTCATCCCCTTTTTAATTCTCCGCGAAAGACGGAGAAACACCGCTTGATCGGCGCTCAAGCAAGAAGCACTCGCGCGACTTTCACGAAGCAAGAAAACCGCAGTCCGAGCGCACTGCGATTTCGGCCCGCGGATTCGCGCGAGTTCCCATGCGAGGGCGAAAAAGGAAGCCGTGAAAAGAGCAGCCCCGACTGCCTTTTTTGTGGAACAAAAACGTTGTAATCTCGGACGCCGAGGCGAAAGCCGAGGGACAAGCACGACAAGCCGTAATAACATTCTTTATGCGCGTTTTTTTTTTTTACCCGATGGAAACGCACGCCGGGGATAATTTCAGGGCGGACTTTCAGGGCGTCGTCTACTGCCTCGAAGGGCGCCATTCATGGTTTCTCGTTTTCATTCAACGTTTGTTTTTCTCGCCAGGCCTGCAATTCCGCTCGCGAGCTAACGAAGGGCGCGCGTAACCAAGCGATCGGTCCTTCGGCTACCAATCGCGCGCAGGTAGACAGAATTTTACGGCAACGGCGGGGAGGTTTTTCAATCCTCTTACTTTCCGGCAACCGCAACGGTTTCTCCTCTCCTCCGCCCTTCTTTTTCTGATATTACGCGATTACGAGGGAAGCAAAACTGCGAGCAAGCTCGTTAGCTGGAAAGTCGCGATCATCGGTGCGACTCGCAGCGCGAGTCTTCCTCCGCGGATACGCGTTATCGAGCGTCAGATCATTATGTCGGCGAGATGCGCCGGAAAGAAAGATAAAATCCAGCATGTTCGCACAAGTTTACGAAGTGAACGCGAATTTATCAGGAATTCCACGTGCGATGGAAATGCGGCTTCGCCCCACTCGCGGTCGATTATGCAACATAATCCGAAGCTGTAAAACTCACGGACGGGATATCGGTATCGATAACGTATCGGCTGTAAATAAATGGAGAACAGACGTGCGCGATGATGAGAAAAGTTGTAAGCGCGCTCGGCACGACGGAATTGGCGCTCTCGCGATAAGGGAAAAGCACGGAGCCTCGCGTTTCAATAACGATGCTCACGTAGTACAATGATCCCGATCGTAACGGTAATGTAACGTAACGATGATAGTTGTAGAAAATTATATCCCGGTCCCGGTATGCAATTAAAGTGTAACTTTGTAATACGTAACACGCGAGTTCCTCCACTCGCCCATAAAAGGAAACCCGTTCTCCGCGGAGACTTAATTTTCATCCGGAGCACTCTGTTTCCGGTTTGGTAACCTCCTCCGAGAATTACGGCAATGCATAACACGCGGCCGCGCGACTTCTGCTTTTATTTATCAAGCCAACTCGCTGAATTCGCCGAAACGAAACGCGCTCTGCGAAACTCCGCTCGACGAAATTTCCTCTCCTCCGAATCATTGCATCCGTGAATACATCCGTCCGTGATACGCGATAAACGAGAATTTAACGCACGATGCTGGATCTGTATCCAAATTAAAAGAAAACTTTACGAAACTGGCAGAATTGCAAACAATTTCTCGAAATTTTCATGCAAATTTGCCTCGCGCTAGATCAAACGGTGCAAATGACAATTGGCATTCTAGGAATTCATTCGTCACGTCGGAATTTCGTTTCGTCAATAATCATGATGGAATCTCATGGTGCAATCACTCGATGCAACATTCTCGCGCGGCTTCTGTAAAATCTATATCTAGGATATCGACGGAACAACAAGATAGTTTGATATTAAAAATCCCTTTAGTTATCACTATAAGATTAATTTTCTAGAGAAACGACAGCATATTACATCAATAGTTGCACGCATAATTGAGTTTTTACGCTTGCATCGTGCAGACTAATTTCGAGATTGGCTGGCTAGCGTATAAACAACTTCAGTAACTTAATTGGCCGTCCAACTTTTCACTTAAAGCAAAAGCTGTATTAGCCGTGCGCAACGTCGGTTGCGTGAAATAATTGGGATTCTCCCAATAATGACTAATTTCACATAACCGCGAGGCATTAAGAAGCCGGCCATTAGATTCGATGTTTCCATATTTTCCATATTTCTGAAGCCATAGTGTCGAACAATCGTTCGATCGATTTTAGCCTTTGATAGCTAAAAGCTACTCACAAATTCACGGGGAAGGAATTTAAGCTTGCCAGGTAAGTTCTAGACTTGCCGATATAAAGTCTCATTATTGAGATGAAATATCGTCGCCGCCAGAAAATAAAATCTTATTACAATCTCCGCTATTTTTTAAACCTGATTGGCTATAAATCTGTTATTTCTCTCGTCGATTATCCGATTATCGATTAAAGCGTATGTGCAATTTGCGCGGATAGACGACGAGAACGTGATTGATCGCGATGTTTATAAATAATAATTCGCTAGCTGATATAATCTATCAATGTTTCAATTATCGCGTTTAAATTATATGCCGCGGCGTGTCCCGCGTAGGGGCACCAAATAATGATCGTAACGAGAAATTCGAGATGACGTTTTCGATTTCCATGTTCCAGAGACGGCAATGATATCTCGATTTACCTTAATCCGAGTTAAACGGATAAAAATTTGCGAGAGATCAAAGATATCACGCGCATTCTACGCGCGCGGTTCAACCTTTAATTAACCGAGCATTTATTTACGGAAGTCAAATTGGAGCGATTCAGCTTACCGCCGCCGGAAATGTTGTTAGTTTCGCGAATTAACTATCTCTATTCAAAAGGACTCCCCGACTCATCGCAACAGATTCTCAAGCATCCTCCGCGTACTTGTTTAATCCTTTGCCACTCCATCGCGATAATTAGCCGTTGCGCGTCTCTCCTCTTTGAATTTACGAGTCGAGAATCCGAGAGAGAGAGAGAGAGAGAGAGAGAGAGAGAGAGAGAGAGAGAGAGAAAGACAGAGCGTCGTATTGTCGACGATCTCGGGTAGGAGCATCATAGAGCCGCAAACTCTCACGTCCCGCAATTTCTCTCCATCTGCCACTTTGGGCGGCAAGTAATTAAGTCCATCGCCGGCGAAATTACGACGGCGGTTTCGTTTCTGCTTTTACGTCATCGTCATACAATAAAGCGGGGAGGAGACACGAGATACGAGTCCGATTTCCATCACTCGGACGTCTTCTTCGTCGGAACAATCCCGCCGCTCCATCACAAATCGAGCGTAAACAAACGCTTGTTTGTTCGCCGTCTCTTGTTCAGTTGGACGGCTAGCCGCGCGAAAGCGCGATTCGTGGCGGAAACTCCCTTTGATGTTCGTTTCGATCGTTCCTCGAGGGCCAGCGATTTTGACATTTCTCGAGCATCGACGAAGCATCGGTTGCAGCGGTTCTCACACCGCGAGGACGGAGCTCGATGCCGCTTCGGCGGCGACATCTTCTCGGCATCCATCGGTCGCGATTACACGATTGCCGAAACAGATTATTAATCGTCTCGATGATCGCGAGGAATCTGGAACGTGTCGGAAAGTGGGTCGCAGGAATGCCCGCTTCGGCAATTATGCTGTAATTTCCAATGAAATTACGCCATGAGAAATGGGATTCGACGCCAAACTGGAGCGCACTTGAATCACAATGCCGAATTATATTTCGCGGTAGGATGTGCGCGCGCAGAGAGAGAGAGAGAGAGAGAGAGAGAGAGAGAGAAGTCGTTGAAAAATTGCTCGCGCTCATCATCGATCGGTCACCGCGATCGAAAACATCGGCTGGGCATGTTCCTCTCGCCCATCCTCGCCCTTGTTGAGCGTTTGCGAAATATTCATACCGAGATAGAGGGAGAGAGAGAGAGAGAGAGAGAGAGAGAGAGAGAGAGAGAGAGAGAGAGAGAGAGAGAGAGATATGTGACGCATACACGGATGTAGAGCGATGACCTTAACCCACTTCCGCTTTCTTTCTCCCGCTGACGTGGCTCCGTCGAGCCCTCTAGCCACCCGCATACTGACGAACTTCTTTTTTCGCCTTCTTTCTTCTCTCTTTCTCCATTTCGCGTATATGGCACGTCCATGTACAGCAGCCTCGACGACATCGCATGCTCGGGCTGCGGGCCAGGTATTAATATTAAACTGCCGAGCGGCTCGGGTGAAATTGAATCTGCACCGAATGCCGAGTGTAACTCGGAGTTTACAACACGACGAGGCACTTTGATCATTTATGCGATTTGCTTTCGGGAGGAGAGTCGATTCGCTTAATGGAATAGCTGGAATCGATTGGCGCGCGAATATTCACTTTTGCCGATTAGCAATCATCCCCTGTGGAGATCAGGTGGTTTCATCGAATCGACAGCCGCGCGCGCGCAAATGCTCGAAACTTTTGCGCGATCGATCGATGAATGAGACTGCTTGTTGGATACCGTGAAACGAGGAGAGTATCCTTCGCTCGACGCGACACGACATGTGTCCTATCGACATTTTAACGCCACGCGTTTGCTATCGCATGATCACTACTCTTATCGCGATACGCATTAAACGGATGAAAGTTGTATCGAGGAGAAAGTGCGAGCGTTTTGTGCGATTCCTGGCCAATCATTCGATCGCGACGCTCACGTTTCCGCGTTGACGTTCACATTTCGCTGTTTTGTGCACGACTCGCTCGGCTTGCGCATTGCGCCAACTCGAATCAAGCTCGCGTGCGCAGGCATAATGAAAATTAAAGCCACGATGAAATTACGAAAAGCGCGAAAAGCGTGAATCGAGAATCGTGGGAAACGTAAACGACGATTAAATAAAGCGAGACTGCGTCTCGGTAGTTTGCGAGCGGGCGCATTAAGATGCGCACGATTCCTTTGTCGTTGTCGCCGAGTTGCCGCAGCAGCACGATATTTCGTGGCGAATTTAAAGCGGGTCGAGATACGGTGATGTGAAAAAAGAGGCCCCGCGATATCTCACTGTCGACGTCGCCTTCCTTCTCGGCGAGCGGGCCGCGTTTGTAAAGGAAATCATGACACGGCGTGGATATTGTCTTTCGCGGGGACGTCGCCGTTTCAATCGCATTTAAAAGTCGTGGGAATGTCCCCGGCAGCAGCAAGAGCGGAGCAAGAAACCCGGTCGACTGGTACTTCCGTGTGTTTTTTCGCTACTCGCGCACAATCGCGAAAAGACGACGCTCTCCTCGCATGAATCTCGAAGAGCTACTCGCTCGTCTGCCGGACGCCACATCCGGTGATGGAAGCGTGCTCGTCGACAGATTCACGTTAAAATCACGACGAATGATTGTGCAGCACAATGCCGATTCGTAAGAGATTCGTAATTAGGCGATGCGATCACTCAAGATCTGCCTTAACTGCACCGATCGATGCATCATGATCGAATTCGTCTCGCGAGGCCGACTCTTTGCTTTTCCCTCCCCCCTAAAGAGGGAGAGAAGCAATTGAAATTATCGATGCTCGATGGTCGGAGATTATCGATATCTTCCGCATTCGTTTTACGAGTGAAACAAAGAATGACAGCTCTGTCTGAAAAGCAAAGGCGATGTATATCGGCGGCACGATCTTTAATAATTACATGTTCGAAAAAGGAAACTGGTTTCAAGATATCTCTTTAATTAATTAAGATATTAAGCGTTTAATTTAATATCAACAATTGTACAATTATCATGAAAAGACCAAAAATTTAAATTCGTTAAAGTGTAATAACTTGTTTGAGAGTGCACGCCAAGGTGCAAATATGGATTTGAATTCTGTACCACGGTGCTTTTAATTGCGAGGAAAAATCGATATATTTTACGCATTACAGCTCGCGCTGCCTCGATCACCTCGTTATGCTAATTTTGCTGGATTTTTACAATTTCAATATGCAATCAATATACAATTTTATTACACACGCCTTCCGATAACCGCTCGCCCCATGAAGCGAAGATATTATTTTTACGCATTCTAACACGTAGAGCGAAAAGCAAATCGAATTTAAGACGATAAAATATTTATAGACATATCTTGCGCGTCGACTACAGATGGAATATTTCTATGAAACTCTCCGAAATACGTATCGCATTATGAAACTTTACGCCAAGCCGCATCAAAATCGTGCTTAAACAGATGATAATGATATACGTTTTTGCGTATATCGCGGAAATTTGAATATATAATTTTATTCGGCTGCTACCTATATTATATAATCCCGAATTAATATTACAAGCAAGTGCGTTCTGAATGCTAATAGATGCGTTAACGAGCAGGCGTAACGCAAGTTACGCAAACGAAATCGACGAAGAAATCGTTTAAGAGCGCCAGTTACTTAATCTTCGTTAACGTTCTTTTCATTTGTTGCGAGATATCATTTCCAATTTTTCATATATATATATATATATATATATATATATATATATATATCTGACAGATGTAAAATATTTTTCAGATAACGATCCCTTTAGAGACAACAATAGAAATCTCGCGATGGTAAACAACGACGCGGAAATCACAATCAAAAAGCAGCAATAACGATACTGCGGCAACGTAGATTAATAACAACGCAAGCACAGAGAATAGCGCGTGGGAGAGAGAGAGAGAGAGAGAGGGAGGGRGGGGGKGGGAGGGGGAAGGAGGAGAGGGAGGGTATGCACAAGTGCACATACCAGCTGAGGATCATGCGGATGCGTCGATGCGCCATCGTGGTTTCCCGGCCACGGGCAAAGAGGACAGCGACGGAGTAAATTCCGTTGATATTTCCACGAGAACGGAACAGGAACTTTGTTGTCGCATGGAAGACAGCGAGGGGGAAATTTATGTCTTCCGGCTATACGGCATATTATACGGCAGCCCTAAAGCAAGCAGAAAAACTTTCGCATCGTGGTATTCGCGCGGGTACACGCGTATTTGCGGATCCTCTCGTTTAATGAAGCTAAAATATTACTTCTCAAAGAGCAGCAAACGAGGAGTAGAGGAGATGTATTTTCAAAGAGATTGAACGTGCCGCCAAAGAAAAACTCGTAATTCAATCCTCGTGATTAAAAGCTGCCTCTCGCTTTACGCGGCAGATTCGAGATATCGTAAAGTCCCTCTCCCCTTCCTCGAGACCGGCTTGCCTCCGTACGCGCCGTATATCTAAAATTCTTAAACACGAGGGAAAAGAATGCCCCTAATCCCCCCGTGACCCGGATATTTTACAGGGAGCCGCATGAAATTTACATGCACTTTGTGAGTGCGGCTCCAATTTCGCGCACCCGAACCGAACTCGCTTTTCCCGGGGAATAACGCCGCACGAAAACGAACGGAGACGCTCCGGTGACTTACAGAACATGCAGATTCATCGGCGATGTTCCGGTGCGACTAAAGCAAGCGGCAATTACACGCCACGCGGCAAACCTGTTCCCGGATCTGCGAGGACGGGTTTCCGTTTCCCGGCTCGTTAAGGCGACACGCTCGAACGGCCCATCCTGCAGCCAGAAAAGTGCGCGAGCCTGTTGTCGTTGTAGCCCTTTATCCCGTATGCGTTCCCTGTGCCGTAGCGACCGGGGCTCACCCTTCCCTTATCCAATTACACGAAACCCAGACGGGTTACCGCTACGGATAAAACTTCCGTTATCTCTCCCGGAAATTCTTTCTCCCTCTCTCTCTCTCTCTTTTTCTCTCTCTCTCTCTCTCTCTCTCTGTCTCTTTCTATTCCGAGCAGAATCGCTTTAAGAATATCGAGAGAAATGTGAGAGCGTCTCGTGATTCGTGAAATCGTTGCCACGTAAAAGAAGAGATGCCGTTCTCGTTGCACGAGCGCTCTGCAAAGCTTTTCGAAAGGCTCGCCTCTATCTTTCGACCAGATAGAAAGTTTCTACGCGCAATAGAGTGCGAAAGGAAACAATTACGCCGAGATACAGATCTCGAGTGCGTTATTGCCTTATCGGGCATATCCGATCACCGTTTCTCGGCCGGTTCGTTACGCGCGCGCGCGCGCGAGAAGAAATCAGAGTCGAGAGACGAATTCGAACGCGTCCGGCAGCTCGAAAAAAACGAAACGATAAAGGGCGGTTGATTTTCGCGACCCGCGAAAAGCCTAGAGCGTTGCAGTTGCCCGGGTCACCCAATTACCTGCGACCTTGCGAGGATTAAATCAGCGGACGTAATTAACGGGAATTAATTAACTGCTTTGTGGTTCGCCGCGACCAAATCATCAGTGTACCGCGCTCTTCGGGGGTCCTCATGGCGCGCATTGTGTACGATTCAGCGTTAATGCGCGACTCCAAGTGCATCCGAATCCGCATATCGCGCACATTGTGCGCACGCACAATTGGCAAATCTCGCCATCGATAAGAAAAGGCTTTTTAAGAAAAAGCCAGGACGAAGGAACGCAGCTAGCGGATGAGAGCGAAATTAAGGCATGCTGATCCGCCGATAATCCGGTCATTACGGTATCCTGACAGGATTTCTGAACATCGAGCTTGTCTCGCTAGACGAACCTCGGGGATTTATTTTATTTATTTGCGAATCCGCAAAGTCTTCCCAGCGGCGATTCATATTCTGTTCATAGTTCATAGGATAGAAGAGAGGGATTATCGGTGGCGGCGCGTATCAAAAGCTTGTAATCAGAGAAGCCGATGCGCACGTGCGTGTGTTGGACGCGCCGCGTCCAGAACAAAGGACAACCGCGAAAGAAACCGTTGACACTCGCGGGACAACGTGATTCGTCCAGATCGAACGATAATACGTAGCGATTGGCCGACAACTCTGAGATGTACACCACTTTTGGGTATAGAAAGGACGATGGCAGGGGATGCGGGAGAGAGCAAAAGAGTAACAGAGAGTGCGTGCTAATGTAGAGCCGCGAATGGCGAAGCTGTAGAGTCAGCTAGCCTATCGAGTTTGCATTGTATCTTTGTAAAGGAAAATAAAAGAGCCTTTACTTATTGTCAACCATCGATCGAAGACCCATCATACTTAATAATTCCATCAGGATAGAAATATCCTACAATAGGATATCCAATCTTGCACAATGCCTCAAGTTTCGTCTAATAGCGATGAACAACGAAAATGAGGACCTCAAGAAGCATCAACACTCTGCGAAATAGAATTCGCAACGTCCGCGAGATTCGGGATGTCATAAAATGGCCAGAATCAGGAAACGAGCATGGGGAGATCATGTAAACAGGATTGCAAAAATCGCACAGAATGAAAAGCATACACCTCCAGGTCACCTGGACGGCCTCCAAAACGTTGCTGTGAAAGTTGGACATTAACATCACAGGAGGCGCACTGCATA
The DNA here is from genome assembly GCA_020341155.1 of Eciton burchellii. Classification (NCBI taxonomy): domain Eukaryota; kingdom Metazoa; phylum Arthropoda; class Insecta; order Hymenoptera; family Formicidae; genus Eciton; species Eciton burchellii. Next base: position 1,250,348 of record JAHMML010000006.1, read on the forward strand.
AAATACAGGTCCTATAAGAAGAAGAAGAAGAAGAAGAAGAAGAAGAAGGAACACAGCTAAACAAGATGGATGATACCGGCTTGTAAAAATCGCAAAAGATAGGAAACCAACATCCCAAGACCATGAAAACGTTGCTGCGAAAGTTGGACGTTAATATCACAGGAGAATAGACGCACTGGATTAGATACAGATCCTATAAGAAGAAGAAGAAGAAGAAGAACAGCAGCTAAACAGAATGGATGATACAATAATAGCAAAAATCGCAAGAAACGGGACATTCCAAGATCATCAAAATCTTGCTGCGAAAATGGGACATTAACATTACAAAGGAACATTACAAGGCGATAAAATACAGAACATGATCCAATAAGAAAAAAAAAAAAAAAAGGAGAAGAAGAGGAGGAGACAAAATCCAATGATAGCAATTCACTTCGTATTTCCGTATTTTGCCTTTTATTACTCAACGAGGTCCGCGATTGGAATCCCTGCGCGAGGGAACGCGAGTCCGAACATCGAGTCGGACGATATTGGAAATATCACGCGAGCCGCGTAAAGTAGCATTATGCTACGAATAACCATGATGTAACGAGTTACGCGCTGAATGCGATACTCGCTATTGCCCTTTGTGCACAATTACGCGAGGCTCTACAATAGAGCGCGACGGTTGGGGCAAAAGTGGATTCCGCGTGGAAACCCTCGCGATCGATCACGCGCGAGCGCGAGACCTCGCCGATCCGCTCCGACTCGCGTGGGCGTCCGCGAGCGCGAACTGATCGTAAATAATAATAGCATTAATGCTCGCGCGCGGTTGCCGCGCTGATGCATGCGGTGATTTATCAGGAACGATGCTGTAGCATTCACCGCGTGCGTGCCGCCAGGAACACCAGGTCCGACGAATCCGCCATCTTCGACTCGAATCGCCGCGAGCGAGCGTCGTAAAGTCGCGACGCGGCTGAGATCGGGTCGCGAAATTAATTAATCGGGGAGAACGGCGCGAACACGTGACGGGGCTCGATTACGTAAGGTCCCGTGGGCGCGCGCTCGTCTCTCGAATCGGTATCGATCTCGCGAGAGCTCGCGATTGCGCGAGATCGACTTCTCTCGCGGTCAGTTTGCGGATGTACGAATCGACGCGCAGATTCGCGTAACGCGTTTACGATCGCGTGATATTTAAAAGTGAATACTTTTTAGCGAGACCGCGATGCCATAAAGCGCGAACATGAAAGGAACGCATCTCGCGATCGTGACTTGAAATCAATTTTATATATTTTCTCTCTTCTCGCTCGGAGCGTTCGATCTCGTTTATTTATCACGCTCGTGCGCCGTTTGCCTTTCAAGCCTGAAATAGAATTTGCATTTGATGCCACGCAACATCTCGCGCGCGATGCCATTACGGTATTGTTGTTACCTTTCGCTCGATTTTCCCGATATCTCGATTGTGCTTAATCGCAAACGCGCTCATTTCATTGGATCGCCATGAAAAGCCTTATCGCAAATGTCACCACATTGCTAAGACACGTGTGTGTCGTCTCCTGTTATGCAAAAGCTTAGGAAACTCGAGTTTGAATTAGTAATTAATATTTTCACTGGATTTCACTTGGACGCAATCCATTACATTCGACATTCCCGAATAAATCCATCTCGATTGACATAAAATTTCACCAACGCGCAAAATAAATCAAAATTGAGAGGAAGGAAGGAAGCAAGGAAAGAAGGAAAGGATACTGACTCGGATATTCCAAAACAATATAACAACCGACCGAAACGTTGCGGTCAGGGATAAAGCGACGACCAAAGAGAGAGAGAGAGAGAGAGAGAAAAGAATAATCGATACGGAGCCGCAAAGGCGGTAGCGAGCCGCGGCAAATCATCGCGAGTCGCGATCGCGGCCGCGGCCGCGGCTGCGCGCACAACGCTGCCGCCCGATTCTCACCCACATCGCGAGCGACGACGGTGGAGCGGGTATTCGAGAGGCGGAAAAGTGAAAGCCGCGACGCGTAACGATCTAAACTATATCTCGTTTTCGAGACGGGGAGGCCGCGGGGGACGCGGGATGGACCGGCGGCTAGAGATCGCTGTTGGCATGGCGCGGGAAACGAAGGAGGACGGGAAGACCGCGAAATGCCGGCAGGGAGTAGGGGAGAGAGAGAGAGAGAGAGAGAGAGAGAGGACTCTGTAGTCTTGAACTATCGGGGCGAATGTAGACCACGGGAGCATGTCGCAACCATCCGTTTGCCTCACCACCTCCTACATCTCTTTCTTCGAGCGCTCGTCGGAAATCTCTGTCTCTTTGTGCGAGTCGAAGGAGAAATTGCGAGTCTCGTTCGGGTTTCCGTTAATTCGATGCCGGCAGCTTCGCTATTTATATGTGGAGAATTACGAGATGATTGATGTGCACCAACGATGGGATTAGCGTGGTAGCAAATGCGCGAGTGATTTTCCAAGTGGCTTCATCAATCCGAAATCAACCTCTACGTAGACAAGTCCGCGCGCATTGTTATCAATTGCTTTCGATTTCGATCATAGTTTTAGCGAAAAATTTCATCGCGACGGAAGCGAAACGTTTAAATTGAATTCGATCGAGATAAACGGAGAAGTGAAGCTTTTACCGAAATTCGACGAGAGTCGTTCTTTTGCTTTTACCGCGAATCGGATCTTTCGAATTAAATGAATCGTAAACAAGTGCGGATAATACGTTCCAAATAGGATCTGAATCTCTTTAGAGAGAATTTAAAGAATTTCCGTAAAACTCTGTAAAATTCGCACAGAGTTTCTGTTCAGAGCACGTCGATGGTCATCCACTCGTCCTCAAAATTACTTTCGCTGACGGGAATACAATTAGAATGCAATTAAATAATTCGTTCGTTACGTCGAGGCGCAAGATATACGTTACGTAGATATCAAGCCAACGTGAACCGCGAAGATGTCGCAACGAACCATCTCCCTCACCATTTCCTCAACTTTTTCTCCGACGTTCACCAAGCCCTGTCTTTTGTTCCTCTCCGTGTCCTTATTATGCAGATGCTCGGACAAGCATGTAACGCTGGAAACGCGAGAAAAATCAGCGCGAATATCGCCTTATCTTCAAGACGGTTTTTAATTTCCAAATCAATTTCCTTCTTCCCTCTTAATCCTCCAACTAAGCGCATAAATGGTCGAGACTCGCATATTGGAAACGAGATCGTGGCTCCTTCAGGCTCTGAGGATGAACTCTCTCCGAGACAAAGATATCGAACTCGTTATAAATCTTCATGTAAAATTATTTTTATAACGATATAAAGGATTCTCCGCGTTCTCTCTCGGAACAAGAAAACGATGAAAGAATCTCTTCGGGAGAATGAAATTTAAATTAAAATTATGTTTATGTTTATGAAATTTAAATTTCTAACATTAAATTTATAATTTAAATAAAATATTAAATTGCAAGCTTAAAGATGTGTTAATAATTACTTTCTTATTTACCGTTACTTTCTTTTAGCCGAATTTCTTTAGTCGAGTTTCGTATATCTCGTATATCAATCTCAAGTTTTCGTATATCCTCCGTATATCATCGCCCGGAATGCATCGCGATATCAACGATGATCTTCCGATCATTGCAAATCCAACTTTAACACTCGATCGCGTAGCATCCGGAGTAGCTTCGAAGCTAAAGGTACACGCGTAACAAAGGAGATTCGCACGGTGCGATTATAGCCGAGTTCTCTGGACAGTAAAACAGGAACACAGGAACACAGACGGATGATTAAAGTAAAATGTGTCCGTTTGAGTCTCGCTTGAGGATAAATTTATGTCACCCTCGCGGTGACTCGCCGAAAGCATCCATCTCGCTTTTATTCGCGGAGATCGACTCGCGTTGAATGCCAGAGGAACATAGTCGCGACATCAGAGGTTCGCGCAGCCGTTTGGCGCTTTTGTTTCGCGCCTTCGCGAAAGTCGCGCGTCATTACGAAAGTCCGACATCTGCGATCGCAGAGTGGAGCGTGAACGCAGAGACAGGAAGGTATCATCTATCGAGTGCGTTTACTCTCGGCGAGGACAGCCGGCCCGCGACGGGTGAAAGTTGGCCGATCGAACAAACGGAGAGAAGGAGATGGCGGAAGAGAAGCGAAGCAGGAACGGGCCGACGAAACGGAAAAAGAAGAGCAAGACTGACTCCGTACCCGGCACGGTTTTCCGGCCGGTCGCGCAATTCGCCTGCAAACCTATCGCGATTGTAATTAAGGCACCTTCTCTTTTACCGCCCGACGATTTCCCTAGATGCGTTCAAGCGCTCCGGTAATTAACGCCCGCTCCTTGGAGGAAGACGAATGGAGAAACGGAGAAGGCGAGATCTAAATCTGCGAAGGTGTCGCAGGAGAAACTCCCAGAGATGGATCGGGATCCAATTAGCGAGGGAGAGATTCCGTACTTTTTCTGCGGGGGAGACACGCGCGATCGGCCGCTTCTGCTTCTCCGTTGGGCGCAACGGAGTTTCCGATGCGCGGTAAACGCCACTTAATTAGCGTGCTGAAAAAAATTACATAATACTGCTTTTGCTCATTGTACTAATCGCAGGTGGGAATTTTAATTAACGAGCTGCAAGATGTTCCGTACTTTTATAATTACGAATCCCTGCGCGCCCACAAGCGCGTCTCTAGCGCGCGCGGTTTCGGTATGCAACGGAGAGACTGCCGCGTTTTAATTAATTAGCGTATCGTAAAATAGCCGAGTTTAATATTCCCCTTTGTGCTGCGTATGTCGCAATCACGATGAGCGTGATTAAAATTGATCAAAGTTTAATCGCAATCGAAAATTAAACCAACGCGCGGTCGTCCCGAGAGCCACGCGCGTCGCGATCGAGAGAAGATTAAGAGAAGGCAAAGTTGCATCAGCGTTATCGCTCTGATCGTTCTATTGTTATTAGAGGCAATGAAGATGGAACGTGTCCGCAAACACGCGAGCACGTGCCGCGGATTCGCCGATAAGCTAAGAAGGGAAGCGAAGGAAGATGCTTTATTCGTTACGTCGAGAGACAGCGAATGCGCTAATCGGATAAATTAAAAGTGGCAAGTTGCTAAAACGGAGTCAGAAGACCGAGTTTAAGTTTTTTAAGAAATAAATTCAAAACAAAGTGTAGAATATTTAGAATATTTAGATGAGTCATAATTTATTTATTCGTTGAATATTAAATTTAATATTTATATTTTTTAAGATTTGTAAATTATATTTTTGTAAATTATATTTGTAATTTATATTTTTTAAGAATTGTAAATTAGTTGATATAAATTAATTGAAATTTCATTAAAATATGCCCGTCATTCCTGTGAATAAAATTGTAAATTAAAATTGTATAGTTAATTTAAGTGAAATAGGAAAAGTCGTAACAAGTAACAAAGTAAATATATTGAAAAATGTATTTAGTTATCAAGTCTCGATAAAGTTATTCTCTCAAGACTATCGCTCTTATTATCTTGTTAATTATAAGACGAATGCTTCGAGATAATTCCGGCTCAACGAATACGTTGACGGCTAAATCTCTGATCGATCGATTTATGTAATCAATTATTCAATTTATTACACCACACCTCGCGCCTCGCGTCTCGCAATATCCAATGTGCTCCATATGGAAAATTATTGCGCGTTAATAAGCAATTACGTCACTCATTAACGGCGATTTTGGAGACAACGAGATGCGGCGTTGTTTCCCGCATATTTCACTGCGATTCATTAAAGATGAAGGTTTCCGTGCGCGAGAATCAAAGTTATCATAACAACAAATAAACATCGCACTCCAAAATTACATTCCACTCATAATTTAATGAGGCAAACAACGAATAAACGAATATCACCTCGCATGACGATAAGATCTCTCATTGTCAGCGATCTTGAACTTGAATCGTTTTAATCGTTCGATTCGTTGCCGGAACAATCTAAAATTTAGGACACTTTCAAGAGAGAACCATTATCGTTGCTTTATCTCCTCGCACGAAACCTTGAAGCCGAGCGCTTTCGTGTTTCGAAGCTCCTCTTACGCTTCTTTTATGTACCGCAGAAATTGGACGCTTCTTTTCTTAAAAATTCAATTTTTTCGCAGTCTCGCGTTCTAATAAATCTCTTATCACGATCTTGTTGATCGAATTTGAAAATTTCTAACCGAATTGCATATGCCATGTCCTCGAACTGACTCCGAAAGAGATACATCGTAGAATGGATATTAGAAAATGAGATCGACCGATAGGAAAATGTATTATTTCAGGCGCGTTTATATACAATTTTCCTGAAACGATGAAAAAAGAAATTTAAGCGACACGGATGTCCGTATTCAAAGTTAAGTTGAAGCTAACTTAACAAATGACTCTGTCGGTTTCTGTCGGCGCGAATTAATTAAAAACTCGACGTACGCTCGCGGAGCGCGCGAAAAGTGCGCTTTTCCCACGATTCGCGGTAACGAGTGTAATCTGCTTGAATTATTCCGCGCGTTTTCGTTGAGCCCCTGAAAAAATTCGTTTAATGTGCCAAGACTCATCAACTTTTCACCGAGCGCTACGCGCGGATTTGCTCCGCGGATGAACTCGTCGGCGAACCAGCGTTGACTTGAGATTTCCCACCGTTTCTCTTTTTTCTTTTTCTCCTTCGCGTCGCTCGGGGATAACGATCTGACATCCCTCAATTTTACGTGTCATCCTAACGGCATTTTCCATTTCCATTTCGCTCGCGGTCACGCGGGATAATCCAGCGTGTGTCCGAGCAACAGACGGAAGGGAAGACGACGAGCAGGACGCAGGACGAGGAAAAAATCCTGCGCTGAAATACGACGGCGTTCGTCGTAATTTCCGTCGCGCTTCCCCGCGTCTCTCGACAGCCGTCGCGAGTAAATCTCTCTCTCTCTCTCTCTCTCTCTCTCTCTCTCTCTCTCTCTCTCTCTCTCTCTCTCTCTGTGTGTGTGTGTGTGTTCGCGGCGTAGCTGCAAATGCGCGACCCTTCAGGCCTTCGCTCGAGCTGATCTTTCGCTGACGCGGTGGCGTCCTTCGAGAGATCGCCGGGACACTTCCGGTCCGCGAGGCAGATACTCTCGGCTCCCTGAGAGAGCATGCGCGACAAGTGCAAAGGGCGACAGCTCAAATGACGGAAGAGACGAGAATCCTCGAGGCTCTCGTCGCGCGCGAGAGTCGATAAAATCTGCTTCAGCCTTCTCGATCGCGTCGCGATTTGCATGCGCCCTCTTCCAGCGGGATGCACGCGAGTCGGTCGAGCAAGAGGAACGCAAGCAGGCGCATAGATCACGCGCGAGGCGGATTGCGGAGTCCAAGTTGATCACGGAATCACGGTATCGGACGGCGCGCGATGCGATACGTCTTATTACAGAACCCGGGGTTCAGCTTGGTATCTTCGCGAGCACGAAGGAGCATGCCGACGTACGTGGACGCATGCGAGCTGGACGAAAACAGGGGGAGAACGCCGTGAAGACGAGGGAGAAGACGAAAAAGCGAGAACGGGAGAGAAGATCGAGGGAACGAAACGGCAGGGACAAAGGGGAGAGTACGTCGGCCATGCCGACAGGTTGCAGCATTGCAACCTTCATTATTGATACTGAAGCTCTGGAGGAACCGATTCCCCTCCCCGGCTTATTCCTTGCCACCCTCCGTTGCCGCAAAGAGCGCGCGTTTCCTCCCTCCGTCCGTCTCTGGACGTGCTCGATCGAACGAGCGATCGAATGAGCGAGCGAGGCGCAAGCTTCCACGCAACACCTGCGCCAGGGCCAGACGGAAGCGAAGAGGGGAATCCCCGAGTTTCAAGAACTTGCGGTTCGCGCAAGAGTCCGCCAAAGGCCGCCGTTTTTCGATCCATCTCGGCTGCCGATCGAGCCGCGCGCGAGTATTATATATGTCGGCGCCGCCGGTGGAATTACGAGCTACGGACTATTAATGGCCTTCCGGAACTTGGATTTCAGCCGCGCGCGCGCGCGCCAGCCCGATCGATCAGCCCTCGTCCGCTCGCTCGCTCCGTTCCGACAGCTTTCCGCGGAGAGTTGTCGCGAGACGGACGGCGATCAGCTCGCTCCAGCGAGTAGAATGATCGAGCCGCGTGTGTGATCGATAGCGAGATATTACTTCTAACGGAAACGATTTGCTCGCCCCCCCCCCCACCTGCATCTATCTCTTATTGACGTCTCCTTCCTGAGGACGTCCAGAGATGCAATCGCGAAAATCCGCGCAATCGAGACAAAATTCCGGTAATTCCGGAAAGACATGCGTGCGCGTGATTTAACCGCGTTATGAAACTCGGCGATTTCCATTAAAGCGACGATTAAGGAGACAAAGGAGACGCATTAAATTGTTTTCACACTTGTCGGGGAATTAGATCGAATCGCGTTATAAACGCCAAGACCCAAGCTGGAGGAATCGCGCGTAGCGCGAAATGTCTTTTCAGAGCGCGCGGAGAGCTTTGAAAACTCACACGCCGGCTTATATCGATTGCGATAAAATCCGTTTAATTGCAATTTGCTGCTCGGTCAACAAGAAACATTTTCAGATTATCTCGGGATAACATGACAAACAAAAAACACTTGTTTTTTACGGCAAATAAAACGGATTCCTCATTCGCGCATGAAAATCCGCGCGATGAAATATTTGCGCGGAGATCTGAATTGGAAAAGCACGCGCTCTCGCCGCGCCTCGTTCGGCCTTTCAAAAACAGATCTTTGAAACCTAATAATCGCGCCCAGCCTCGCCATTCTTCTTCCGCGCTCGCATAACGAGCCATCGAAGCGAAACGAAGACCGTTAACGCGAGAATACCGAAAGTACCCGCGAATGGCTCCCTCGGGACGAAAGATGCGTCTCGAGAGATCTCGATCGCGCCCGCAGCCCGCGATCGCGATCATCGATCTGACAAAGGCGGACATGAATCACGTCGGTTTGCGGACGCGCATGGCTCTCCGTTTACCTTGAAACGCTACATCACGCGGTTCCTCGGCGCGTTTTATTATCCGCCGTTATTGTTACTTGTATGTTTCTCGCCAGGGGCGTAATCGCCCGAGCGGAATCGAGAGAGAGAGAGAGAGAGAGAGAGAGAGAGAGAGAGAGGGAGAGAGGGGCAGGGAGACTCTCGGAGCGGATGATGTAAGAAGGTCGTTAATTATTTTCGGCCCACAGGTACCGGGGCTTAGAAGAAGCGTACGGGTTGCGCTCGCGATTTATCCGCAGCGCAACGAATACGTGATCTATCATGGCGGCTGAGCCTGGATTTCAGCTTCTCCGAGGCTTATCTCCGCGCCGTATCTCCGCTCGCGGAATCCTTCCGTCCCGGCGTCGCTGCAAATAAGACGTAAACGAGATTTATGAGAACTGCTGGAGCGCGCGGATCGCGCGGATGAAAACGGCAGCGAACTCGATACTCGAGTCGGGATTCGGGAATCGCGATTCGACGTCTCTCCTCTCCTCACGGCGAGGACAGAGACGCGTCAATGTCGGATGCGAGGAGGCAGAAGAACGTAAGATCGCGTGGATTTGCAAAGTAACAAGCTAAAGCACGACCGATGAATCAGTCGCGCCTTCTTCAGCAAAGTCACTCACGCGCGGTATCGTTATTGCTGCACGCGCGGCGATTATTCGATTATTATCGAAACGAGGGGGAGTTAAAATCGAGCACCGCCGAAGAGAGAGAGAGAGAGAGAGAGAGAGAGAGAGAGAGAGAAAGAGAGAGAGAGAGCCTCTCCTTTACGCAACTTAAAAATGGCGCTCGTAAATCTGGCACCGTAATCCATTATATTGTTCTGCGACTCTCGTAACGCGATAATACTCGCCCGCCACTCGTTATGCAAACGGAAAAAGGAAAATGTGCCGCCGCGCGGTAACGAATGCGCGCGGCGAAAAAAAAAGGGAAAAAAAGGGGGAGAGAGAAAGAGAGAGAAAGAGAGAGGAAGAAAAAAGCGGCACGAGAAAGTAATAAAGCTGGCGGCGGTGGATCGTCCCGCCCCGATTTATTCAAACAAATGCAACGGCCATAAAAGCGGGACACTCGGAACCTTGCTTGAGATCATAAAATATTGATATAAAGTTTTATACCCCCACCGCAAGGATAATAACGGAAGCGCAGGATAATGGAGTGAAATTGCGAGCAGCCGAAACGGTACATTTAACGACGAGTACGGGGATCTGTCTTTTAAAATAGCCGGAGGATATTTATTAAAAATTTCGAGTATAATACCGCTGTCACTGCTCGGTACATTCGCGCATATAAAAAACGCGCGTCGTTTCTTCATGCCTACGCGAGCACCGTTAAGCATTAAAATGCATGCCCGATGTCCGGTTTAGCAATAATCGGGGCATCAATATTAATCGCGCGATAACGAGACACGTGGCGGCAGCTCGCGATATTCCGCGAGTTCATTTCATCGGCGAGCGAAACGAGCGTAATCCGCGTAAACGCGCGACTGTGAGAGAACGCGAGCGGCGAGGGGACCAAAATAAATGCCGATAACGCGCAAGTGTCCTTCCTTCGTTAAACGCTGTGCGTCGACCCTCCATTGTGTCGTTTAGCTTCGCTGATTCCTGCAAAGGATTAGAGAGCCAGTTTCTTCAAAGTCGCGCGAAATCGCGCCGACGAATCGTTCGACAGCGATGGGACAGAATTCTGTCGGAAATTCTGACAGAAATTAGAGATACACATCGAGATACCACACTCGACGTGAAGTAAATTGCGAGGAGGGGGGGGGGAGAGGGGGAGGGGGAGGAGAATCGAGGGAATCGGATGGATATCGCGCTCCCCCCACGCCCTCTGCCCCCCCTAATCCGCGTTGAATCCATGGATCAGCATACGCGTAAAAGAGACTTAATTTATCTTACAAACGCGCATTTTACGAAACGCGGTTCCACTAAAGATCGGCGGCACGTTGTTTTCGGCGTGATACCTTTTACGACGGTCGCCTCTCTTTATGGTTACACCTCATCGCCCGGATATTGCGCTCCCGTTGCGCACCGCAACACGAGAAAATTTGCGGGCGAGTTTCGTGTCCGGGGGAGGGGGGAGCGGGGGGAGGGGGGAGCGGGGGGCGGGGGGACATGGGCGCGGTCGGAACGTTTGGCGGAGAGGTCGAATAAAATTTTTAACAAGCTCGTTCGTTGCGGAATTAATTCGTAAACGGAAGATCGATCCGCAAAATGCACATCCGAAAAGTTTCCGAAAAGCATGATCGAGGAACCGCCGCGGTTCATTTTGCAATTTCTCCGTTTCTCTGTTTTCCAATCTCAGTTCTTTTCCTGTCTCGTTATCTCGTTTCTGATCTCTGGTCAAATCGAGGCGAGAGGCGAGAATCGAGAATCGAGAATCGAGATACGCCGGAGGATGAATTATATAAAATGGTCAATTATATCAAGTACACGCGCACGATATCAATGATAGCGTAAATGGATGAATCATCGCTCGATCGCGTGATTAAACGGAGGATGCGCCTAACGAGAGCCGTCCAATTCACGCGTATCCGTTTCATAGCGCGCGCGCACGCGCGCCGTGCGAATGTAAAACCGGAATCGGCGAACCGCGCGAAGGCGACGGGCTGCGGGATGCGATATGCTTGGCGGCGGCTGACGCGCCATGAACTTTAGTGGCTATATCGATTGTGTGCACCCGCGGAGCCAACCCCCGGACACCTTCTCCGTTCCGCTGCCGCCCTTGACATCCGTTTCCAGACGACGCGGCTCCTACGCGGCTCGAGCGCAATGCCAACGAAAGAGAGAGGACTCGCCGGAGGGACGAGGATGCCGAAAGGACATGCGTCAACATGCTGCAGTCGAATGCGGATCTGCCCCAGAAAGCGTATGACTCGATGAGCGAATGAGAGAGAAAAGGGGGTGGCGGAGGGGAGGGGAGGGGAGAGTGGAGCTCCATCGCCATTTCCGAAGCTCGATTCGTCGATAAGGGAGCCTCGCTTTGGCTTTCGCTCTTCGCCAAAGAGCCAGGGAATGAAGTCACGAATAAAAGCGTCCCTTCCGTGAAAGCTGACGATGGAGGCCGGCGAATCGCCGAAAGCCATCGATAGTGGCATCCTTCTCGGCAAAGCCGCTCGATTCAATCTCCTCTCCTTGTCGTACGAAATCCCCCGTCGACGTTGGCGCGATATTTCGCGAGCGCGGCTCTCCTGCCTTTAATCCTGCACCTGCCTGTACTGTGCTCTGCTCTCCTCCTCCCCCTCCCCCCTCCCGTAGGTGCGCAACAAAGGAGGTGAGCGAACGCGCGAGTTTGAAATTTATACGCCGCCATATAATTTGAATTTCGCCTCCCCCCTCGCGTCCCCGGCGGTTACCGTGCGGGAAGAACATATTTATCAAGCCTGCGCGCCCTCGCATGTCGTATTTATAATATGCAACGCGCCAAAGTGAAGCGAGGAGAGAGAGAGAGAGATAGAGAGACAGGACACGTCATAATTCCACATGAAATTACACATTTTCGCATTTTCCGCGGCGCGGAGGCTCGCGCCACGTGGCGTGTAAAGGCGCATGCGCAGACGCACGGCGGCATAATGAGGCCCCCGGTGTCGCTCAGCGAAACGAAATCTCGGGAATCCCCCGACCCACCGACAGATCTAGCAAAGCAAGTCACCGGCCTACACGTGCGACGTGCAATTTACGCGAGCCGCGTTTTTCACGACAGTGCGCGGTATATGCAGGGAATTTTAACATATTACGAGACGCGCGCGTATTGCTGCACCTGTCGCGGAGCGCGGCTTTATTTTCTTCGCTCTTCTTCGGAGCGATTTCGCGTTTGTTGGAAACTCGTCGGAAACTGTATGAGATAAATCAGCAGTCCGGGCGACCCGATCTGGAAATGAGAAGGCGGCTTCGACTAATCGAACACGATACGAATCTCCCGCGAGGAGAGAGACACCGCCGAATTTCTGAAACCCTCGCAAGGACGTTCGCAAAGAGAGATGGCAGACTCGTTTACAGAGATTCCGTCGATCCGAGCGAGCGTCTCGTTTAAAGCGCGACTTTCTCCCTCTTTTCTCTTCGTCCTCTCCGGTATCGCTTCCGATACGCGCTGATTAACGTGGCTCATTAGATAACGCGGCGCGTAATGTTCCACGCTTTTGGATCGTCGCGATAATAACACAGTGGAACGATCGAAAGGAAATCAGTATTGCCGGAAAGCAACACGACAGAACTCGACGTCTACCGTTTCACTCATAAACGCTCGTTTCTTTCGTGCGCGTTTTATCTCTCTTCGGCAATATGTATCCTCGATTTCTCTCGCGCCGCATACTTGGACGCAGGCTCCAGACAAGTTGTTCATGCAACAATAAAATCATTTCTGCGACAATCTATGCTATTGCACGACTGTAGATAACGCGTAGACGTTACTTCCGCTGTGTGTGTGTGTGTGTGTGTGTGTGTGTGTGTGTCTCGATCAGCCTAGACGTGTCATGATTTGTCGGATATGAATCGCAGCGAGAACTCTGCATTCGATGAAACATGAAATTCCGTTAGAACCTTCTCCAACGCGTCGCATGTGCGCGATGCGCATCTTCGCAGACGCGATCGATCCATTTTTGTCATCAAAAATGGCTTGCACGCGAGCATTCGGGAGGGAACGAGATCACTTTGTAAATTCGAAGACAGCGATTCGGCATTTGGTAGGATAAATATCGGCGTAAACGTTTGACGAAATAAAGCACGAGCTTTTATTGTTCCGGGCGGATCTACTCCGGTTGGCGTTTCAGCGGCTCGTATAAGCTTCAGAGTCGCTCGCGTGGGAAATTTTTTTCTCTCCTCAAAGCTTTATGGGAGACGTATAGCCACGTCGGCCTGAAACTTGAGCATCATCGTGCAAGATTCATCGGAACGCGTGCTCGCTCTTTTCCTCAGGGTGCGAAATATACGACGTCCCTTCGCGTCGGGTTCCCGCGGAGATTACGGCGGATCGAATTCGCCGATTCGGCGCGTCCCGCCGTACGAAAATTCCCCGCCGAAACTTTCGCCCCGCATATAAACCCTCTTCGCGTCGTATATTAAAGCAAGCTCGTCCCGCATTCCGTCCCGTTCCGCCGCTTCGACTTTTTTTCCAAGCCACTCGCCGAGATTAGGTATCCACTCTCGTATATCAGCCCGAAGGCTTCGTGCACGGGAGCGCCTTTGGCAGCGCGTGGATAAGTAACGCACGCTTTGCTCCGTACACGGCGCGAATCTGCAAGACGGGACACATTTCCCAGAGAGAGAGAGAGAGAGAGAGAGAGAGAGAGAGAGAGAGAGAGAGAGAGAGAGAGAGAGAGAGAGGGAAGAACGAGGGAGGCAGGATAGCGATCGAGGCGCGAAGAGAAAGGAGACAGGCTCGAGGAGGACAAGACGCGCGACAGGACTCTCGAGAGCTTCGAACCGTGGCCGGATCGGATCGAGCTATATAAGTCCTGAACGACCTTGCTGCTTTTTCAATGCAAGGACGACGTCCACTCTCGACGGTAACGACGGGAGAGGGACGCGATGGCCGGATTCGCGCGAGAAGAACACGAGCAGCGTTCTAGGAGGCCTTCGCCTCGTGGAAAGTCTCCGTTCTCCCGCCTTCTCCGTGTGCGTAACTGCACGTACATCCCGACAGACGATCGAACGTATGTGTGTATGCGTGTAACGATCGACCTGGCAGGTGCCCTTTCGGCCTGTGACACCGGATACAGGGCTGAAACCGGGTTGCGAGCGTTACGACCGTTTGGCCCCCATGTCGCGACGTGACGCGTAATTGGGTGAAAAGAATCGGCCGTAAAGACTGCACGCTTGACCGGCAGCTCGTGCCCTTCGTCGCTACCATATCCAAGATTTATAAAAATTGGATGGCATCGGGATCATCGCGGCGCGTCAACACGGAGACGCGGAACGGCCAACTCGGATGGATTTTCGATCCTGTGGCTCTATCGCGTTCACATCATCAATAAAGACCGCATCTCTTAATCCTCTCACCGCTCATCGCGTCCCTAGCAACGTTATCACGCGTTAGCACGCGTTCCTCGAGTGCGGAGAATAATGTCCGCCAAAGGGGAAACTGCAGCGAAGCCAAAGACAAAGTCTTTGTTCGACTGTTATGCAACTGCGGTGTGACCGCGGCTTTTAAATCGGGCTCCGGGCAGACCACGAAGTCGCTATTACTCTTTTCCCATCTTCTCCCGTGCGTGCTTTTGTGCGCGATCGTGCTCCTCCGTAACGAAGAAGGGACAGAGGTTAATGGACGCGGCGTGCAGATAAGAGATTCACGAAGCAGGTTGAAAGGTGACTTCAATGCGGCCGAGAGCTCGCCCGGCGGAGAGGGGCGGGGCGGGGAGGCAGAGCGTGGTACGGAGGAGATCGATCTGAGCAGAAACGTGCTGAGGCTTCTTCAGGGACAACGGGAAGCCCTTGACTGCGCCAGCGACGTCGCACAAAAACGGTATCTCGGGGACACGCGCGGCTATAATAGAGCTCTCGACGTATTACGCTGCATCAATCGTCTTATACTGCCTAGAGGTTTTTAAAATTTAAGTGGGACATTAAGAAGTAGGAACGCGAGCTCGCCGAGCTTCCCGATAACGGGCTCGCGCGTGACGATACTTTCGTCTCCTCTCGGATGGATCCTTCTTTTTCTTCTTCTTGGGACATCACATCCTGTATTTTATCCGGTGATGTTCATGTTGAACTTTCGCGGCGACGTTTTAAAGGCCTGGAGGTATTTGGTTTTTCATTTTGTGCGATTTTTGCAAGCTAGTTGTCCATGGTTACCCGTTCCTTCTTCTTCTTCTTCTTCTTCTTCTTATAGGACTTGTATTTTATCCAGTGTGCCTGTTCTCTTGTGACGTTGATGTCCAACTTCCGCAGCAACGTTTTGGAAGCCGTCCAGCTGGCCTGGGGACGTTTGGTTTTCCATTTTGTGCGATTTTTGCAAGCCAGCTGTCATCCATCCTGTTTACATGGTCTCTCCATGCTCGTCTCCTGATTCTGCTCCATCTTAAGCAACATGGATAACATCTTGAATCTCGCGGACATTGCGGGATTCTATTCCGCAGAGTGTTGCCAGTGATGCACCTTGACGTCCTCATTTCTGATTGATATTAAAACAGAGAGCTCCCGGGCTCGTTTAGTTGATCGCGTGAAAAAGAGATCTCATTCAAACTGGAGACTGAATTGATATTGGATCGATCAAGGACAGTTTTTCAGTCGACTGGTCATTGTCGACAGGATAAACAAGCAAGAAAGAAAGGAGAAACTAATAGGAGAAGAACGCGAAAGTGATGGAACCAGCGATCTCAGCTCGGAACAATAGATTGTAACTGCTGGAAACTTTGTGCTGCAATCTTCGATATCTCCGAATGTCGGAGCCACGTAGCAAGCGAGATGATTGCATTCCAGATCGACGGCGGTATCGAGAGGACGGTATTGTACGGTTATACAAGAGCCGGTCTTGCCGATACAGGTATTCCGGAGCATCGAAGAGCTCGACGAGCACCGAGACCGAGTTCAATCTCGTGAACGGTCTTATTCCCACGAGCGGAGTCAGCACGTGCACGTCCATTAAAGTAAATAAAGAAAATCGCGATGGCCGCTCGCGAGAAGAGACGCTGAATAAGGAGAAAGATCGGATCGGACGGGCGTCCGATGCATAATTAGCCGGCGAGTATTCGCGCTTCGTCCTAGTCCTCTCGCAAGGCCTTATGCCTTGCTAATGAAATACTCACCAATAATAGCACTAGCCATCTCGCCTTCTCGCTTCGGAATATATAAGACACGCGCGCAAAGAGACGCGAAAGTTGCGCCGCCGCGGCGTGTTTGTTGTTACTTTTCGTGGTCACTTCAAGCTACCATCTTGTGTTATCTTAATTTTTCCTAATTATGCGCTTATCGTACAGCCACGAAATCGCGCTAGGGGAATAATACGCTGGATACGCGCCATTGTCTCCACAGTATCAATCGCGGCGCGAGTCGAGAAAGCCGCGCGACGCGTCTGTCCTCCGCCTCCTTCTTCTCCTCGTTTCTCGTCACGACCTTCCTGCAACTCCTCGCCAACATCGACATTAGACCTAGAACACGTTCCCTGCAACCACGCGGCATTTGCCACGGAAGAGACGGACGTGCCGCGGCTCGTGCAGCCGCGKGCGTGCGCGCGCACGCACGCACGCACGCACGCATGCGTGCACTCGCCGGTCCATCGAGATGCATCAGAGAGCGAAGCGGGCGAGCGGAGGAGACGGGATCGAAGGTGGAGGCGATTAATCCTCCCGCGCGCGCGCGCGCGGGATTATTTCGTAAGGCGAAGGACGATAAAGGTCGACGCGAGTTGCACTCTCGAGAGCCGGCGAACGCGCGGGCATGCTCGTTTTATTCCCCGCCGCGGCGAGGAGGAACGATTATGTTTAAAAATAACGATAGAGAATTGGCATAATTGGGGCCGCCGCGTCGTATTAAAGTCATATCTGAGCTACGTTTCACGATCGCGGTAATAATCGCGCTTGGTAACTGAACGAGGACGGTAAAGGATGCTTGCAGAACTGCAGGGCGGTTAAATTGGAGTTAAATTGGAATCCATAAACAAATCCGACTGATGGAGCTCGAATTGTGATCTTGCGAATGTTAATGATTCGCACATTTTTCCTTCTTCGTTTCTGGTATTTCGTTTCCCCGTGTAATCTCCAGGTGAGCAGATAAAGCGCGCTTGCTCGGGAAGATGTGGAAACAATCTCTGGACAATTCCCGCTGCAGGTTGAAGCAGATCGCGCGCGAGTATAGGCGGATTCAGAGTGAAACGTAAGCGAAACCATATTCGATTATCATTTAGGAGCGGGACAGGTATGCTCGCGAGCAGAAAAAGCTGACAACCCAATAAACGGTGCCGGGTACCTTAATGTCTCCTGGCGGGGACCGACAACTAAAGGCATATTTCACTGGTGAAAGGGTCACGGAGCCACAGACGCGCGTAAATAATTTGTAATTATAGCGATCTTCAAACACGAGCCGATCGTAAAGCGCGCTTCGCGTGGCGAAAGCCGTTAAAGGTCAGCTTAGAACGCGAACTCTTCCCGCCATGTCAGCACATTTATGAGCGTAAATTTTTATTACACTCGCATGCAATACTTTTCCAGCACTTTTCCATTTTCGTTAACAAGATTGCAGATCGGCAGCGACCGGCGCGCCGATCACGATTTCAGAGAAGCATGTTCTCGCTGTCATAGCAGAGACGCTGTCATCGCTGAAGTGCGCGCGATCAGACACGCGCGTATGCAGGACACCGACATGAATTTTCACTTCGAGTTCCCTCGCGAGACATCCGCGCGAGTCTCTTCAAGAGATCGATAAGCGATCGCTTATCGTGAAAGGCGAACTAATCAATCAAGGAGACAGAGAAGCTGAGCCGATATAAATAATCGATAATTTCTTTGTCACGCATCGCAGATTAGAAAACGTGATTGCAAGGGTCCGAGAATGAGATGCGCGACGTGCCACTTTGACGACATTTCACGTCGATCCGCGAGGTCGGTGAAATTTCTTCCCATCTCCGCCCCGTCGTGGACGATAACGCGGGAAAGTATGACAATCAGTTCCCCCATTTTCAGATCAATGCTCCTTTTCTCTCGCCATCTTTCACCATTGAAAACCTCCGCGAGAGGAGGAGCGAGAAAGAGGAAAGGAGAGGCTTACCTTCGCGGCTAACTTTTACTTTCCAATTCCAACGTCCTTCGTATTCCGCATCGGTGCCACTGCGGTTAGTCGCGGACACGTCGCGAGCATCGCGTTACACAAAGCGCTCCTCGGGGAATTGCATCTCGCGGGCACTTTCCTACGTTTTTTACGCGCCATTAATAATTATCTATTTCCGGAGAAAGAGAGAGACAGAGAGAGAGAGAGAGAGAGAGAGAGAGAGAGAGAGAGAGAGAGAGAGAGAGAGAGAGAGAGAGAGAGAGA